>JAOTON010001654.1:0-518935 GCA_034440635.1 Lepas anatifera
AGTGAATAATTAACCGGAGGGGTTACACACTTTGAGCAGGGGCGGCAGGCGAGCTAAGAACTGAATCTCAAAGCCAGATCGAGTCTCATTTCCTGCTCTTGATGGGTGATTTCCAGCGGTCAGTTATTACCAGAACCCACGTCGAGTTTCAGACATACGAGGGCCGGCATCGTCAAAGCGTTTGGGAATAAATAAACGCGGGGGCTCAAATTCTCAGTGCGTACAAGACTGGGTATTGCTGAGCGTGGCAAGATTGAGGGGGCACGACATCGACCTAAAAAAAAATACTATTTTCGCGTTATTTAAAAAAAATTTTACGATTCTTAGGTCTGATCCCCGCATCAACAGCTTCAAACCCGCAGGTAATTGTAAAATTCTTTGAATGAAAATCTCCAAACATCTTTGATTCTTTCCAGTTCGGGGATCAATTGGAAACAGAAATCCTAGGGAAAATTGATGCTACCGTGGCAGATTAAATGAATTTCCATACGAATTGCATTCCAAATACGTATAGGCGCATATCAGCGAAAGAAAGGCATCAATATCAAACGCATCATTTAAGATGCCTACTTTAATTGGACGAAAAAATTTTAAAAATGGCGTATAGGGGCATTCCATGACAGGACGGACAGGTCGATAACACTTCATATTCAGATTAGGCGTATGCTTCTGTGAGGGGGCTATGGGGCTGATGACAAATTTGCTCCTCGACTTCATGGGACTGGAAATTTTTATTTCAAGCAGCCTTGATCATATCTGTTTACTTGTCTTTTAAAGACGAAATTTTACCTGTGCGATTCTAAAAATACCATGAAGACTTGATCTGTGTCTTCTTTAAGCGATATAAACATGAATTTTAAAAAAAAAAAACACTCAATAAGGGCTCCTTGAATGTATTATACATCTTCTTCATTTCTTTTCAAAATTCATGAAAAATTGTTTTCCAATGCCTTATTTTAAACAGCTTGGAGTGTCATATTGGTTTTTATACTTCTTCTTCTATAAGATTCAGCAATAAAGAATGGAATCTTGAATTAAAACGAGTTCTGAGCCCCAAAAATCAACTGATCTCCATTTTTGTGAGCCTTCGTTGGACGGCGCGCTCGGGCGTCGCCGTGCGGTTATCAAACGTCTTCTGGTCACTTTTGAGGCCTTCCCATTAAAAAACTATTGACACTTGTGTCAATGATGGGAGCAAGCATGAGGGTAATAGGATTTAAAAAAATAAACCGTAATGAATGTCCCATTTTCCGCACTTTGAGGTTCCTTACTTGGCCCGCTTTTTTTTCGAAAATTAAGAGACGTAGTAGTGGCTCCCGGCTGAAGGGGGGGAGAAGGCCATTGAAATTCATAGCTGGCGACGATTTCCAGATTGACCTAGGTAAATGTCCACCAAACGAAAAAAAAATCATGTATGATCGTTTTGGAGACATTTTCTGGAAATGCCGTGATTAAGCGCAAAAAGTTAAGAATGCACAGGAGGCGGACTGCTGTCATAATGAACGTTCCTTTTTTGTAACAACTTAATTTTTGCCTTTTTTCATTGCCCTATAACGTCACAATATTTACATCTCCCCTATACTGATCATGGTTACAATTGATAGCAATCGCCGATTTGGAAGAATGAGGATTGATACCTTGCTTCCATGACATTTTACTTTGATTCCGTGTCCTTTGACTTTTCCATTGAGTTATCTTAACTTTGATGCCGTAAAGAATGTGGTATTATGCTCTTACTGGGCAATCATGCGTACCAGCTTACCGGTGACTTTGAGTATATTGGCATATGTTGATCCGTGGGCTTGACCATGTTGTGCGAATCCTGACATATAACCTCATTTCCATACCGCTACGGTCTTTGCGCCAGTCGGTTTTGGATGCACGCAAACCGGTATATTCAGATTGCGGCGACACAAAATAAAGCGCTACCTTTGGAAGTCTGATACCATAAATAGGCCGATTCAAGATAATTGATCAATGACGGGCCATTTGATATTCTCGGTGGCACATTTCAGCATTCTTCGCCACGAAAAAAAAAACAGCCACCTCGTATTAGTAGGTGAAAGCCTTTTTTGTTCTTCCAGTAAAGCTGTAAAGAAATCACAGGAAACCTTTACGGGGGGGGGGGTACTCATCCCCTCCGTTTATCTTAGCAACCATAGCTTCTGAAGGAAAAAAATTAGCAGTGTTCCATTGCTTCCCTCGACTTCGCTCCTCAAAATGCTTATACAACTTTTTTTTCAGGTCATTTCTTGTAAGTCCCCGAGGCCAAGGTATGTTTCCTTAAGATTACAACGGAGAACCTTGTCCGTAATGGCTAATAAAGTATAACAAGAGTAGGTTAAATAAAAGAGCGTATGTGCAGAAACTTAAACTACTTCCAAATTAGTTGCCGAGCATTGAAAATGCTTCTTCGATAAGGCAATTTTGAGAGAAGGAATATTGAAGTTTACAGGTGGGGGGGGTTAATTGGCCCGAAGAAAATTATTGTGCATGATTTCGTCGATTAGGGGCAGAAGGTTGCCTTCATATTTAACAGTCAACTTCTTTTGCGCCACGGAAGGGACGTCGTTCTTCCGAAGGGGGGGTCCGATCTTAACTGCCGCCTCCGGTAATAAGAATCTGTCGGCGTTTCGGCGGCAAAGAAAATGTGGCAGTTTTTTTTTTTTCTTATTGGTACAGCTTATTCTTGATCATTCCGTATCTTCGCAAAATTCCTTAAGGTTAAGTCACTTCGCGTGATTTCAAGAGTGCAGGTCAAAGTGACTCATCTCAAAAATGGGCCTAAGGTGGCATAAGTAAGAAATGGGGAATCCATCGAACTGAAACTTCATAATACATATCGGGCGCAATTAAGCGCCAAAAAGATATTCCGGGGTTTTAATATCGATGACCTAAACAAGCATTGACCATGACATAAATTTGGGAAATTTACGGAATAAAAGATATTGGCCTGGTGTGCAGATTACAACCGATAATACCTTCATATTCTCAAAATCGTAGTGCATCCTGCTCCCCTCTTCCAGGCTCTTACGGCGATTTTTGACTCCGCGACCTCCGAGAGGTCATCCGGGTTTAAGCCTCAGATTCCAGGTCTGTTTGCATGAAATGATGAAACAGCTTTTATTTGATGTCATTATTCAGGTTGCTATTGCAAGTCGATTGATATGCATAGTCGACTATGCTAGGTTAAAGTGACCTTGAGCCTTTATTCCGGGGGTCAGGTCATTTGTAGCCTTGACTTCCAGTATGGTCATAATTCATATCATTCGATTTGTTGCGACGAGAGAAAGGGAATATGCTCAGTAATGGTTCTAATTCTTCTTTCAGACGTTAGAGCCCTAATGCTTTACCAGTTCAAAATCATTTCTTTGACTCCGTCATTAATTATTGAACCCAGCCAAAAAAGGACTAAGATATTTCTTCATGAACAGCGAGCTATCCAGCAGCACTCGCGTTTTTTCGTTATCCGCATAGAGGCCGAGTTAGAAGGGGCCAGTTCGCATTCACCTACCGGGGCGAAAGTTGACAACAATACGTGATATTTGAGTGTCTTGTGTACTTGTTTCAGTAGGTTACTATACTTGGAGGATGGTTGTCATCACACCTACCGTAGGAGCTTTGTTTTTCCAAAGGGGTCTTCAGCGATCATTCAAAAGAATACGTCCTTAACGTGTAATTCCGAACGAAAATGAAGTAAAGGACTCACAAAGGGGGCCTTAACGCCGTTCGGTCTCGGTAGGTTCACATATGATATGGGTAATGTAATGGGGCTGAATAAGTAAAGTTGTGAGGGGGAGGGAGAACGATTTTTAATCTGGATGCAGGCTTGCTCACAATTATGGACATTTTCATTAAGTGATAAAAAAAAAAAATACGTGGTTTGTAAGAACAAAATGGCTGTTAGCTTCAAAATACGAAAAAATTCCAATGACCTAAGTGATTTATTGAAATTGAGTGAGTTAAAAAACAAAAATGATAACGATGTTGTTTAAAGGAGGGTTGATTCTCTGTTTGTAGTCCATGTGAAATGGGATGGGATTGTCGTGCGAAGCGCCCTATATTTAATATAATATGATATTATATAATATGATTTTAATATAATATGATATAATATAATAGCTCTGGCATTACTTCCATCTATTGTGATATTGAGATGGATTTTGCTGAATTGACATGTCGCCAATTTGCACCATCCATCTTCCCAGCTCTCCCCGTCACTTCCTTAGCCACTTGAATTGCATCATATTCAGAACGCTTCAGCCTTCCGGATGTCACCATCGAGTCTCTATAAAGAAACAGCGGGGTCGCTCAGCAATAGGCGTAGGAACGGTTCGGTAAGGCCGGCAGAGGGCCCACTCGCTGGAAGCCTCCAGTCCTTAAAATTTTAGATAGCTCGTTTGTAACAAAGGCATTCATGCACACAAGGACACACGTAATGGAAATTGAAAAATTAATTTTTTCCCTATGATTTGAGCATTATGATGTACAAATAATAGTAGTCCGCCAAAAAATACCCCTTGTTTTGCTTCCAGATCTCTTTTCAAATACGAAAATACATTTGCTTTTGCGAGGATTTACATTTGTTACGTCTTTATATTTACAGATGTTTAGCCCTTTCATTACATTTCCATTAAAACAGAATCGTTTGAAAAATTCAGCGAAATAATGCTTGATACAAATAAATTCACTTATGCCTAATCAACTTGGTTTGCTTATTTAATGACGAAAAGGGAACATTTATGTAGGTTATTACTTACCCATCTTCCTTTCCATCATTGTAGGATCAATAATAAATACGCCTAGCTGATTTAAGCTAAAATGCAGTATCTGCTTACGACGCAGCGCAATGCCGGTATTGATGCCAGGTTTGTAATGAAGGAGGTGCGTACGCGCTTAGTACCGGGTAACCCAAAGCTTTCACGCGACCAACTGGTTTTAGCACGGCAGATTTCCTGTAGCGATATTCTGATTCGTTGTCCTCCAACAGGAAAGATTGGCACTACTGGCAAACAAGCCTTCTCTCGATACCAGGACGACTGCTCGGCTATTTAGCGCAAATTGCGTCCTTGTGTTGATGGAATGGAAAGTTTGATCGGGACTACTTGAAACACCGCAGCAGGTTCCCTTACAAAGCGTTTGCAGGCAGCGCACACGAATCTGAACGTTCCCTGCATATCAGCCGCTCTAGTTTCGTTCCTATATTACAGCCAAGCCGATATCTGGCATCTTCAGCCAGAGCCCACTCCGGCAACCACTCCCGCTTCCTATGCCCATACATACTATAGGGCCGCCAAATCAGTCTGATTAAAGTCCAGACCATGGCCTCAGAGCCAGATCAGTCATATCCCAGACTAGTATTAGCTTTATTTATCAAGGATGGGCATCGTTATCGATAGAAAAGCTCATCATTGCGGGGAGCCTCCAGATTCACAGTGCCAGATTACATAGGGGCCCGGTTACTGGAGGTTCAGGTCGACTTATTAGGTTCAAAAGAATTTCAGGACTTCATTACGATCTCAGCTTGCCAATGATGCTAGAATACTAGATAGATCAGCTCAGGGCTCTGTCTGCGTTGCGACAGTCAGTTAGGCATGCCCAGATCGGCTGATATATGTCTCCTCTCCACACAGCTCGCTCCATCTGCTTCCTCACGGCCTCAATCCTTGGAAGCACGTGACTCTCAGAGCCTGCCTTTATACGATCACCCAGTTAGTTAATAGCTACCCAGATATTAGGTCTTCAGCTAGTTTTAGTCCCAGGGCGGCCGATGTATCACATAGTCACGCGGCGCAAATAGGATTCGACTGATGGGGGTCTCAGGCCGGGGTTTCTTTAGTACCGCGCTCATCTCCTATCTGTATAGTATCTTAACATTATAAGACTACGAAGGAAATTTGTTACATTCATTTCTTACTTGTTTTGGTAGCTTGGTTTTTCACCTCAAGCGTTGGTAAATCCAGCGTCACTAGTCATTAGCGATGGCCTATTAATTTGTATAATAACAGCTTGAGCCATATTTCGGGAAGTTCAGTTGATGCACGCAGCCGACGTTAAATTGTCAGCCCACTCGTACAGATTACGTCGTCGTTTGAGTACGATCTACGCAGAGAATGATTCAGCAATTATTTTCGGTGTCGAATTAAGAACTTCTTTAATCGTAGGGCCTCAAAGAAACGAAAAACGAATAAAGATAAGGCGATATGGAGCGTGTACAAACGTTACATAACACTATTCTGTCGACAGACTTGCCGAGTATCCACTATTTCTCTTAACTCCGTTATCTTGTAAAACGAAAGCTAAATTACCAAGATAAAGGCGCCCAAGATAGTTTTCAATTCTTCGTTATCGTTGTTTTCAACCTGCATACTATTTTCTTTTTAGATGCGTTCATTAATTTCGTCAATACCTCTATTTAGCTCTTTACGAAATATTGAAAGCCAGTTTATTTCAGAATATTTGTATGTATTGCTGGTGGCAGCGACGATTGAAAATTGACTAGTTTCATTGATTTGCTTCTTATGATAAATTATAAAATTTTGGCCTTCCCTTCGACTGCGCAAATACTATCAGCGAAACGCAAAAATTTATATAATTTTATCATAAGAGCAAATCAAACAGGGCTAGTCAATTTTTAATCGAGTAGCTTAACACCAATAAATACATTCCTAAATATTCTGAAATAAACAACTTTCCAATATTTTCGTAGGGAAACCAGACAAACTAGGGTAATGACAGAAATTAATGAGCACAATCCCAAAAAGGAAAAATAGGTATGCAAGGTTGAAAATAACAATAACAGAGTGAGCCAAAGCGATAGATATCTTGGGCGCCTTTTGTCTTGGTAATTTGCTCGTTTACAAGATAGCAAGGTTAAGAAAGTAAATGGATCTCAACAGGATCTGTCGACGGAATAGATGTTATGTAACGTTCAGTACACACTCCCATATCCCTTGTATCTTTATTCGTTTTTTTCTTTTCTTTGGAAATTTCCTGATTAAAGAGTTCATGGATTCGACACCGGGAAATAATTGCTAATCATTTCTCGTAGATCATTTCTTCGTACTCAAAACGACTGACCTCCAATAACTTCATGTCTGATTACCCGAGTGAATTGAGGTAGACTCAGGTTTAACATCATGCGTGCATCAACATTGAACTTCCCGAAATATGGCTCAAAGCTGTTATTATAGCCACGCTACCATATAAGTTATGGGCCATCCTTAATATTTGGTGACCTTAGTTTACCAACACTTGGTCGGATTGAAAAACCAAGCTATAAACAAAATAAGAATGAATGCTTAAAAAGCCATAACAAAATTTCCTTCGTGTGAATGTTATAATGTTAAAATACTATACAAAAGATATAGGAGATGGGCCCGGTTGCTAAGGGAACCCCGGCCTGGGGCCCCCGACGGTAGTCGGACCCCTCCTTGGCCGAATCCTGGCTACGCCACTGTGTTCTGTGACTCTACATCAGCCACCCTGGGACCCCCTAAGCCTAGCTGGGGCCCTGAGCTAATCTGGGTACAGCTGTGCTTAACTGGGGCCTTTGATCTGGTATGGGGGCCCTGAACTCTTCTAGGGTCCCTGGGCTAAGTTGGGGCCGTGAGCTTGAATGGAGCCCCTGAGCTGGTGTGAGAGGAGACGCTATATCAGCCGATCTGGGCCCCTGAGCTGAGCTGGCCTGTACTGAACAAGAGCCCTGAGCTGGTCTGGGGCCTCTGAACTGTTCTAGCATCATTGAGCTAAGCTGGGATCCGTGAGCTTGAAATCCCTTGAGCTGTTTTGAGACTCTACATAAGTCGACCTGGGGACCTCCGAGCTGAACCGGGCCCCTAATCTAATCTGGCACCCTGTGCGAATCTGGAGCTCCCCTGTGATGAGCTTCTATCGGTGCTGTGCTTATGTAGTGTCCCTTGATAAGCTGGTCCCAAAGCTAATGCACTGGTCTGGGCCCTTGAGCTGACTGGATCTGGTTTCCTGAGCCATGGTCTGGACTTTGGGGCCCTCCGAGATAATTTGGCGGCCCCTGGGCGGCATAGGCATAGGAACCGGGGTGAGGGGGATACTGGCCCCCTTTGAGGTGGGCCCCGCAACGAATGTACAAATATCAGCAACTGTAATATAGAACAAGAAACCCAAACGGCCCCGATAGCTTGTCTGGGAACGTTCAAGTTCGGTAGTACGCTGCCTGCAAGCCCCTGGAGGAGGAGCGCTTCGTAACAAAGCCAAGGAACCTACTACCCGAGTGTTTCCAAATGAGTCCCGAGAACTGGGCCCAATCAAACTCCATTCCATATCAATCCCAACACAAAATATGAATCGGACACGGACCCTGCACTAAATGCCGAGCAACAGTCGTCCCTGAGCCATCGAAAGGCGCGACGTATTTCGATGCCAGGGTTATATGGCGTCGCCAACTCTTTCCCTGTTGGAGGGGTTTCTTTGGAGTCAAATTGCTCCTTGCACAAGGAATCTGCCGTGCCTTAAAACCGAGTTGGTCGCGTGGAAAGCAGGGTTGCGAACCACTATAACACCATGCCCACACCTCCTCGGCATTACAAAGCTGGTCATCAAGTACCAACATTGCACTTGCAGTCATGCTGGAACTCTGCATTTTAGCCATCGAAATATAGCTAGGCGTATTTATTGTGATCAGCCTTTACCTAAATCAATCTCTAATGATGGAAAGAATAGATAAGTAATAGCCTACATAAATGTTCCCATTTTCGTCATTAAATAAGCAAATACAAGTTGATTAGGCATAGCGAAGTGAGGCTATTTGGTATCAAAGCATTGTCTGTAGTTTTCTAAGCAGTTGTTAATTTTGTAAATGTAATGAAAAGGGCCTAAACATCTGTAAATATAAAAAAACGTGCTCGTGGTAAAAATGATTGAAATCCTCACAAAAAGCTTAAAAATGTATTTCGTATTTGAAAAGGGTCTAGGTAAAAAACAAAATTGTTTTTTGGCGTTTTACTATTATTTATTACATCATAATAGGTACAACTCGAAACATAGGGAAAAAATTTAATTTCTCAATTTTCCATACATTGTCATCCTTGTGTGCATGCATGCCTTATTACACTAAACGAGCTATCTAAAATTTTTAAAATTATAGGCCCCCGTGGACTGGAGCCCCTTGAGGTGGGCCCCCTCTAAGGTTGGCCCCCCACTTTTCAAACCGTTCCTACGCCCCTGGTACTGAGCGTGCCCTTGACTAACAGCGGGAGAAACCGATGGGTGACATCGGAGGTTTTAAGAAGCATTCACAAATGTAATTGCAATTCAAATTGGCTAAGAAGAGTGACAGGGGGAAGGCTGGGAAAGATGGATGGTGCAAAAAAATTAGCGACGCATGTCCAGTTCAAGCAAAATCCATCTCAATATCACAATAGATAGGTAATATTAGAATATTATATTATATCATATTATATTATATCATATTATATTAAATCATATTATATAATATCATATTATATTAAATATAGAATAAATATTGCGCTTCGTTATTCAGGCGACACATCGATGTTCAATCCCAGCCTCACATGGACACAAACAGAGAAATCAGCCCTCCTTTAAACAACATCGTTATCACCCAGCGAGAAGTGTTGAACCAACTAAACTCACTCAATTTCAATAAATCCCTTAGGTCCCGACGGAATTTCCCTCGTATTTTGAAGCTAACGGCGATACTGATCTACAAACCACGTACCGCTCTTTTCAACAAATCCCTAAATGAGGAGAAATGTCCATAATTGTGGAAACAAGCCACGAACCAGCCCATTAAAACAATGTTTCTTCCTCTGGCTTAAAAAAATTACAGACCCATTCCGCTTGGTACCATTAGTCTGCTAGTACCATATCATATGTGAACCTACAGGGACCGAACGGCGTTAGTTGCGGCTGCGGAGCGAAGTCCTTTACTTTATTTTCGTTCAGAATTACACGTTAGAACGTGTTCTTCTGAATGGTCTTTGAAACCACTGGAAAGTCAATCATGATGTCATTAGCTGCATACAGTTAGTTGTGATGACAACCGTGTTTTTTTAGTACACGTAACTAACACTGAAACACAAGGAGTACCTTTTGACATAAATATGTCATATTGTTATTAACCCTCGCCCCGGTAGGTGGGGTGCTTGAACAACCCCTTCTAACTTGGCCCCTATGCGGGATAGCGAAAAAACGCGAGTGCTGCTGGATAGCTCATACAAATTCATGAAGAAACTATCTTAGTCACTTTTTGGCTGAGTTCAATATTGGTCATGTCATGACAGGTCAAAGAAAGTGGCATTTTGGGTAAAGTTTTTGTGCTCTAGCGTCTGAGAGCTGAGTTAGAACCATTTTTTGGGCACCATTCGCTTTCTCTCGTCACGGCGAATCTAATGATGTAGATTATGACCATACTAGGTCAAAACACAAAAATGACCTGACCCCAGGTCAGGTCAAGGTCACTTTTAACCTAGCATAGTCGATATGCATATCAGTCGACTTGCAATAGCAACCTGAACGCAATGACATCAAAATAAAAGCTGTTTCATCATTTCATGCAAAGTTATTGACCCAAGTCTGAAAACTGCTTAAATACCCCCAGATGACCTCTCAGAGGTCACGGGTCAAAAATTGCAAAATGAACCTGGAAAGGGGCACAGGATACTGCGATTTTGAGAATATGAAGGTATTCTCAGTTGTATCTACACAAATACAACCCAATATCTTTTATTCCATGCATTTCCAATCGAGAGGTCATGGTCTGTACTTGACCTTAGGTCATCGATATTAAAACCCCGGAATATATTTTTTAGCGCTTGGTGCGCCCATTATGTGGTATAAGTTTCAATTCGATGGATTCCCCATTTCTTACTTATGCCACCTTAAACATTTTTGAGATGAGGTCACTTGACCTGCACTAGTGACCTTACCTGAGATGACTTAACCTTAAAATTTTGCGGGAAGTTGCGGACTTGATCAAGGATAAGCTGTACCAAGTACGGCGGCGCTTGGCGCTGCCGTTTTTCTTGCCGCCGGAAAAAAACCGACGGGGTTTTCAAACGCCCCCACCGGGCGAGGGTTAAGATCTGACCAACGGATCGGAAGAACGACTCCATCCCGTGGCGCAAAAGAAGTTCACATATTAAATGTGAAACTTGAACCTTCTGTCCCTAGTCGTTCGAGAGCTCATGCACAATAATGGCCTTCGAATTAACCAACACGAACTCGTGAATCTTCAATGTTCCTTCTCTCGTGATTGCCTTATCGAAGCATTTTCTGAGCTCAGTAGCTAATTTGAGTAGTTTTTGTTTCTGCACATACATTTCAACGATGGCAATAACTTTACTCTTGTTATAGTTTATTAGCCATTACGTTACAAGATTTAAGTTTCCGTTGTATTCTTATGGAAACATACCTTGGCCTCCGAGACCACAAAAATGACCTGAAAGAAAAGTTGTATAAGCATTTTTGGTAGAGATCGAGGGAAGCAATGGAACACTGCTTTCCTTTTCCCTTCCAAGCATGGTTGCTAAGATCGTAGGGGGATGAGTACCCCCATGCTAGTAAAGGTGGCCTGGGACCTCATACCAGCGCGTGATAACAAGCACACTGGAGGGGAGCCTCGGAAGCCCTCACCTACTTTTTCAAGGTGGCGGGAGAACCCTTCGTGGCCAAAAATGCTAAATAGCTACTTTTGAGAATATCCAATGGCACGTCGATTGGTCAAATTATCTTGAAAATCGGCCCCGAATTTGGTAATTATAGACTTTCAAAGGTAAACGCTTTATTTTGAGATCGCTGCAATCGCGCGGTTGTACCAGTTTGCGTGCATCAAAGACCGACTGGCAAAGTTATAGCGGTATATGAAATGAGGTTATATGTCAAGTTCACCCAACATGAAGATCAAGCCCACAGTTCAACGCCATACCAGCATTCTCAAAGTCATTGGTCCGGTGCTTCCGATCGCATGGCGTTACCCAGTATGACGCATACCATGCTACGACGTCCAAGTTAAGATAACTCAATGTAAAGGTCAAGGCACGGGTCAAAGTAAAATGTCATGGGTAAAGGTCAATCCTCATTTCCGTCCAACGGTTGCTATGGTGCTAGCCATGGTGTAATTATAGGGAATATGTAATATTGTGACGTTATAGGTCAATGAACTTGAATGACTTAACCCCAAAAATTAAGTTTACATTTTTGGAACGTTCTCATTATGACCTTGGTCCGTTTATAGTGCATTCTTAACTTTTTTGCGCTTAATCACAGCATTTCCAGAAAAATCTCCAGCACGGCTCATACATGACCCTTATGACCTCGTTTGAACTGGACGGTACTTACCTAGGTCAATCGAAATCGGTCATAGTATAGATTTCAATAGCTCCCACCCAGCCTCCAACCGGAATTTTTCTACGTCTCTTAATTTCCAAGCGCTCAGGGGCCCACCAGTGCGCGTAAGTGTCAGACCCCTCTCCAGTGCGGGTGTTGAGAAATTGGACATTCATTACAGTTTATTGTTTTAAATGCATCCTTACCCTCATGCCCCACGAATCCCATCGTTGACACAAGTGTCAATGGTGGGATTTGTGGGAAGGTATTTTTCGTGACCAGAGACGTTTGATAGCCGCAACGACGGCGGGCCGCGCCGGCGAACGAACCTCACAAAAGTGGGGATCGGGACATTTGGGAACTCAGAACTCGCGATTGGTTAAAGACTCCATTCTTTTTATTGCTGAATCTTATAGAGGAAAGTATAAAGAGTAATATGAGCCTCAAAACGTTTAAAATAAGGCATAGGAAAACAATTTTTCATAGATTTTGAAAAAATGAAGAATGTATAATACATTCAAAATTTTATTTTTTGAGTTATATTTCTCATGAGCCAAAATTCGTAATTTATCCTTAAGAGACCTAGATCAAGTCTTCATGGTATTTTTAGAATCACACAGGTAAAATTTCGTCTTTAAAAAAGACAAGTAAGTGAATATGATCAAAATGCTTGAGGCTAAAATTTCCAGTCCGTAAGTCAGGGAGCAAAATGAATAGAAAAATAGTCATCAGCTTCATCAATAGCCCCCCTCACAAAAACATACACTGAAATCTGAGATATGAGGGTGTTATCGACTTGTCGATCTGTCATGGAATGCCCCCTATACGCCATGGACAAACTTTGACAGTGATGTCCAATTAAAGTAGGCATCTTAAATGATGCGTTTGATGATGATGCCTTTTTTTCGGTAATTACGCATATACATATTTAGGTCTGAATTCGTATAGAGTTCATTTAATATACCAAGGTAGCATCAATTTTCCCTATATTTCTGTTTCTAGGTTGATCCCCGAACTGGAAAAAAATCAAGAATGTTGGGAGATTTTCATTCAAAGAAATTTACAATTACCTGCAAGTTTGAACTGGTGGTCTGGGGGACAACAGACCTAAGAATCGTAAAAAAGTCTGCAAAGAAAATAAGAGAAAATCGTGGAAATGGGATAGGTCAATGTCACCCTTGATTAACCCCCTCAATCCGCCACGCTCAGCAATACCCAGTAGCGCACCCAAGGAGAGGGCCAGCGGGCCCGGGCCCCCTTCCCCCAAACGCTTTGACTCCAAAGTGCCGGCCCTCGGCCATGTCTGGCGTGGCACTCGACGTGGGTTCTGGTAATAACTGACCGCTGGAGTCACCCATCAAGAGCAGAAATGAGGCTTGATCTGGCTTTTAGTTCCAGTTCTCCTTTCACCTTACCGCCCCTGCTCAAAGTGTGTAGCCCCTCCGGTGAATTATTTACTCAATATGTGATTCAACCACAGGCCAGGTTTATAATAATTGTATCACCTTCCATAAGCGTTGGAAAAGGGGGGCCAGGGGGCCTGGTCCCCGACTTTTCGGCCAAAAATTTACTGATCTCAGTCAAAATGGGAGAAAACTGCAAATGCTTATAACCAGCCGCTGCGGAAGGCAGCGAGGAGCCCAAATTCAGACAGTTTTTGTCCTGACGTGGAAAGTTTTTGTCAGCATCAGGTTGGAGTTTAGCTGCCCCCTTCTTTGCGCGGGGGCGACGCTTATGACCCCTTCACTTGCGTTTTACACCATACGACAAATATATATTGCTTTTTACCTGATAAGTACCCTCTCTGGCCAATTTTCTCCCTGCAGTAGCCTGGCACGCCCTGTCAAACATGCCACCTCCCATCAGCCCCCCGCTTCGTCAGCCGGGCCCCCAAACGAAAATCCTTGGTGCACGCCTGGCAATATCCAAATTCTATAGATCTCAAGAGAGGCATAAAGAAACCCCGTCAGGTGGCATGTGATGCGGACATTGCGTCCATTTTAGTTTGAATCTGCAGTTGTGGCACCCATGTATAACTGACCTCAACTTGACCAAACAACATGTCTGAGGCGTGAGTTACACCCCTCCTCAGCTGTCCCCGCCCAATGCCCGCCCACTCGCCCGGCTCAGCGCTACAGCGTACAGTGACTTCCAAACTAGTGGGTCGGCAGCGGAACGATACTTTCGCAACTGACTGTACAGTTGCGCTGAGCCGGGCGCAACTTTCGCAACCGCTGTAGCGCTGAGCCGGGCGAGTGGGCGGGCATTGGGCGGGGACAGCTGAGGAGGGGTGGAACTCACGCCTCAGACATGTTGTTTGGTCAAGTTGAGGTCAGTTATACATGGGTGCCACAACTGCAGATTCAAACTAAAATGGACGCAATGTCCGCATCACATGCCACCTGAAATGTTCGCATCACATGCCACCTGACGGGGTTTCTTTATGCCTCTCTTGAGATCTATAGAATTGGGATATTGCCAGGCGTGCACCAAGGATTTTCGTTTGGGGGCCCGGCTGACGAAGGGGGGCTGATGGGAGGTGGCATGTTTGACAGGGCGTGCCAGGCTACTGCAGGGGAAAAATTGGCCAGAGAGGGTACTTATCAGGTAAAAAGCAATACATATTTGTCGTATGGTGTAAAACGCAAGTGAAGGGGTCATAGCGTCGCCACCGCGCAAAAAGGGGGGCAGCCAAACTCCAACCTGATGCTGGCAAAAAACTTTCCACGTCAGGACAAAAAACTGTCTGAATTTGAGCTCCTCGCTGCCTTCCGCAGCGGCTGGTTATAAGCATTTGCAGTTTTCTCCCATTTTGACTGAGATCAGTAAATTTTTGGCCGAAAATTCGGGGACCAGGCCCCCTGGCCCCCCTTTTCCAACGCTTATGGAAGGTGATACAATTATTATAAACCTGGCCTGTGGTTGAATCACATATTGAGTGAATAATTCACCGGAGGGGCTACACACTGTGAGCAGGGGCGGTAAGGTGAAAGGAGAACTGGAACTAAAAGCCAGATCAAGCCTCATTTCTGCTCTTGATGGGTGACTCCAGCGGTCAGTTATTACCAGAACCCACGTCGAGTGCCACGCCAAACATGGCCGAGGGCCGGCACTTTGGAGTCAAAGCGTTTGGGGGAAGGGGGCCCGGGCCCGCTGGCCCTCTCCTTGCTTGTCTCTCCTGCGCGGCGGCGGGACACCGGTGGACTGATAACCGGAGTGGGCGGCCGCGGACCTAAGGCGGCGTAATTTACTAGTGTAACCAGGAACCTGTCGAGAGGTGCTACAATTTAAGCGCATTTAAGCGCTTTTGCACCAATCGTGATATTTGTGTTGTAAATGATATGTTCTGAACATGAAATATATGTTGTTGTTGTTGTTGTTGTTGTTGGTGCGCTACTGGGTATTGCAGAGCGTGGCGGATTGAGGGGATTAATCAAGGGTGACATTGACCTATCCCATTTCCACGATTTTCTCTTATTTTCTTTGCAGACTTTTTTTTACGATTCTTAGGTCTGTTGTCCCCCAGACCACCAGTTCAAACTCGCAGGTAATTGTAAATTTCTTTGAATCAAAATCTCCCAACATTCTTGATTTTTTTCCAGTTCGGGGATCAACCTAGAAACAGAAATTCAGGGAAAATTGATGCTACCTTGGTATATTAAATGAACTCTATACGAATTCAGACCTAAATATGTATATGCGTAATTACCGAAAGAAAGGCATCATCATCAAACGTATCATTTAAGATGCCTACTTTAATTGGACATCACTGTCAAAGTTTGTCCATGGCGTATAGGGGGCATTCCATGACAGATCGACAAGTCGATAACACCCTCATATCTCAGATTTCGGTGTATGTTTTTGTGAGGGGGCTATTGATGAAGCTGATGACTATTTTTCTATTCATTTTGCTCCCTGACTTACGGATTGGAAATTTTAGGCTCAAGCATTTTGATCATATTCACTTACTTGTCTTTTTTAAAGACGAAATTTTACCTGTGTGATTCTAAAAATGCCATGAAGACTTGATCTAGGTCTCTTAAGGATAAATTACGAATTTTGGCTCATGAGAAATATAACTAAAAAAATAAAATTTTGAATGTATTATACATTCTTCATTTTTCTCAAAATCTATGAAAAATTGTTTTCCTATGCCTTATTTTAAACTTGTTGAGGCTCATATTACTCTTTATACTTTTCTCTATAAGATTCAGCAATAAAAAGAATGGAGTCTTTAACCAATCGCGAGTTCTGAGTTCCCAAATGTCCCGATCCCCACTTTTGTGAGGTTCGTTCGCCGGCGCGGCCCGCCGTCGTTGCGGCTATCAAACGTCTCTGGTCACGAAAAATACCTTCTCACAAATCCCACCATTGACACTTGTGTCAACGATGGGATTCGTGGGGCATGAGGGTAAGGATGTATTTAAAACAATAAACTGTAATTAATGTCACATTTCTTAACAACCGCACTGGAGATGGGTCTGACACTTACGCGCACTGGTGGGCCCCTGAGCGCTCGGAAACTAAGAGACGTATAAAAATTCCGGTTGGAGGCTGGGTGGGAGCTATTAAAATCTATACTATGACCGATTTCGATTGACCTAGGTAAGTACCGTCCAGTTCAAACGAGGTCATAATGGTCATGTATGAGCCGTGCTGGAGATTTTGCTGGAAATGCTGTGATTAAGCGCAAAAAAGTTAAGAATGCACTAAAAACGGACCAAGGTCATAATGAGAACGTTCCAAAAATGTAAACTTAATTTTTGGGGTTAAGTCATTCAAGTTCATTGACCTATAACGTCACAATATTACATATTCCCTATAATTACACCATGGCTAGCACCATAGCAACCGTTGGACGGAAATGAGGATTGACCTTTACCCATGACATTTTACTTTGACCTGTGCCTTGACCTTTACATTGAGTTATCTTAACTTGGATGTCGTAGCATGGTATGCGTCATACTGGGTAACGCCATGCGATCGGAAGCACCGGACCAATGACTTTGAGAATGCTGGTATGGCGTTGAACTGTGGGCTTGATCTTCATGTTGGGTGAACTTGACATATAACCTCATTTCATATACCGCTATAGCTTTGCCAGCCGGTCTTTGATGCACGCGAACTGGTACAACCGCGCGATTGCAGCGATCTCAAAATAAAGCGCTTACCTTTGAAAGTCTATAATTACAAAATTGGGGCCGATTTTCAAAATAATTTGACCAATCGACGTGCCATTGGATATTCTCAAAAGCAGCTATTTAGCATTTTTGGCCACGAAGGGTTCTCCCGCCACCTTGAAAAAGTAGGTGAGGGCTTCCGAGGCTCCCCTCCAGTGTGCTTGTTATCACGCGCTGGTATGAGGTCCCAGGCCACCTTTACTAGCATGGGGGGGTACTCATCCCCCTACGATCTTAGCAACCATGCTTGGAAGGGAAAAGAAAAGCAGTATTCCATTGCTTCCTCGATCTCTACCAAAAATGCTTATACAACTTTTCGTTCAGGTCATTTTTGTGGTCTCGGAGGCCAAGGTATGTTTCCATAAGAATACAACGGAAACTTAAATCTTGTATCGTAATGGCTAATAAACTATAACAAGAGTGAAGTTATTGCCATCGTTGAAATGTATGTGCAGAAACAAAAACTACTCAAATTAGCTACTGAGCTCAGAAAATGCTTCGATAAGACAATCACGAGAGAAGGAACATTGAAGATTCACAAGTTCGTGCTGGTTAATTCGAAGGCCATTATTGTGCATGAGCTCTCGAACGACTAGGGACAGAAGGTTCAAGCTTCACATTTAATATGTGAACTTCATTTGCGCCACGGGATGGAGTCGTTCTTCCGATCCGTTGGTCAGATCTTAACCCTCGCCCGGTGGGGGCGTTTGAAAACCCCGTCGGTTTTTTCCGGCAGCAAGAAAAACGGCAGCGCCAAGCGCCGCCGTACTTGGTACAGCTTATCCTTCAGCCCGGTTCAGCTCGGAGGTCCCCAGGTCGACTTATGCAGGGTCTCAAAACAGCTCAAGGGACTTCAAGCTCACGGATCCCAGCTTAGCTCAATGATGCTAGAACAGTTCAGAGGCCCCAGACCAGCTCAGGGCTCTTGTTCAGTACAGGCCAGCTCAGCTCAGGGGCCCAGATCGGCTGATATAGCGTCTCCTCTCACACCAGCTCAGGGGCTCCATTCAAGCTCACGGCTCCAGCTTAGCCCAGGGACCCTAGAAGAGTTCAGGGCCCCCATACCAGATCAAAGGCCCCAGTTAAGCACAGCTGTACCCAGATTAGCTCAGGGCCCCAGCTAGGCTTAGGGGTCCCAGGGTGGCTGATGTAGAGTCTCAGAACACAGTGGCGTAGCCAGGATTCGGCCAAGGAGGGGTCCGACTACCGTCGGGGGGCCCCAGGCCGGGGTTCCCTTAGCAACCGGGCCCATCTCCTATATCTTTTGTATAGTATTTTAACATTATAACATTCACACGAAGGAAATTTTGTTATGGCTTTTTAAGCATTCATTCTTATTTTGTTTATAGCTTGGTTTTTCAATCCGACCAAGTGTTGGTAAACTAAGGTCACCAAATATTAAGGATGGCCCATAACTTATATGGTAGCGTGGCTATAATAACAGCTTTGAGCCATATTTCGGGAAGTTCAATGTTGATGCGCGCATGATGTTAAACCTGAGTCTACCTCAATTCACTCGGGTAATCAGGCATGAAGTTATTGGAGGTCAGTCGTTTTGAGTACGAAGAAATGATCTACGGGAAACGATTAGAAATTATTTCCCGGTGTCGAATCCATTAACTCTTTAATCAGGAAATTTCCAAAGAAACGAAAAAAACGAATAAAGATACAAGGGATATGGGAGTGTGTACTGAACGTTACATAACCTCTATTCCGTCGACAGATCCTGTTGAGATCCATTTACTTTCTTACCCTTGCTATCTTGTAAACGAGCAAATTACCAAGACAAAAGGCGCCCAAGATATCTATCGCTTTGGCTCACTCTGTTATTGTTATTTTCAACCTTGCATACCTATTTTTCTTTTTGGGATTATGCTCATTAATTTCTGTCATTACCCTAGTTTGTCTGGTTTCCTACGAAAATATTGGAAAGTTGTTTATTTCAGAATATTTAGGAATGTATTTATTGGTGTTAAGCTACTCGATTAAAAATTGACTAGCCCTGTTTGATTTGCTCTTATGATAAAATTATATTAATTTTTGCCTTTCCTTCGATAATGGTGCCTGATCGACATGTTTCAATTTGTCCTTTTTAGTACGCAATAGGGGTAGGTACATTTTTTCCGAGGCATATGATTTTGAAAATTTTTATTTGAGCTCTGGAGCCACCTAACACCAACACTTGGCGGCACTCACAAAGATAATTTTCGGCCGCCCTCCCGATTATATCTCAAGGGGTCTCTGAGAGTGATTCACGGCGCCTGTTGATCAAAACTGGGGGCCCCTGAGAATCTCTCGGGGCTCCTGAGATTAGTTATCGGCAGCACCTCTGAGACTAATTATTGGGCCCCCCAGATTTGCTCTGGAGGGGGGGAGGGGCTGAGACTGACTATCGTGACCATCCAGATTAGCTATTGGGGTCCCCTGAGGCTGTCTTTGGGGTGGGGGGAGGGGGCTGGGAATGACTTCCGACAGCCCGCTGAGACTTACTCTAGGGCACCCCTGATACAAACACCCGGGGGGGGGTGGAATCACCTCTGAGACTATGTCTTTGGCGTTCCTGAGACTGACTCTCGGAGGCTCCAGATTAGCTCTCGCGGGCCTAAGGCTAACTCCGGGCCCATGAAACCAAAAATCGGGAGCACCTCTGGAAATTACTCTCAGAACCCTGAGATTAACTCTCGGATGTCTCTGAGACTGACAACCGGGAGCCCTCGCAGACTAACTTTTGGGTGCTCCCTGAGATTGACTCTTGGGGCCGCTTATACCAAAACTCGGGGGGGGGGCACAGCCTGAGGCTAAATCTCGAGGGCTCCCAAAATTACCCCTCTGGGGCCCCCTGAAACCAGCACTCTGCAGATCAAATTGGACTAACTTTCGGACCCCCGGATTAACTCGGAGCCACCTGAAACTAAATATTGACTCCTGAGAGAGAAACCGGTGAGACTATGAGGGCCCCCTGAGACCGACTCTTGGGGTGCTCTGAGACTCACTCTTGTGGTTCTTTGAGACAGACTCTCAGGGGGACCCCGAGACCGAATCTCGGGTCCCCTAAGACAGACTCTTGGGGTCCCCTTGACCGACTCTTGGGGTTCTCTGAGACTGACTCTCAGGGGCCCCTGAAATAGACTGTTGCAGGGCCCTGAGAACCACTCTCTGGGGGGCCCTGAGACTAGCTCGGCCCCCCTCCTCTGAGACAGACTCCCGGGGCCCCTGATATCGACTTTTGGGGCCCCTGATACCAACCCTCAGGGGCCCCCGAAATCTACTTTCGGGGGCCTTGAGACCGACTCTCAGGGCGGGGGCCGTGAGGCCGACTCAGGACGCCCTGAGAACGAATCTTCAGGGGCCCCTGAGACTAACTCTGGGGGCCACGTGATCAGAGAATCCTTTGCAGTGGTTCAGATTGGCCCAAGGGGTGGGGGTCTGCGGACGCCTAGGGCCCCCTTGGCTACACCACTGCATCCACACTTTCGGGGGCCCTCCGAAACCACCATTTGGAGGCCCCTAAAATAATTTCTCCCCCTAAACCAATACTCCGGAGCCCCTTGATACTGATGCCCGGGGGTCCTAACACCAAGCTCGGGGTCCCACTTAGATCAGGCTCAGGGGCACCCTTAGACCCATGCTCGCGCTTTTCTCAGGAGTAACTCGACACCGATGTTCCGGGGCCCTCAAGATCAATATTTAGAGCCCCCTCCCCCGAGACTAATGCTTGGTACTCTGGAGCCCCTCGATGCCGATGCTCAGGGGTCCTGAACCCAGGTCTGGGGGCCCCTGGGACCAAACTCTGGGTCTCATGAGGCCAATGCTCGTGCTTCACTCATGAGTCCCTCGATATCAATAGTCGGGGGCACCCCGAGGGGATCCTGAACCCCTGAGACCAAGCTCGGGAGCCCCTGAGACCAAGCTCGAGGGCCCCCTGACACCAAGCTCGGGGGTTCCTTGAGACCAAGCTCGAGACCCCGTGAGACCAAGATCGAAAGGCCCGTAAGACCAAACATCGAAAGGCCCATGAGACCAAGCTTGCCCCCTGAGACCAAGCTCAGGGGCCCCTGAGACCAAAATCGAAAGGCCCGTGAGACCGAGCTTGGGGAGGAGGGGCCCTGAGACCAAGCTCGGGGGCCCTGAGGCCAAGCTCGGGACCCCCTGAGACTGAGCGCAGGGGTCCCCCACGATCAATATTCGGTACTCTGGAGCCCTCGATACCGATTATCGGGGGCCTCCTGAGACCAAGCTCGGGAGGCCCCCCCCACCGAGACCAAGCTCAGGGGCCCCCGAGATCAATTTTTGTGTTTTTAGTGCATAAGGTCGGCCCAAGGGGGTCCGCGGACCCCAGGGACCCCCCTCCCCTGGCTACACCACTGTCAGAACATCTCAAGGGACCCATTCAAGCTCACGGCCGCCAGGTCAGTGGCTGTAAAGCCTTATAGGGGTCCCAGACCATCTCAGGGGCCCTCAGTTCAACACAGAGGCCCATATTAGCTCTGATGACCAGATAAGCTTAAGGGCCTGGATCATCCAGGGGCCCCTTGCTGGCATATTTTGGGTTTCAGAACAGTCCAGGGTTTAAATTAAAGCTTATAACCCAATTTCAAAGCAGGGGCCCTATTCCTGTGCAGGGGCCTCAGATAAGTTTAGGGTCTTCTGTGCATCACAGGGGATCCAGATTAGCTCAAAGGACAATATTAACTTTACGGTCCCAGCTCAGCTCAGGGGCCCCCAGGTCGGTGGATATAGGTTTTGGCCAACTCACGGGGCCCTGTTCAAGGTTACGGCTCCTAGCTCAGTTTAGGCATCCTAGAACAGTTCATGCTGCCCAAACCATCTCCGGGGCGCTCAGTTCAGCTCAAAGAGCCCAGATTAGCTCGTATGGTATCAGAGGCCAGTACAGGGGCCCCGAGAAGCTCAGAGGGCCTTAAAATCAACTCATATGACCTCAACTTAGTTTAGGGGCACAGGTAAGTTTAACGGGGTTCCGGGGCAAGCTATCGGGCCAGTTTGAGTTTCTCGCTTGATATTACAGTTGTTAATATTCTTACCTCCGTTGCGGGGGCCCATCACAGAAAAGTGGGGGGCCAGTGGCCCCTGGCTCCCCCGGTTCCTACGCCTATGCTCAGTACCCCTCTGGGGCCCCCTGAAACCAGCACTCTGCAGATCAAATTGGACTAACTTTCGGACCCCCGGATTAACTCGGAGCCACCTGAGACTAAATATTGACTCCTGAGAGAGAAACCGGTGAGACTATGAGGGCCCCCTGAGACAGACTCTTGGGGTGCTCTGAGACTCACTCTAGTGGTTCTTTGAGACAGACTCTCAGGGGGACCCCGAGACCGAATCTCGGGGTCCCCTAAGACAGCGGGGTACCCCTAAACGGCGCGCTTCCTAGCACCTGCTACCTCTTCGCCGGGTCACAAGATCACATTCTCCGCAATCCGATGCCGGCTCAGCTTGCGCCGGCACCACCCGCTCAGGTCACGCGACAGCGAGGGTCGTCTCCGCAGACCATTCAGCTCCGTGTTCAGGTCACGTGACAGTGAGGGTCGTCTCCGCAGACCACTCAGCTCCGTGGCAGCAGGGGCGGCAGCATACAGAGACAACGGTAGGAAAACATACAAGATAAAAGTATGAAAGACAGGTCCCCCAGTTAGATATAACGCGGCACATACGCTAATGATGACGATGGCGGAAAGGCCAGGCCTTCCGCTGATCTTAGCCTGGACGCGGTGCTGCATATGGCGCCGGGGTGACTTAATGCTCGCCCGAAATACGGCCTTTGAATGTGCAAAATGGAGCTCGGATAATTTTGAACAAAGGTTTCACAAACGTGCTAAATTTGGCATCAAATCTTTTTAAAGTCGCGCATCCCTAAACGTATGCAAAGGCGCTATCACAATGCAATAGGGTCTCAACTATCGCCCCTGAACGATGCGCTGCGTGACATCTGCTACCCCTTCGCTGGGTCACAAGGTTACATTGCCCGCATTCCGATGTCAGTCCAGCTCCACCCCCACAGGTCACCTAACGGCGAGGGTCGTCTCCGACATGACAATGTGTGGAAAGCTAAACATGTTTGCTCCTAGAAGCATCATTTGATAGGTTGGCATCAGTATTCAGTTTTGGAAAAAACTGCCAAGCTATGCACAGCCAACCCGGGTTTGAACCATCATGCTCTGTAAGAGAGCGTAACACCCTACCCACTACACCACGGCTCCGCACGCTGCCGCCACCCCACTAGTCCGGACAGGCGACCCGTTTGGAGGTCACGTGACTCTGCCGCCAGTGCCTCCGACTGATCGAGGACACTCGCGGTGACGGAATCTGGCGTTAAACGCTGGAGTGGGCCAGAAAGTAATTTCAAGAGAAGCGCTGGCATCCCAAAATATTATTGAAATCGATGTTTCGGAACAGTTAAGATACAACAATCCGCTGTAACCACTGTGACGTCCCTATCATAGGTAAGATGGTGCTGCAAAGTGTCAAGAGACCGATCATGTTGAGGGGCTGGCTCATCAGTCATTAATTAGTTTGAGTTCTGCATCCCTTGCACCTCATGGGTGAATTCAGGGAAGGCAAGTGAGAGCACTTGCTCCCTTCCCTAGATTGAGCCTCGACGCCCCTTAATGGTCGCGGCTTCTCCTAAAATGTCAGTGGCGCCATGATAAACTTTCGTTTGCCACCCGTTTACTCTTTCCGTCAGGATGCAAATGAGCACCCCACGATAGGTTTTGGTTTATCACCCCTCCCCCTTCTGGCTCAGATGGCGACCCGCTTTCAATCATGCGTCGTCCCATAAAAAATCCTGTATTTGCCCATTCTGCAACCCCGACAACCATGTTATCCCCGCTCCTGCCAACTTTCTGGCAA
Organism: Lepas anatifera; assembly: GCA_034440635.1. Taxonomy (NCBI): domain Eukaryota; kingdom Metazoa; phylum Arthropoda; class Thecostraca; family Lepadidae; genus Lepas; species Lepas anatifera. Next base: position 24,375 of record JAOTON010001654.1, read on the forward strand.
TAATGTGACCTCTGCTCCCCCTCCACCTCCTGGCAGTAATACTACCCTAAAACACACGGTCCTGCCTCCAATGGTATTTGGGGTTCAGCTCTCAATAGTGGGGAGGGATACTTGGTGGCCCACCGCAGCGAAACCGAGAAATTACCATTATGGTGCTTCGCCTCTCTGTCGGGGAGGCTCAAATACAGGAGTTTCCACTACTGAAAGTGAAAGCATTGGGTCACCCCACCCTCCCCGGCTGACCCCAGCCTCATCGGTCCGACCCGCTAACTGCTGGGGAGGTCGACCAGCCGAACAGGCCACGCCCTCAAACATGTGGTTCCCAAACTTCATGTTTCCGCCTGGTCGGACACCCCTGGAACGGAACGATACTTTCGCAACAGACTGTACATACACACGTATCGACGTCAAAATGCAATTGATAACATACAATAGGTAATTGATAATACAATAGGCCGTCTCAAATACGATAACGCTGATATATTTCACCAAGACATTTACGTAGGCACATGCCGGTAACAAGGGAAATTGTAAAAAAAGACTAGGATGAATAAAAATGTTGGGGGAGGGGGATTGGCGACGTCCCAATCAATGGCGAGCAGCGGGGACACGTCCCCGCTTCCCACGTCATAACAGCTATCGCAAAATCACAAAAAAATAAAACGTCATCCGAATAGGCATGGGGCGCTATCAACAACAGGGCTTGGCGGTGCACTGACCCACCTGTAGGGCCCGATCGCCGCCGGCGCCAGCTCTGTGTGGATCACCTCCTTCATGGCAGTTGCTGCGCTGCGTGCCAGTTGACCCCCAATGACTGCAGTGTGTGCCGTGCTTCAGCCTCGCTGTACAGCTGAGGTCTGGCAAAACTTATACCTTAGCCGGCAGGGTAGAAGAAAAGCACTGTTTGACTCCGGCGGCCGGCTGTGGGTACAGCTGTCACTCGATAAACAAGGACGCAGGACACGTGGGGAGGAGCGGAGGTTCTCGCAACAGAGTGGGCGTGACAGTCACGTGGGCAGCGATGTGGCGGCCGCAGCCGGCCCTACCGAACGGACTTTAGCTGAGCCACGCCCCCTGGTCATGTGATCAGTGACGGAGGCTGGTACGGCTGACTGGCGACGAGCCAGACGCCGGGCCGAGTCGGACAGGGAGCTGAGCTGGGAAAGCGTCAGCGGCGAGATCAGGTGGCCGGTTTTAGGGGAGGAGTCCGTGAACATCCAAAATCGAGAAAAAAACAATGAACTGGTACAAAACTGTTGAGGTGTGGGAATAATAACTCTTAAACTGCTGGATGTTCAGGTCCCAGGTGGGTGTATTTCGGTGCAGGCGTGAGAACGGCACTGCCTCAAATCAGGGTCTCCAACAGTGCCACACGGCAGGCCCGCAACCCGTAGCTCTAGACTGTCGGCAAAGAATTGTGATTGGGTTAAACGTCGGACATAAGCTGGACAGGGAGATTCCAAAGACACAAGCTGGACCGGGCGATTCCCAAAGTGGCTCCCAGCACAGCCAGAATGCCAGCACTGGCGCTCGCACAAAGCAGTTTAATTGGCGCCCCTATATCAGCCCGCACCTTAAAACTGTCGTCCCTGGCCCAAACGGCACCCGTTTCAGTTCAAATGACGCATCCTCCAGACACAAATAGCGCGCCCTGCAGACACGAATAGCGCTCCCTCTGAGCAGTGCCCCCCTCCATCGCTAATCCTGGACGAGCCCATGCTCTCAAGGCCGGTTTGAATCCACCTCAGAATTCAGGTTCAGTTCCAGCCCAATCTGCCGTGATAGCTAAATTACCGTACGTCTTGGGCTTTGTGTCCATCCTGTCCTCGATTTCATAAATTCCGTTCCTTGTGCCCCCACCTTGGCTGAGGCAGTTTTGATTTCCAGACTTCATTATTGTTCACATCTTGTATTTTCTTAAATCTCTAAATCGATTTCATCCCTGCGTGTTTTTAGTGGGCAAGAATATAAACAACTTAAGCTATCTCCCATTTTTTTACGTTGGTTACGTCTTTTCGGCTTTCGACGGCAAAAATACTTTGAATGTTTATTTCAAGCTCGGGAATGGCAGGGAGCGCTCTCTCATCATATAAATTAAAAACCTTCATGCCACTGGAAAACTTCGTTCCAGGTAAATTATATACTTTGAAGGCTGAACCGAATCAAGAAAAAAACGGCAAAAGGTAGCAATATATTTCAAATATTCGACAACTTAGGAACATGTAATATAAACCTTAAAATGGAACGAAGAAGCGTTAAGGTATGCGTCATATCACCAGCACCTCTATACCCAGGCATGATCGGAGTTGTTCCAGGCTAAGAAGTCTAACGAAAAGTTTTACATCGAATCAAGATCAAATATCTTTGCAGAAGAAATGCTCAGTCAGGCTGAAGTTTCCTACCCCAAAACCGCCCGCAATGATACAAGCGATGCGGCCAGAAAGCCTGTCAGACGAAACTGACTTGTGTAGTTAGTTTCACACTAGCTCACCACTTTATACCTCTATATGACATTTGGGCAAGAATTCTGTCTTTGCATTGCCTGAAAGCGGATTGAAATTGATCCCTCCCAACATACACAAAGCTAAATGCAATGTCTGGTTTAAGCTGTTACACAACGGTCGATTCGTTTCCGCAGAAGGCCCACGCGTGCTCTCAGCTACACATCCACCGACACAGGACCAAATCGGCCACACTTCCGTGAACAGCAACGGTCGCTCAAGAGTCAGCACTTTGGTAACATATCAAGCTTCGTATCTACATGGGAAATGTTATGTAAGCAAAGACGAGGCTACATTTTGTATATATCCCCCAATTCTTGAAAAGTATCGGCATTTGATCCATGTTAATTATCCGCTCGCCAAAAAAGTCCGGCAGCCAACACACAGCACCAGCTGGAGATAAAAGGAGACGAGTTTGACAGCCTTGGAGTTCGATGCGAACTGAAGAACCCGGGCTACGTGAGAAGAGCTGCTCTCTTCAGGCACCTCCCGAGCCTCTATGGGCCCGTTCCAGGCTCCGCACAATACTCAGACTGCCATATCATAAGCCATCAGGGACTCACTTCAAACCGTCAGCTCGGAGCTCCCTTCTCGTCCCATCACTGAAAACGTGGGCAAGATAGAGCTCCGCAAAACGTTCTAAAATAAGAGTCCCTCAGGCCACAGGGCACTCAGGGTTCTGTTAACAGCAGGGAGAAAACTGACCATTTTCTCATCAACCCACTTTAGCCCCCACCTGTTCAGCCTTAGAACGACCGCCCAGCGAGCGAAGACGAGGTGAACTAAGCCTAAATGTCTCAGCCGAGACTTCAGCCTCAGTGGCGTTTTGATCCAGAACATCTGAATCACCTGTCATTCAGGAGGCTTGGGAAGGACAGCCTTCTCACGGTACTTTTGCTCTCCAGCTCGTCAGGCTTGATAATAGCCCAACCCAAAGCCTCTCCGCACCAATGTGCAATGCAGCAAAGCACCAGAGCAGACTCGATGCAGAGGAGGGTGTTGCCAGGCACCTAGTAAATGTCGACACTTTTTGCAATGTAGTGCGAACCATATATCTTTTTTCTTTTGAACACATAATTTGTTCCGATTTTTTTCTCATGCGGTCCCAAAAGCTTCAATCTGACCAAATAGCCAACATACAAGAAAATCGTGCAGACACAATATATGCCATTCTGGCCAAGATGGTGCTCTCCTGAGAAGCTCTAGCTCGATGAAAACCTTTCAAATCGGACGTTAATCTGTTTTTCGTTCGGTGCGCGCCACTCGCCTATACTCAGTATGAACTGTGAACACCCTAGATGCCAAAATCCACAGACGAAGACGACCATGTGAGCGTTGCGAGCCGGCTGCTAGGCTGATGGACAATGCAGGAATGCATGTTCGCGAGACGATGCACGAAAATGTTAACACAGTATTTATAGTGCTATCCCGTGGTGCTATACAGAATGAAACACTGCAGGAAAAACCTCCGTTGGCAGTACACTCATGATCAATGGAAGCTCAGCCGATGTTCAAGACACTAGCGTTATTCAAAACGCCGACGTCACATCACGTCACACTGTAATACAGTCGGCTCTCTCGCAGTCAGCAGGTGGTTAACCTCGGGCGCGGCCGCTCCAGCGGCCAGCCTCCTCCAGCGGCCGGCTCCTGGTCACGGCACCTCCCCCACCAGGCTGACGTGGAAGAGGGCGGCATCACCAGCCGGCTGCAGCAGCCGCAGCGTCAGCCGGCCGGTGTAAAGGCCCGGCCCCGGCGGCCTGAAGTACACCGGCAGGTGGATGTAGCGCCGCGCGCGCGACAGCATCTGCGAGTGGTTCACTACGAACGGGCCGGAGATCTGTAGCTCGAACTGCCGGGACGCAACGGAGCTGTCAGAGAGAGAGAGAGAGAGAGAGAGAGAGAGAGAGAGAGAGAGAGAGAGAGAGAGAGAGAGAGAGAGAGAGAGAGAGAGAGAGAGAGAGAGAGAGAGAGAGAGAGAGAGAGAGCGAGAGCGAGAGTGAGAGCGAGAGCGAGGCGAGAGCGAGAGCGAGAGAGAGCGAGAGAGAGCGAGAGAGAGAGAGAGAGAGAGAGAGAGAGAGAGAGAGAGAGAGAGAGAGAGAGAGAGAGAGAGAGAGAGAGAGAGAGAGAGAGAGCTCACCGCGTGGTCGGCTCGAGTTTTGTTGTTGATGGTGAGTTTGACGGCGCCCTGGTCGGCGAACTCGATAGTGTCCGGCTCCACGGTGAGGGGAAAGGGTGGCGGAGCCGGCTCCCCCGACTCCACTGCCTGTCCGCCCACGCGCACCAACAGGCACGACGGCAGCGCCGCGTGCTCAGAGCCCCTGGAAGGACACGTCACAATTACGTTACACAGGAAACAGGGCGCCGGGGTCTCAGAGCCCCTGGACGGAGGACGCACCACAGTTGGATTCCACGGGGAGCAGGCCGCCGGGGTTTCAGGGCCCCTGGGCAGAGGACAAGTCATTACTAAAACCTAAGGTAAACCATATATACTCTTCATATCTGCCATCGCGTGAAGCTGCATGTACAACAAACTCCATCTTACCTTGCTGAACCGCGTGATCTGTCGAGTGCCGGATCATGGCTCTTCTCTAATAAAAACGAAGTAAGTAAAAACGAACACAACCTTACTCGAGCTCAGTATAAACTAGCCCAAGCAGGCAATACGTCAGGTGTCCAAGGACACGTTCGTTGTTCAAGGCAGTTTGAAAATCTCCTCCGCTTCTATACGGACAGTCCAAGAGTGCTGGCAGAACGGGTTGCGTCTTTATCGGCGACAGTGTTGAGAAGTGTTTTCTTTTACAACGCGAGCACCTGTTTCTACTCCAGCAATGTATGATATATTTCGCTGTCCGGATCAAGCTTTTAACTACACGACGGGATAGTTCGCTATTTTTAATGATTCATTTAATTCGATACAGGCTCTACATATTTTTAACTTTACCATTCATTGTCGTATTATGTTATTCCCCGTCAATAATAAGTTGTACAAGCTACTACAAAAGGACAAAACGATGAAGATAGGGTATCACTCTACTGTTGCAGCAGCGAGTGAGTGGGCAGACGGAGGTGCAATGATTGCAGAGCGTGATGTTCCCTAGCCTCCGTATTCCGATTTTTACCACCACGATTATGACGTCTCCTGTACGATTGCAAGGTCGTCCCAAGAAACTCCAGGCCGAACTCTATAACTGTCCTGGAGGTCAAGTTCTCCGTCATGGTGCGCCCATTAATTTGAGAGGCCTTCTTGGACATTTCAGATGCACTAAAAGCAAATTGGAAACCCCTGCTCTGTCACAGTTTGGTCTCCCTTATCATTTGAAGGGCCTTCTGCACTGACTTGTCGGCCCGTTGGCAGAATGAAATCCGTCCTGGTCCTCCCACGACAGCTTGAAAGCCTTCAAAGTTGGCTCAGAGCCGCTCTTAACATTCTGCTGAAAGGACCTCCACTTTCACTGCAGGGCCTCCAGAAACGTCGATTTGAACCTCTCTACACTTCATGACTCCTCCAGGGTCTACAAGATGTATATCCGGGATTTTTAGATTTCATGACCTGAGGCCAGGTCATGAGGTGACCTCCATGGAAAAAGCATGGGGAAAAGCTGTCTTATGATCTAAAAGTCACAAAAACGATTGCAAATGCTCGGATTGCTCAGAAAAGCGTTCTTGGACACCCTTTCACGGGTCCCAGGGTCCATATTTTCCCTTTGATCTCTCCGAGGTTATCCAAGGTCACCAGGGGTCAAAACAGTATTTGGAAAATAGCTTTTGACCTAATTAAGTTAGAGCGCTGAATTACTCTTCATCGTGTATGTCTCGTCACTGGCTTTCATTTTATATACGGCAAGGTCACTTTCTGACCTTTCGTGACCTCTGGAGGTCAAACCACTGGCGGGAGGTCATTATGTTCCACATAGCGGAAAATGTCTGGCATTTTCCTATCAAATGTACTTTACCAGATTTCAATAGCTCTAATGTCATAAGAGTTATGCCAGTTTGCTTAAGCATTGCATATTTGTGTGAAAATAGCTTATCTTGACCTATCTTGACCTCTGGAGATCAAACCATTGACCTGAGCGCTTAAACATGTGAACATGTGAAGTATGATGTTAAACATGATGTTAAACATGTGAAGTAATTTCTTACAGAATTCACGCGAACTTTCTAATGCACTTTGAAGATTTGCGCTAACTCCTATATTTTCGGAGTTAGAGGCGGGGGCATCGATGGCCCCCGTGGGGCGAAAGTGGCGCTGGACCCCGGTGGGGCGTGGGTTAATTTGTATGGACAAAATGAGTCTGAAAATCAGGAGCCCACATTTTGTTTTCATCTAAAATCGCTCAAAACAAGGGCATTGCCTGTTGTCTTACTATGTTGGGCTAATCCAAGCATCGCGTGTTATCACAAAACTGGCAACTTGCGACGGCTTGCGACATGTCAGATTGCGGGGTCATGCCATTTTTTAAAAACATTTATCACGTGACATGTGCTGCCAGACGGAGAGAGATTCTTTCGTGGTTTGAAATAAGGTAGCACGCCTCTTCACTTTGAACTTCAAAGCTTGCGGAAAATTTATACAGAGAGCTCCGGACGAAATTAAATGTCAACAGTGGGTCTCTCGAAACGCTCTAAGAAACTACTCTTAGTTGAAAACCCTTTGCAAAAGTGGAACACTCCCTACCCAAATATACTGATCACACACACCATTTGGGAACAGTAGGACAGAAACAGGACAATCACACGCCACCCATCGACAAGACAACACCACCACCACGAGAACAGCTTCAGCGACGGCTCTCACATCATGCCGGTGTCGGCGCAGGTGACCAGGTAGAAGGTCTGCGTGAAGAGGCCGGCGGCGGGTGGCGTGAAGCGGGCGGCCAGCTCCACCGTCTGACTGGGCTTCACGTCTCCCTGGGTGGGGTGGAAGCGGAACACGTCGCCGCCGGCTCCCGTCAGCTCGCCGCTCGGGGTGCTCTGTGGAGGCGCACCGCCCCAGCGGCGTCAGCATCACCGCCGCTGCAGCCATGTGGCAGACGGCTGCCACAGGGTTCTTATATTCTACATACCCTTCCATGCCCCCCTTCATCTTTTTAAGATACTTGTCGGGTTCAAACGACACGCTGGATGCCGCAAAGACAGGGCTTCATCAACACCTAACCTAAACTCCTAATGAAAGAGATCTCGAGGGTCAGATAACATCTTCAGAGAATTCGCTTAAGCCTAGCTCATCGATTTTAAGATATGCATGTCAAAGATGAATACAGATCAAAGATCTGTCTCCCTCATTGAGTGCTTTCGGGATTAATAAAAATTTTGGACATCGGAAAGAAAACCTAATAGGCGCACGAGTTCTTGAGCTCGACTGCTCACACTAAATATGACCCATGGAGAAGTAGGTGAAACAATGTCGTTCCTCAGCGCTGGGAACATCAGCACTTAAGAATTTACTTGACTGTCACCACAAACATTTTGTTTAGACTAATTCACCATGACTAATTAGGCAAATTCAGCCAGATTGTCACGCTAACCAAACAGCACAACTCTGATAGCTGAAAGAACCCGAATCATATGCCTCACGGCAGCGCGCGGTCACCCGGAGACGACGCGAGCGTCGGCGCACCTGCACCCAAGGCTTGACCAGCGGCTCCAGCGACCAGTGCAGGTCGACACCGCTGCTGTTGGAGAAGCGCAGGGAGCCGGACGAGCGGCGGCCCACCGCCGTCACGGGGAACTGAACCTGGTCCGAGCCCAGCTGCAGCTGAGCGGCGCCCTCTGGCGGCGGCGGCGGCGGACCGTCAGCGGGCGGCGGCGGCGGCGGCGGAGATGGCGACTGCCCCCGTCCGGTCCCGACTCCAGCGACACGTCTGACCGGTGGCGCCGCCCCGCGGCCGCGGCAGGCGCCGCCGGCGGAGTCCTCGGCACCGTACCGGAACCGCGCGAGGCACGCTGCACCGGCAACGCACGGCGTCAAAGGCAGACGCCGACCCAACTCACGAATGTTAAATGAGCTTGGGCGTCGGGTTGCCCTAACCCACCCCCCCCGCCCTGTTCCGACCGGTAGCCGCCGACTCTGCTCACTCTTGAGAAAATCCCAGCCAACCAACTATTGCTTTCGGAGTGTGAACTGGTGTTTATCTTGCAATGTTATGCGTGATGATCTGTTGGAATACAAAGGAATAAATGTATAGTTTATCGAGCATGCATTGTCTCTACAATAACATCCCCAAAAATACAAGAGCTTCCCAAATCAATAAATATTCTTCCAGAAACATCATGAACAATAACACCAGAGGGCACTTTCACCCGGAGAGTGGATTATTGGCTGGAGTTGGTTCGGGGCCGCCACTGACCGTGGCTGGCTTATCAGCGGAGGGGCGTGCCGGGCTCGGCGCCGAGACTGCCGCCGGCCGCGCCTGCGCTGACGCCGGTCTCAGCTCCCTGCCGCGGCCACCAGCACCGTCAGTGCCTGCAGTACCTCCTCCACAGCCACCCAACAGTCAGTACCTGCAGTACCTCCACACCCATCCAATAGTCAGTACCTCCTCCACAGCCACCCAACAGTCAGTGCCTGCAGTACCTCCTCCACACCCATCCATTAGTCAGTACTTCCTCCACAGCCAACCAACAGTCAGTGCCTGCAGTACCTCCTCCACATCCAACCAACAATCAGTGCCTGCAGTACCTCCTCCACACCCATCCAATAGTCAGTGCCTGCAGTACCTCCTCCACAGCCACCGAACAGTCAGTGCCTGCAGTACCTCCTCCATACCCATCCAATAGTCAGTACCTCCTCCACAGCCAACCAACAGTCAGTGCCTGCAGTACCTCCTCCACACCCATCCAATAGTCAGTACCTCCTCCACAGCCACCCAACAGTCAGTACCTGCAGTACCTCCTCCACACCCATCCAATAGTCAGTACCTCCTCCACAGCCAACCAACAGTCAGTGCCTGCAGTACCTCCTCCACACCCATCCAATAGTCAGTACCTCCCCCACAGCCACCCAACAGTCAGTACCTGCAGTACCTCCTCCACACCCATCCAATAGTCAGTACCTCCTCCACATCCAACCAACAATCAGTGCCTGCAGTACCTCCTCCAGACCCATCCAATAGTCAGTACCTCATCCACAGCCATCCAATAGTCAGTGCCTGCAGTACCTCCCCCACACCCATCCAATAGTCAGTACCTCCTCCACAGCCATCCAACAGTCAGTACCCACAGTACCTCCTCCACAGTTACCAACAATCAGTACCCGTAGTACCTCCTCCACAGTTACCGACAGTCAGTACCTCCTCCACAGCTACCAACAGTCAGTACCAGCAGTACCTCCTCCACACCCATCCAATAGTCAGTACCTCCTCTACAGCCACCCAACAGTCATTACCTGTAGTACCTCCTCCACACCCATCCAATAGTCAGTACCTCCTCCACAGCCACCCAACAGTCAGTACCCACAGTACCTCCTCCACACCCATCCAATAGTCAGTACCTCCTCCTCAGCTACCAACAGTCAGTACCCACAGTACCTCCTCCACACCCATCCAATAGTCAGTACCTCCTCCACAGCTACCAACAGTCAGTACCAGCAGTACCTCATCCACACCCATCCAATAGTCAGTACCTCCTCCACAGCCACCCAACAGTCATTACCTGTAGTACCTCCTCCACACCCATCCAATAGTCAGTACCTCCTCCACAGCCACCCAACAGTCAGTACCCACAGTACCTCCTCCACACCCATCCAATAGTCAGTACCTCCTCCACAGCCACCCAACAGTCAGTACCCACAGTACCTCCTCCACACCCATCCAATAGTCAGTACCTCCTCCACAGCCACCCAACAGTCAGTACCCACAGTACCTCCTCCACACCCATCCAATAGTCAGTACCTCCTCCACAGCCACCCAACAGTCAGTACCTGCAGTACCTCCTCCAAACCCATCCAATAGTCAGTACCTGCAGTACCTCCTCCACACCCATCCAATAGTCAGTACCTCCTCCACAGCCACCCAACAGTGATTACCTGTAGTACCTCCTCCACACCCATCCAATAGTCAGTATCTCCTCCACAGCCACCCAACAGTCAGTACCCACAGTACCTCCTCCACACCCATCCAATAGTCAGTACCTCCTCCACAGCCACCCAACAGTCAGTACCTGCAGTACCTCCTCCACACCCATCCAATAGTCAGTACCTGCAGTACCTCCTCCACACCCATCCAATAGTCAGTACCTCCTCCACAGCCACCCAACAGTCATTACCTGTAGTACCTCCTCCACACCCATCCAATAGTCAGTACCTCCTCCACAGCCAACCAACAGTCAGTACCTGCAGTACCTCCTCCACACCCATCCAATAGTCAGTACCTCCTCCACAGCCACCCAACAGTCAGTACCCACAGTACCTCCTCCACACCCATCCAATAGTCAGTACCTCCTTCACAGCTACCAACAGTCAGCACCCACAGTACCTCCTCCACAGTTACCAACAGTCAGTGCCTGCAGTACCTCCTCCACATCCAACCAACAATCAGTGCCTGCAGTACCTCCTCCACACCCATCCAATAGTCAGTACCTCCTCCACAGCCACCCAACAGTCAGTACCTGCAGTACCTCCTCCACACCCATCCAATAGTCAGTACCTCCTCCACAGTTACCAACAGTCAGTACCTCCTCCACAGCTACCAACAGTCAGTACCTGCAGTACCTCCTCCACAGTTACCAACAGTAAGTACCTCCTCCACAGTTACCGACAGTCAGTACCTTCTCCACAGTTACCAACAGTCAGTACTTGAGGTACCTCCTCCACAGCCAGTAGCAGTACCTCCACCATAGCCAACAGTACCCACATAGCAGTTAGTACCCGCAGTACCTCCTCCACAAGCACCAGCAGCCAATACTCCCATACCCCTACTGAGGAAGGAAAAGCCGGCCAGTCTACCATCAAGCTATCGCCCAATCTCCCTCCCACCCTGCGTCGGGAAACTGGCGGAGAGGCTTGTCCACAGAAGAATCCATGCATGTATGAAAGCAGGAGGCAATATAAACAAGAACCAAACCGGCTTCAGACCTGGCCATAGCACCATGGACCAACTAGTAAAATTGGTCCAGTCCATTGCAATCGGGCTGGAGGACTCCCGGCGCCTCAGAACCGTCCTATGCCTTTTGGACTTCAGGGCGGCCTATGACCGTGTATGGCACGACGGCCTAACCGCCAAAATGGCCAGACTCGGCCTACCTGGATGCGTGACCCGGTAGGTTCTGTCGAACCTGAAGGGAAGGCGAGCACAGGTCCTCTGAGATTCGGCCCTGAAGGGAAGCGACCACAGGTCCTCTGGGATTCGACCCTCTCAGTCAGCCGAGCCCTCCCTCGGGGCTTGGCCCAGGGGTCGATTTTGGCCCCCGTACTATGGCTGTCATACAATAACGACGTGCCGAGCGGTCTGAACGGGATAAAGCAATCTCTGTTTGCTTATGACTTAGCGATTTGGGCGTCGAATCGGAAGCTGCCGGAATGCAAGAATCTCCTTCAGCCAACGCTCGATGCCATCTCCGATTGGTGCACCCAGTGGAAGGTGCAGCCCTCAGTGCAACAAATGCACCGCAACCACGTTCACCCTCTGCTCCGGAGAAGCCAGGGATAAAATCAAAATTGAACTTCATCTCCAAGAACAGCCAATCCCCCAGGTCTCTCATCCCTCTTTCCTGGGACTGGCATTGCACGGAACCCTGGGCTTCACCGAACATATCAGGAAGACCAAGAAATCCATGGCCCAGCGAAGAAACTGCCTGGTGGCCCTGTCCGGGCGCACATACCGAGCAATCAGACAAGTCCTCAAAACTGCCTACACAGCGTATATCCGAGCCGTGGCGGATCACGGTGCAGCAGTCTACATGACGCACGCGGCGCCGACATCTAGAAATATCTTGGAGGTGGAAGAGCGGGCCTGTGCCCGAATCATCACAGGCTGCACCAGAGCTACCAGAAGGGGTGCACTCGAGGCGGAGGCGGGTCTGCAGCCTCTCAGCGCCAGGGCCAAGAGACTGGCTGGCAGGGAATATCAAAGGATCCGCGTCTCCCGGCGGGGATCCCACACGGCCAGTAGTGGAGAACGCAGCAGAACCAAGACTCAAGTACCGTGCACGAGAGGCCTGGCCCAGACAGGCAAGAACAGCAAGAATATCTGGTGACCAAGGAACAACCCAAAACCACCCACCGTCAACCACTCGCAGTACTTCCCCTAGTCAACCACTAACCACTAGCATACTTCCTGCACAGCCACAAAACAACCTCCATTCCCCGCCACCATCAACCACTCACTGCGCTCCCTCCACAGCGAAGACCAACCAACCAACCGTTGTGCTCCCTCCAAAGCTACGAACCAACCACCATCCAGGGGTACCAACAGCCAACCACCCGTAGCATTTGACGTGTGCTGTATCCGATCAACTGGGCATAACCGCTAACCGCTGAATAATGAAATCAATTAAGAATGGTGTCCATTAGGAGGCGGCCCGCTGAGGAGCAGTACCGCGTAGTGCTGAACGCGGTGCAGTTGAGCACGCTGGCCACTGTGTCGTCCGCGTGTAGGTTGGTGAACAGAGTGGAGTCCATGGAGCGCAGCGTCACTGAAACATGGGGAACGGCGTCACTGAAACCGACAACATCGTCACTGAAACATAGCAGTGTCACTGAAAACTGAGCACAGCATCACTGAAACATAACGGTGTCACTGAAAACTGAGCACAGCGTCACTGAACCAGATCAGTGTCACTGGAACTGAGCAACGACATTGAAACAGAACAGTGTCACTGAAACTGAACAGAGCGTCACTACGATGGAGCACAGCGTCATTTAACTGAGCACAGTATCACTGCAACTGAGCACAGCGTCACGGAAACTAAACAAAGCGTCAATGAAAATAAGAGCAGTGCCACTGATACATAAAACGTGACTTCACTAAAACACAGAGGACGTTTTCAAAGAAACTACGAACAGGGTCACTGCAACACTGGTCACAGTCACTGAAACGTAAAGCACGGCGTCACTGAAACACGAACCACGTCACTGAAACCTACCCCACTGTGCCTGAAATATATGTAGAGTAGCGCCGCCGTGAACAAGCCGAACCTGCTCAATTATTTTTTTCTACCAAAATGCTCTTCGTCCGGCAATCACTGACTGACTTGATCAACCAAACGATATTTAAACATAACTGAGAGCAACTTTATACAATACTTGATTCATATATTTCAAAATATGGCCACACACACACACACACACACACACACACACACACACACACACACACACACACACACACACACACACACACACACACACACACACACACACACACACACACACACACACACACACACACACACACACACACACACACACACACACACACACACACACACACACACACACACACACACACACACACACACACACACACACACACACACACACACACACACACACACACACACACACACACACACACACACACACACACACACACACACACACACACACACACACACACACACACACACACACACACACACACACACACACACACACACACACACACACACACACACACACACACACACACACACACACACACACACACACACACACACACACACACACACACACACACACACACACACACACACACACACACACACACACACACACACACACACACACACACACACACACACACACACACACACACACACACACACACACACACACACACACACACACACACACACACACACACACACACACACACACACACACACACACACACACACACACACACACACACACACACACACACACACACACACACACACACACACACACACACACACACACACACACACACACACACACACACACACACACACACACACACACACACACACACACACACACACACACACACACACACACACACACACACACACACACACACACACACACACACACACACACACACACACACACACACACACACACACACACACACACACACACACACACACACACACACACACACACACACACACACACACACACACACACACACACACACACACACACACACACACACACACACACACACACACACACACACACACACACACACACACACACACACACACACACACACACACACACACACACACACACACACACACACACACACACACACACACACACACACACACACACACACACACACACACACACACACACACACACACACACACACACACACACACACACACACACACACACACACACACACACACACACACACACACACACACACACACACACACACACACAAAACCCTTCTTGGAATTTTGGACATGGGATGACACTCTCCAGAAAGTTTATTTTTCTATTTCATGTTTGATCTTATGCAAAATAAAGCACGTGTAAAAACCGAGTCTCTAGGCCACTGAACCTGTGCCAATCTTAATACCGCACAAAGAAAAGGACGCACGCGCGCACAGATTACCAATGCTCCGAACACACTCGGTGTGTATTCCGGATGAGGAATAGATCAATCGAAAATGAATGTGCAGTTGGAAAGCCGGATGTGGTCCCTTTGAATCACCTTTAATGGGCAGCCGCGTCTCGCGCAGGTTGGCGAAGAAGACGTCCGCTATCTTGTTGAGCCGTTTGAAGATGGTCATCTCAGCGGCGTCAGCAGCCACCTCTCCCTCGAACTGGGCAGAGAAGCCGACCGCCATCACGCTGGGCGTGGCGTGACGAGACGACACCACGCGGTCCTGCGGCAGACTGTCGGACACCGGCCGGGTCACACAAGAGGGGGGGCGGTCTCACACCGGAGGGATGGCCGCTGTCTATAAAAACAAATACAGTTTTAATGATGAATTTTTCTACAAATACCGATTAATCTCCTATACACGAATCCCAGCTTGGGGGCGCGGTAGGTTAGGGTAGTAGGGGGTAGGGTAGGGATTAGCACGCTCGATTTCCACGCGGCCGACTTGGGTTTAAGACCCAGCGGATTCCCTGAACAAGGAGCAATGTGGCTATCGAGAAACCCTTCCAACAGGGAGAGTTGGCGACGCCATATGACACTAGCAGTTGGTGCGTCGATAAGCCTCCAAAATCAAAGTACAAATCCCACCCTGATTGCGTGCGTGCGTGTGCGTTTCACGAGACACCAACTCCGAGAGGAAGGACTGCGTCCGAAATATCAGTCAGTACAACTGTCGCCGCAATTTCCATATTA
The DNA here is from genome assembly GCA_034440635.1 of Lepas anatifera. Classification (NCBI taxonomy): domain Eukaryota; kingdom Metazoa; phylum Arthropoda; class Thecostraca; family Lepadidae; genus Lepas; species Lepas anatifera. The sequence goes on from JAOTON010001654.1 coordinate 40,171, forward strand.
ATGAGGATATGACCCCATTTCATCTACTAAAACCGATGTAAAAGATGATCAGTCGGTCAGGGGAAGTCCCGGATAGTGCAGTCCCGGATAGTGCAGGCCCGGAGTGCAGTCCCGGAGTGTGCGAGTCACCACGCACCAGTGCCACTGTGCATTCTATGCAAGGCAAGTCCTGCGGCGCAGATGCCATATCAGTTAACTGGACTAAAAATATCACTGTCAGGTTACCGAGGGATCAGTTTTCTGATTACACTCTCCCTGTAAACTGGCGGGTATCTACAAGAGCTGCGGGTTGGGGCGGCAGCAGCTGTCAGCAGATGGCGCTGACAGCCGGCGGCGGTGACTTACAGTTTGAAGGCGTGCCGCAGCAGCTCGTCTCCGGCGAGGAGGCGGAGGCAGGCGGGCGCCGGCTGGCCGGCGGTAACGCGCAGTAGCAGAGCCACCTGGCGGCCCTCGCCGGCAGACAGCACCAGCTGAGCAGGCCGCGCCGAGAACTCCGCCGCCGAGAGAGGGTGCAGGCAGTCGGCGTCTGCCGTACATACGCGGCGCCACCGTCAACACCACAGCACACCACACGGCGGCTGCTCAACAAACTCACAGCCCATGCCCAGACGCGAGCGACCGGTCAGAACAAACAGAAAACAACTTTGTAGCAAATACATCTATAGCACCTGGGGTCACCAGTCACGCTAGTATTTCCTAGTAGGGCCAGAGTGGTGGCGAAAGGAGCAATCCTTGACAACGAACAAGCGCTGTAAAAATGATTCCCTCTATCATTCTCTCAAAAGATGACTGGGGCGCCGGGCCTGGCCGGAGACTGGTCTGCGACCGCCGCTCACCCCTGTAGGCCTGAATGGCGACGAAGGCGGCGCGGTCGCCGACGTTGGCGACGGTGAGCGGAGTGTGTACAGTGGTGCCCGGCTGTACCTCGCCCAGACGCAGTCCGTCCGCCGCAGTCACATTCAGCTGCACCTCGCTGCTGCCGCTGTAGCCGATCAACGGGATCTGCCACAACACAGAGCAGACTTAGGGACAGGACTGTGGCCGGTCAACAGGATCTGCCACAACACAGAGCAGACTTAAGGACAGGACTGTAGTCAAAACCAACGGGATCTGCCACAACACAGAGCAGACTTAAGGACAGGACTGTAGTCGATCAATGGGATCTGCCACAACACAGAGCAGGCTTAAGGACAGGACTGTAGTCGATCCATGGGATCTGCCACAACACAGAGCAGGCTTAAGGACAGGACTGTAGTCGATCAATGGGATCTGCCACAACACAGAGCAGGCTTAGGGACAGGACTGTAGTCGATCAATGGGATCTGCCACAACACAGAGCAGGCTTAAGGACAGGACTGTAGTCGATCAATGGGATCTGCCACAACACAGAGCAGGCTTAGGGACAGGACTGTAGTCGATCAATGGGATCTGCCACAACACAGAGCAGGCTTAAGGACAGGACTAAAGTCGATCAATGGGATCTGCCACAACACAGAGCAGGCTTAAGGACAGGACTGTAGTCGATCAATGGGATCCGCCACAACACAGAACAGACAGGACAGTAGTCGATCAATGGGATCTGCCACAACACAGAGCAGGCTTAAGGACAGGACTGTAGTCGATCAATGGGATCTGCCACAACACAGAGCAGGCTTAAGGACAGGACTGTAGTCGATCAATGGGATCCGCCACAACACAGAACAGACAGGACAGTAGTCGATCAATGGGATCTGCCACAACACAGAGCAGGCTTAAGGACAGGACTATAGTCGATCAATGGGATCTGCCACAACACAGAACAGACTTAAGGACAGGACTGAAATCGATCAACGGGATCTGCCACAACACAAAGCAGGCTTAGGGACAGGACTGTAGTCGATCAATGGGATCTGCCACAACACAGAGCAGGCTTAAGGACAGGACTATAGTCGATCAATGGGATCTGCTACAACACAGAACAGACTTAAGGACAGGACTATAGTCGATCAACGGGATCTGCCACAACACAGAGCAGGCTTAGGGACAGGACTGTAGTCGATCAATGGGATCTGCCACAACACAAAGCAGGCTTAAGGACAGGACTATAGTCGATCAATGGGATCTGCCACAACACAGAACAGACTTAAGGACAGGACTGTAATCGATCAACGGGATCTGCCACAACACAGAGCAGGCTTAAGGACAGGACTGTAGTCGATCAATGGGATCTGCCACAACACAAAGCAGGCTTAGGGACAGGACTGTAGTCGATCAATGGGATCTGCCACAACACAGAGCAGGCTTAAGGACAGGACTAAAGTCGATCAATGGGATCTGCCACAACACAGAGCAGACTTAAGGACAGGACTGTAATCGATCAAAGGGATCTGCCACAACACAGAACAGACTTAAGGACAGGACTGTAGTCGATCAATGGGATCTGCCAGAACACAGAGCAGGCTTAAGGACATGACTATAGTCGATCAATGGGATCTGCCACAACACAGAACGGACTTAAGGACAGGACTGTAATCGATCAATGGGATCTGCCACAACACAGAACAGACTTAAGGACAGGACTGTAGTCGATCAATGGGATCTGCCAGAACACAGAACAGACTTAAGGACAGGACTGTAGTCGATCAATGGGATCTGCCAGAACACAGAGCAGGCTTAAGGACATGACTATAGTCGATCAATGGGATCTGCCACAACACAGAACGGACTTAAGGACAGGACTGTAATCGATCAATGGGATCTGCCACAACACAGAACAGACTTAAGGACAGGACTGTAGTCGATCAACGGGATCTGCCAGAACACAGAGCAGGCTTAAGGACATGACTATAGTCGATCAATGGGATCTGCCACAACACAGAACGGACTTAAGGACAGGACTGTAATCGATCAATGGGATCTGCCACAACACAGAGCAGGCCTGGCTTAGGGACAGGACTGTAGTCGATCAATGGGATCTGCCACAACACAGAGCAGGCTTAAGGACAGGACTGTAGTCAAAACCAACGGGATCTGCCACAACACAGAGCAGACTTAAAGGGAATGTGGCACCTTCACAACGTGATTTTAACTGAGACAGCCAAGTTGTAAAGCAGGTCGGAAAACCCGGTACTCCATATTTCATTTGTCTTGGAACTCGATATTTCCGTAGAAAAAAAGCTAACACCTACCTGACACCAGCCCCCTCAGCCCCCGTCGCCGGCGGCCATTGTTGTGAGCTGCTGGTGTGACGACATATGCTGACGTCACGATGAGCATCAGCCAATCGAAGCCCTTGAAGCGTTTCAAGTATGGTAGTGGTTGCCAGATCGTGACATCATCCACAGTCTGATATTTATTTCTTTTTCTAGAGGAGTATTTTTAAAAACCAAATATTGAGCTTATTGTACATTTTCAGAGAAATCATGAGTGGTTTCAGTATTTTTCACTAAAAGCACGCCTAATTACACTAAATTCCAGGATTCGACCAAGGTGCCACATCCCCTTTAAGGACAGGACCAGTGGCGGATCCAGGGAAGGGGGCAAAAAAGGCAATTGCCCCCCAAACGGAAAAGCTCGGGGCAAAACTATGTTTTTGCCCCCCCCAAAGCGATCGACCTCCTTTTTCCCCGACTCCTTTTTAGCTTGTAAGCAAGATTTTGGTGCTTCAACTCTCAACTTCAAACAGAATTAGTGAAGGTCAGTGTAAATATTGGGGCTTGGATAGGAAAAAAGTGTCTTGAGTCCATATTTTTCACCCCGTGTCGTTTTTTTGCTCTTCGCCTCCAGTTTCCAAAATGTTACCGAAAAGGCATATTGTAACGCAATTTTTCACTGCGCGACGTTTTTTTCGACTTTGGTTTGCCCCTCCCAAACCAACCGGCTAGATCCACCACTGGACAAGACTTTAGCCAAAACCAACGGGATCTGCCACAACACAGAGCAGGCTTAGGGACAGGACTGTAGTCGATCAACGGGATCTGCCACAACACAGAGCAGGCTTAAGGACAGGACTGTAGTCGATCCATGGGATCTGCCACAACACAGAGCAGGCTTAGGGACAGGACTGTAGTCGATCAACGGGATCTGCCACAACACAGAGCAGGCTTAAGGACAGGACTATAGTCGATCAACGGGATCTGCCACAACACAGAGCAGGCTTAAGGACAGGACTGTAGTCGATCAACAGGATCTGCCACAACACAGAGCAGGCTTAGGGACAGGACTGTAGTCGATCAACGGGATCTGCCACAACACAGAGCAGGCTTAAGGACAGGACTGTAGTCGATCAACGGGATCTGCCACAACACAGAGCAGGCTTAGGGACAGGACTGTAGTCGATCAACGGGATCTGCCACAACACAGAGCAGGCTTAGGGACAGGACTGTAGTCGATCAACGGGATCTGCCACAACACAGAGCAGGCTTAAGGACAGGACTATAGTCGATCAATGGGATCTGCCACAACACAGAGCAGGCTTAAGGACAGGACTGTAGTCGATCAACGGGATCTGCCACAACACAGAGCAGGCTTAGGGACAGGACTGTAGTCGATCAATGGGATCTGCCACAACACAGAGCAGGCTTAGGGACAGGACTGTAGTCGATCAATGGGATCTGCCACAACACAGAGCAGGCTTAAGGACAGGACTGTAGTCGATCAACGGGATCTGCCACAACACAGAGCAGGCTTAAGGACAGGACTATAGTCGATCAATGGGATCTGCCACAACACAGAGCAGGCTTAAGGACAGGACTGTAGTCGATCCATGGGATCTGCCACAACACAGAACAGGCTTAGGGACAGGACTGTAGTCGATCAATGGGATCTGCCACAACACAGAGCAGGCTTAGGGACAGGACTGTAGTCGATCAACGGGATCTGCCACAACACAGAGCAGGCTTAAGGACAGGACTAAAGTCGATCAATGGGATCTGCCACAACACAGAGCAGGCTTAAGGACAGGACTGTAGTCGATCCATGGGATCTGCCACAACACAGAGCAGGCTTAGGGACAGGACTGTAGTCGATCAATGGGATATGCCACAACACAGAGCAGGCTTAGGGACAGGACTGTAGTCGATCAATGGGATCTGCCACAACACAGAGCAGGCTTAAGGACAGGACTGTAGTCGATCCATGGGATCTGCCACAACACAGAGCAGGCTTAGGGACAGGACTGTAGTCGATCAACAGGATCTGCCACAACACAGAGCAGGCTTAGGGACAGGACTGTAGTCGATCAATGGGATCTGCCACAACACAGAGCAGGCTTAGGGACAGGACTGTAGTCGATCAATGGGATCTGCCACAACACAGAGCAGGCTTAGGGACAGGACTGTAGTCGATCAATGGGATCTGCCACAACACAGAGCAGGCTTAGGGACAGGACTGTAGTCGATCAATGGGATCTGCCACAACACAGAGCAGGCTTAGGGACAGGACTGTAGTCGATCAATGGGATCTGCCACAACACAGAGCAGGCTTAGGGACAGGACTGTAGTCGATCAATGGGATCTGCCACAACACAGAGCAGGCTTAAGGACAGGACTGTAGTCGATCAATGGGATCTGCCACAACACAGAGCAGGCTTAGGGACAGGACTGTAGTCGATCAATGGGATCTGCCACAACACAGAGCAGGCTTAGGGACAGGACTGTAGTCGATCAATGGGATCTGCCACAACACAGAGCAGGCTTAAGGACAGGACTGTAGTCGATCAATGGGATCTGCCACAACACAGAGCAGGCTTAGGGACAGGACTGTAGTCGATCAATGGGATCTGCCACAACACAGAGCAGACTTAAGGACAGGACTGTAGTCGATCAATGGGATCTGCCACAACACAGAGCAGGCTTAAGGACAGGACTGTAGTCGATCAATGGGATCTGCCACAACACAGAGCAGGCTTAAGGACAGGACTGTAGTCGATCAATGGGATCTGCCACAACACAGAGCAGGCTTAAGGACAGGACTGTAGTCGATCAATGGGATCTGCCACAACACAGAGCAGGCTTAGGGACAGGACTGTAGTCGATCAATGGGATCTGCCACAACACAGAGCAGGCTTAGGGACAGGACTGTAGTCGATCAATGGGATCTGCCACAACACAGAGCAGGCTTAAGGACAGGACTGTAGTCGATCCATGGGATCTGCCACAACACAGAGCAGGCTTAAGGGACAGGACTGTAGTCGATCAACGGGATCTGCCACAACACAGAGCAGGCTTAAGGACAGGACTATAGTCGATCAATGGGATCTGCCACAACACAGAGCAGGCTTAAGGACAGGACTGTAGTCGATCCATGGGATCTGCCACAACACAGAGCAGGCTTAAGGACAGGACTGTAGTCGATCAATGGGATCTGCCACAACACAGAGCAGGCTTAGGGACAGGACTGTAGTCGATCAATGGGATCTGCCACAACACAGAGCAGGCTTAAGGACAGGACTGTAGTCGATCCATGGGATCTGCCACAACACAGAGCAGGCTTAGGGACAGGACTGTAGTCGATCAACGGGATCTGCCACAACACAGAGCAGGCTTAAGGGACAGGACTGTAGTCGATCAACGGGATCTGCCACAACACAGAGCAGGCTTAAGGACAGGACTATAGTCGATCAATGGGATCTGCCACAACACAGAGCAGGCTTAAGGACAGGACTGTAGTCGATCAATGGGATCTGCCACAACACAGAGCAGGCTTAAGGACAGGACTGTAGTCGATCAATGGGATCTGCCACAACACAGAGCAGGCTTAGGGACAGGACTGTAGTCGATCAATGGGATCTGCCACAACACAGAGCAGGCTTAGGGACAGGACTGTAGTCGATCAATGGGATCTGCCACAACACAGAGCAGGCTTAAGGGACAGGACTGTAGTCGATCAATGGGATCTGCCACAACACAGAGCAGGCTTAGGGACAGGACTGTAGTCGATCAATGGGATCTGCCACAACACAGAGCAGGCTTAGGGACAGGACTGTAGTCGATCAATGGGATCTGCCACAACACAGAGCAGGCTTAAGGACAGGACTGTAGTCGATCAATGGGATCTGCCACAACACAGAGCAGGCTTAAGGACAGGACTGTAGTCGATCAATGGGATCTGCCACAACACAGAGCAGGCTTAAGGACAGGACTAAAGTCGATCAATGGGATCTGCCACAACACAGAGCAGGCTTAAGGACAGGACTGTAGTCGATCAATGGGATCTGCCACAACACAGAGCAGGCTTAAGGACAGGACTGTAGTCGATCAATGGGATCTGCCACAACACAGAGCAGGCTTAAGGACAGGACTGTAGTCGATCAATGGGATCTGCCACAACACAGAGCAGGCTTAGGGACAGGACTGTAGTCGATCAATGGGATCTGCCACAACACAGAGCAGGCTTAAGGACAGGACTATAGTCGATCAATGGGATCTGCCACAACACAGAGCAGGCTTAAGGACAGGACTGTAGTCGATCAACGGGATCTGCCACAACACAGAGCAGGCTTAGGGATAGAACTGTAGCCGATCAACGGGATCTGTCACAACACATGACAGACCTAAAGACAGGGCTGTAGCAAACCAACGGGCTCTGCCACAACACAGCGCAGGCTTAGAGACAGCACGGTAAACGATCAACGGAATATGTCACAACAGAGACTCTATGGCGGGACAGGACCGCTACTGGAGTCAATCAGAGTGATGCAGACAACACAGAATGCAGACTGCGAGACAGGACCGCCACTGGAGTCAATCAGAGTGATGCAGACAACACAGAATGCAGACTGCGAAACAGGACCGCCACTGGAGTCAATCAGAGTGATGCAGACAACACAGAATGCAGACTGCGAGACAGGACCGCTACTGGAGTCAATCGGGGACCTGGGGCAGCACAGACTCAGGCACTGACACATACACGAACACACTTATTCACGAGCGAGCTTGCCAGCGGTAATAAGCAAGCGGATAATTATAATCATCCGCTTAGATTTTCTAATAATATAGGGATAGAAATAATATAGCTCCAACAACGTCACGTTGAACAAATTTAATGCCCTGCAAAGCAAAAACGATTTCCGGGATCCCAGCTATCACGCGCTCCCGGAAAAAAACTTTCAGTGCGGAGGGCGCCACGCTGCAGACCCACACCATCATCGTCAACCATGAACTGTTAACGTCAAATCCAAGCGAACACGTTTCTGCGACCCAGCAGGTAATTTGAGGAGAACAAGTGCAAAAGGAATAAACTGAAAATGAAACAGAATGTGTGTCAACATAAGGACATCCATTCTTATCAAAGGCTACTGAACTAAACGGCAAGTAGCCAAGGCCGTAACGGAAGTCTATTGTTTACTTATCCGAGCCTAAGAGCGCGCCAGCCGCGAGGTCATACAGCACCCGTCACGCAAAGCAGGCTGACCGTGAATTTGATGTACTTGGCGTCGGCGGGCTGGATAGCCGGCTTGATAACCAGCTGAGCGTGCGCAGTCTGCAGCCGGGTGGGCTGGTAGACGAGGGTCAGCTCCCGGTCCGACTGAGCAGGGATGGTGAGCTCCAGCGAGCCACCGCAGCCCGCCGGCGTCTCCCCCGACTGTCGGAACTGACGACACAGATCAAATCAGAAACCGTCGGCCGGCGTCTCCCCCGACTGTCGGAACTCACGACATAGATCACATCAGACACCGTCGGCCGGCGTCTCCCCCGACTGTCGGAACTGACGACACAGATCAAATCAGAAACCGTCGGCCGGCGTCTCCCCGACTGTCGGAACTCACGACACAGATCACATCAGACACCGATTGGGTGGCTGATTACAGAAACTAATACTCTCGATAGCTTTATTACTCGCCCAGCATTCTGAGAAGCTATTTTCTCAGAAGCAGACTCAGAAATCGTTCTAAATATTATACTGTACGGTATCTCTCTGTGTCGGTGCGGAATACTGTCGTGCATGTTGTTGTGCTCTAATTGTGGGTTTGTGTTTGCAGATACGTGCTGTATACTGCCTGCCAGATGCACGCACACATTGCATCATGCATGTTGATGCTAGCTGCTTGCTGAGCTGATTTATGTTAAATAAAGCCTAATACTGAGGCATTATCTGTTTGCATAAATCTGCAACAATTTATTTAACATAAACATTCAAAGCATCAAGATTCAGTCGTCCAGGAGCATCTCCCAACATGGACAAGTATCTACAGCCTGAGCGACTGGATACAGACCCAAACACAAGCTCTGCTAGTCAACAGTGGCATCATTGGTTTCGCACATTCAATAGCTTCGTGGATAGACTGACAAATCAGGGTTTGGAACCAAACAAGCTAGACCTGCTAGTGAACTTTGTCTCTGCTAAAGTGTATGAACACATTGCAGACTGTGCATCTTATGAAAGTGCAGTAAGCGTGCTCCAGGGTTTGTATGTGAAACCCAAAAATGAGGTGTACTCCCGCCATCTTTTGGCCACGCGCAAACAAGAACCAGGAGAAACTCTGGCTCAGTTTCTGCAAAGCTTGCAGCTTCTCAGCAAGGACTGTAACTTTAGGGCACTGACTGTAGATCAGGCTAGAGATGAATCAGTTCGTGATGCTTTCATCAATGGGCTCAGGTCTGGTCACATCAGACAACGCCTCCTTGAAAATAGGACGCTAGACTTGCAAACTGCTGTTGACCAGGCTAGGGCTTTGGAAGCAGCACAGAAACATTCTGAATCCTATCAATCCACATACCCTGTCAATGCCTCAACATCTTCCCTGTCTGATGGAACCTCTCATGAACTGACCACCTCTGCTGCAGCAACAAATCAAAACACAGCCCAAAAGTGTTTCTTCTGTGGGCAGGCAAGACACCCTCGCATAAGGTGCCCTGCAAGAGACTCTAAATGCAACTCATGTGGAAAGCTAGGGCACTTCTCTCGAGTATGCCGAAGCATTAGGGTGACATCAGCGGCTGTGCTTGGTGAATCAGAGGGTACATCTGGGTCCAGAGGCGACTCATCAGGCCCTGCTCTTGCAGCCATCTCAGCTCCCATGGCTCCCATGGCTGCTGCCACACCTGCTGGCTTGGCAAAGGCTGTTGCAAAGGCCAAGGTAAATGGCCATCCAGTGAATGCTCTTATAGACACTGGTAGCTCCCAAAGCTTTGTCTGTCAACACTTAGTTGAAAAGCACAAATGGACGACGTTCCCGTCAAGCGGAGAGGTACACATGGCCTCACTTTCACATTCATCAAAGTTTAGTTCCTACTGTGTAGTATCAGTGGAGTTGCCTGGCCATTCGTACCAGGATGTCAGGCTCACAGTCCTTCCAAACCTGTGTGCTGATGTCATCTTAGGGCAAGACGTACAGTATCAGCATGAAAAGCTTGAGATTGAATTTGGTGGCCCAAGAAAGACGCTAACTGTGTGTGGCTTGTCTACCATGGATGTCCAGACACCAACGTTGTTTGCTAACTTGACCCCTGACTGCCATCCAGTAGCTGTCAAATCAAGGCGGTATTCTGCACCAGACGTGAAATTCATCCAGTCGGAAGTGGAGAGACTTCAATCTGAGGGAATCATTGAACCAAGTCAATCACCATGGAGGGCACAGGTTGTAGTGGTAGCGAATGAGAATCACAAGAAGCGTCTAGTCGTGGACTATTCTCAAACAATCAACAAGTTCACAGAACTTGATGCGTACCCGCTTCCAAACATGGAGAAACTGGTGGGCGATGTTGCCCAATGTAGAGTTTTCAGTACCCTGGATCTTCGTAGCGCGTATCACCAAATACCAATAAAAGACGAGGAGAAACTCTACACTGCTTTCGAAGCAGATGGACGTCTATTCCAGTTCCGGAGAATCCCCTTTGGAGTCACAAACGGAGTTGCAGCGTTCCAGCGAGTAATGGACTCCATCGTGTCCGAGGAAGGGCTCAGTGACACCTTTGTGTACCTTGACAACATCACTGTATGTGGACACGACCAAGCGGACCACGATGCCAACCTGGAGCGGTTTCTTCGTGTAGCAGAAAAATACCATCTGACATTCAATGACGACAAATGCTCCTATTCGGTTTCTTCAGTAAACCTCCTGGGCTACGTCATCGGTGGTGGGACTCTTCGTCCGGACCCAGAACGCTTAAGGCCGCTCCAAGATCTCGCTCCTCCACAGAACATCCGCTCTTTGCGTCGAGTGCTGGGCATGTTCGCCCACTATTCCCACTGGATCCACGGATTCTCTGAGAAGATACGTCCTCTAGTGGATGCTAAAACGTTTCCACTTCAGAAATCAGCTGTGGATGCGTTTAACCAGGTAAAGAATGACATAGCCGACGCTGCAATGGTTGCCATCGATGATACGGCTTCATTTGTTGTTGAAACCGACGCCTCAGAGCATTCTTTAGGTGCTACCCTAAGTCAATGTGGAAGGCCGGTAGCATTCTTCTCTCGCACCTTGTCGAAAAGTGAGCAGAACCATTCTGCAATTGAGAAGGAGGCTTTTGCCATCGTCGAGGCACTGCGAAGATGGAGACATTTCTTGCTTGGGCGGTCGTTCAAGCTCATTACCGATCAGCGCTCTGTCGCTTACATGTTTGATGGAAAGCATTCAAGCAAAATCAAGAACGAGAAGATTATGAGGTGGCGTCTAGAGCTGTCAAGCTACTCTTACGACATAGTTTATCGCCCTGGTAAAGAGAACCTCGCAGCTGACGCTCTTTCTCGCATTACATGCTCTGCTGTGGACACGAACAAGCTAAAAGAGGTGCACAGTGCGCTCTGTCACCCGGGAATCACGAGGATGACTCACTTCGTCCGATCTAGAAACCTGCCGTTCTCAGTAGAAGATGTGAAAAGGATTACCTCATCGTGTCCGGTCTGTGCAGAGTGCAAACCGCAGTATGCTAAAACTGCGGATGCCTTCCTGATTAAAGCCACACAACCCTTCAAACGCCTTAATATGGACTTCAAAGGCCCGCTCCCAAGCGTTAGTAGAAACAAGTACATGTTAACTATCGTGGATGAATACTCAAGGTTTCCCTTTGTCTTCCCATGCTCAGATCTGTCATCCGCAACAGTCATAAAATGTCTGAATCTATTGTTCTCTATATTTGGAATGCCAGCCTACATTCATTCAGATCGCGGGTCTTCTTTCATGTCTGCTGAAATGAAAAGCTTCCTTCATGCCCGAGGCGTTGCCAGCAGCAGGTCCACTCCCTACAACCCCCAAGGGAACGGTCAGGTCGAGAGATACAATGGCATTGTATGGAAATCTGTCACTCTTGCACTCCGTTCATGTAATCTACCTGTTAAAAGGTGGGAGGAGGTACTACCAGATGCCCTGCATTCTATCAGAAGCCTCCTGTCTACAGCGACGAACGAAACGCCGCACGAACGAATGATTCGGCATCAGAGGCGCTCATCGTCAGGCACTTCAGTGCCAACGTGGCTGTCGAAGCCGGGGGATCTCGTGTTGATGAGAAGACATGAGCGCCAAAAGCATGACCCGATGGTGGACGAGGTGGAGTTGTTGGAAGTCAACCCACAGTATGCTCATGTACGGCTACCTGACGGGAGGGAAACGACAGTAAGTCTCAGACATCTCGCTCCACGAGGCACAGCACCCACTGAACACTCAGACACTGACAATGAAGCCGATGCTCACAAGCAAATCCCTGCGCCTACTCCTGAGCTCCCAACTGTGCATGAAACCTTACCTACGCCCCCGCTGGAACCTGTGCCTGAGCCAGAGAATGCTGACCCTGAACCTGTGCGAACTCTATCTGACTCCGGGCCTTCGACTGAGCCGCTGCGTCGTTCGACACGTGTTGTACGTAAGCTGGCTCATTTGATGCGGGATTATGTTCTGTAGTGCATCGGAGGCTTCGTGCGATGTTTGCTTCAAACAGCTATTGGTTGAATTTGCTTGCTTGTGTTGCTGAACTGCGGTGCTTGAATGCGGCTGCGGGACTTAGTGTGTGAAGAACGTCCTGCATGTATAAACTGCTTGATGCATGGATTAAAACAAAGCGGGGAGAATGTCGTGCATGTTGTTGTGCTGTAATTGTGGGTTTGTGTTTGCAGATACGTGCTGTATACTGCCTGCCAGATGCACGCACACATTGCATCATGCATGTTGATGCTAGCTGCTTGCTGAGCTGATTTATGTTAAATAAAGCCTAATACTGAGGCATTATCTGTTTGCATAAATCTGCAACAAATACTCAGCTCGAAAATGATCAGTAATCCCGCACACATTCCTTCCACACCCCAAGCATTGCAACTCACAGTGAACTCCGCGCCGTCGCGGATCTTGAGCCACATGTCGAGCGGAGAGTCAGAGTTGTTCCGCAGCACCAGTGACTCGCTGGCCGGCCGTCCCAGCCGCACCCCGGTCCACACCAGCACCTGTTTGTTGCTGCCGAGCACGTCAGAGGCGCGAGGCGGCCGCTTGCCGGGCGCGGAGCGGGCCGGCGCCGCCGCCGGCCGCCGCACGCGCGGCGACGCTGCAGCCGGCGGCTGCTGGGTGGGGCGTCTGCTGCGCGGCGGCGTGGTCGGCGCGACGGCCTCGGCAGCCAGCGTTAGCAGAGATGTCTGCACAGCAGTGTCCCGCGCCGGCCTGCCCTCCGGACTGAGCGCCGGCCGCGGACTGCGCGACCGACTGGCCGGGTCGCGCGCCTTCTTGGGGCGTCGGTGGCGACGCGCCGACTTCATCTCCGGTGAGACGGCGCGGGTGCGCTCCGGCTGCCGGCACTCCCCGATCACGCCGCGGATGTCCACCTCGAAGCTGAGGCCATCCGGCTGCACAGTGAGCACCAGTAGGCCGTCACCGCCGCTGAACGAGTCCAGCGGCTGGAAGGTGAGCATCACGTCACGCTCGGCGCGCGGCGGCACCGTCACGCGGTCGGGCCGCACCCAGACGGCGTCACGCAGACCCTTCACCGTCAGCTGCACCTCCAGCGCAATGTTGCCGGTGTTCTTCATGGGAAGGTTGACGGAGGTGGTTTCCGAGGGACGACAGCGCAGCTCCAGCGGCTCCCGGCAGCGTGTACGCAGCTTGACACGGCCGACGGTAGCCTGCAGACGACAGCAGAGCAGCGGCTCGACGGCCGGCTCAGCCGCGCCGTCCAGCCGCACTTCCAGCACGCCCTCTATCGTCTGCAGCGGCGGACAGTCCGAGTCGGAGTCGATGTAGGGCGTCATCAGCGCCACGTTGAGCGTCACCGGCGAGATGCCCTCCCGGCTGGCGTCGGCCGCCAGCAGAGTCAGCTGCGCCAGCGTCGACGTCAGACGCTGCGGCGCCGCGCTGGCTTCGTTGGACTCGGTGTCCGGCAGGTGGAAGGCGCGGCCCTGGGAGCGAACTAGCAGCGTCACCGGCACCGCCGCCCTGCTCAGGTTCACCAGAGTCAGCGGCACCAGCTTGCGGCAGTCCTCCGGCAGAGTGCCGAAGTGCACCAGACTGGGGTCCGGCGACAGCAGCTCCACGGCAGGCCGCTCGGCCAGCAGCCGCACAGTCACCACGCTCAGCTGACTGCAGCCCCACTTGGAGTGCTCGATATAGGTGGCGCGCAGCTGCAGGGTCACACTGAGAGCGCCCGGCAGGCGCGGCGTGATGCCCACCCTGAGCTCCGCCTCCTGGTGAGTCTCCAGCAGAGTGCGCGCGCGGAGACTGACGGCTACCGCCTTCGTCATCTCTGCGTCATCACATCGTACGCCGTTCACCTCCACCCCGGCAACGGTGGGCACCAGCTGTAGCCAGTTCTCAGTCAGATTGCGCGCCGTGAAGGATATCTCGGTCGGTATGTCCGTACACAGCACCTCCACGTGATCCACGTGGGTGGGCAGCGCCACCACCGGGGGACCGGCCCGCTCGCCGGCAGCCTCCCGAGAGCCCGATGCGCTGGTCCTACTGGCCCGCCGCGGGCTGACACAGTCGGTGGCCGAGAACTGCGTCTGAGCTGACGCTGAGATTGAGCTCTCCGTCTGCGCAGCGGCGCTCACTGTCCGTTCAGCTGGCTGAGCAGCCGTCTTCTCCGGGAACTGGGCGCTGGCGCGTGGCGCCCCAGTCGCCAGGTGTCGCTCCACTAAGGCTATCGATGCTGCAGCCGGTATCAGCCCGCTGGTCTGAGCGCCTGTGTCGAGGGTGCGCGCCTCGGTGGCGCTCTGGGTCCAGGCGTCCTGCGGCTGCAACGAACATCGGTCACCAGCCGCCACCGGTTCAGAGGGCGCCACTTGTGCCGGCGCAGCCGTGAGCGGCACCGACTTGCTGCGCTGCAGCAGAGACGGCGCGCTGTGCGTGTCTCCCGGGGCGCCACTGCGGCGTACCGGCGTGGGAATCCGACTGCGGCGGGGCCGGCGAGTCGTCGCCGCGTCCGCCGACGGACATCCCTTGACCCGCGGCCGCGACAGCCTGGACTCAGCATCGACATCGACGGCGGCGGCAACACCAGCAGCTGACATCACCGCATTGACGGCGGGCTGCACCACAATCTCTGTACGGTGTGTGGTCACGCCGCTGGATAGGACGGCTCGGACCGGTGCCACCGGCTGATGCTGAGCGACGGCAGAGACCGGCTGATGCTGAGCGCTGACAGAGGTCAGCTGATGCTGTACGCTGACTGCAGGGGCCGGCGCTGCGCCCTCCGTGCTTACCGTGCCAGAGGAGGTAGTGGCGATCGCGCGGGGTTGAACATCCGCGGAAGCCGACGCCAAGAGCGGGCCCTCGTCCGACGTCCAGTGCGACGGTGGCGCCACCAGCACGGCCACACTACTGACCGTCTCAGCCGGCTCGGCGCCGATCGGAGACACCTGTTGCAGATCGGTGGGCAGTGCAGAATCTCGGCCCAGCGACGGCGTCGAGCTGGGGTAGCGACGCGCCGCCAGGGCCACCAGAAACTCCGGCGATTCGTAGTCGACGACAGCCACCTCGGCGGCGGCCGCTGCTCCGGCCAGTGTCGGCAGTGCGGCCTCCAGTCTATCGGCCACAGTGGACCTGCTGGCAGCCTCCTCACCAGTGGCCGCCCGCCCTCCGGGCACTGAGCAGTCTGTCTGGTCGGTCAGGTCGGCGGCCGGCAGTGAGCCCGGCGCCCGCACCGACTCGATGGAGTAGGTACGACCAGAGCCGTCCGAGCTGCCCGAGTCCGGGCACGAAGAGGCGGTGGGCGCCATCGAGCCGTGTCCGCCGCGTCGCAGGCTGTTGCGCGGTGGCGGGCGCGGCTTGCGGTGGCCCGGCGAGCCGCTGGAGACGGGTCTCTTGGGGGTGAGCGGCGCGCGGTCGCTGTCCTCCGTGGCGCTCAGCAGCTCGTCTCCGGGCCGGCGCGGTCCCATGCGCGGCACCACGCGGCGACCCTGCACCGCCAGGCCGGCCGAAGCCGGCCGCCGCCGACTGGGCGAGCCTCCGTCGCCAGTCGTCTTGGAGCCGTCGCCGCGTCGCGTCGGCGGCGGCGCTGCACCGTTTCTGGCTCGGGCACGAACAGAAGCGGTGCGGCCCGTCTCTGGACGCGGTTTGCCGGCGGCGGCGGCGGCGGCACGCTTGACAGGAACAGACGCCGTCCGCTGCAGCGGCGTCTTGCGGGAGCCAGTGCTGTCGCTTTGGGCTGAGCGCGGCCGGTCTCCTCCACCGCGCGGCCGCGACGGCACACCCTGGTGCAGCCGCGACACCGCCTCCATCATCTGGGAGAGGTGTTTGTCGTGCGCCTGTCTCGTCGCCGGCGCCGGCGGCATCGGTACCGACGCGGCCGCCTGTGTCTCCAGCATCTTCCTGATGGCCTCGTTCTCAGAGCGGAGGTCTTCTAACATGCCAGTGATGTCAGCGGCGTCAACACTGCGCACCGACTCGTTTTGCCTGTCGTTACCACCCCGTACCTGCCGCATCACCTCCTCTACTACCTCCTGCACCGAGGGCGAGGCCACGCCCACACCACCAACTGAGAGTTCATGGAGGACGTTGTTTACAACCGTTTGAGTCTGATGGCCAGCCGGGCCCGAGGTGGCTGGTGGCGCCACCTGAGCGGCCAGCTCAGTAGCTACCTCCTCGACATCTAGCGGCGGTCTCGGACTGGCGGCCCCATCCGAACCACCCTTAGCAGCAGGTACAGGGAGGGACGGCTGCAGCTGAGGCTCAGCGCTGATGTTCTTTGGCAGTGATTCACGTGGCTTCGCCGCAGGAGTTGCCTTCGACTTGGGGGGCTTTCTGCTCTAGTTTGGTGAAGGATTTCGACTTATCGTCTGCTTCCAAAGCACACCTACTGTCTGCTTCTCGTTTTCTCTGTGCCTCGCGGTGCTTTTGTTTTTCTCTTTTCTGCTGTTCCGCTTTCTCTTTCAAGTTGCGCTCCATTTCCCACTGATTTCGCACTCGAGCTTGTTCAGCGCGGGCCTCCTGAATTCTAGACATCTGCACCTGCTTGTGGTGCATCATGTCCTCTTTTTGCTGTCGCTTCAATACATCCGTTTTCTCTTTGGCCAGGGCCTGCGCACTTTCCACAGACTGTTCAGGACTGTGGTGACAGTGGTGATGGTCCCAGCCTGCGTCTCCCTCAGCATCATTTCCCACGTGGTGCTGATGTTCCCGGCTGTGGTCGATGTTGCAGTCACTATTGGCGCCGTTCCAGCAGTCGCGGGCATGGCCCTGGCAGCCCACACTGGTCCCCTCGGTAGTACAGCACGCGCCAGATTCGTGGCCCACCCCTCTGGCTTCCACGCTCTGTATGCGTCCGCCGCAGTACCATCTCCTCTGACACTCTGCCAAAAGTCGTCAGTGCCTGAATGTGCGTTGAGGGAGGTGTTCTGACTGGGTCTGTGGCGGGACGCCCGGCTGGCTTTACCGGCGAAGGCGGCGTGCATGCCGGCGGCGGCGGCCGTCTCCCCGCCACTGCCTGTGTGGGCCGTGTGTTGTTCCTGCTGACCGGTACCGTCCGGCCTGTCGTCTGCCTCTGGCTGCGTCACCGCCGCGCTGTCTCTGCCCATCAGCTGCAGGCGCGCCTCCTCCGTCCGGTTAAGAACGTCCACGATCTTGCGGCGCAGGCCGTCGGCCATGCTGTGTCTGAGGCCAGAGAGCGCCGGGGAGCGGGTCAGCGTGGTCTCCAGCGCCTCATCCGGCGCAGCTGCCGGTGATAGCGGCAAAGGCGCCGTCAGCACTGTGTAGGTGCCGGCAGCCTCCTCCACCTGCGGCGGCACCGCCGACAGCGCCGAGCCGCCGTGTATCTGACTGTAGCCGGAGCCACAGCCCAGGCTGAACGTCTCCCGCGAAGGACGCAGAGCTGCCAACACAAACAGGACGGGTCTCACACGAAGGACGCAGAGCTGCCAACACAAACAGGACGGGTCTCACACGAAGGACGCAGAGCTGCCAACACAAATGAAACGGGTATCACACGAAGGACGCAGAGCTGCCAACACAAATGAATCGGGTCCCACGCAACGGACGCAGAGCTGCCAACACAAATGAAACGGGTCTCACGCAACGGACGCAGAGCTGCCAACACAAATGAAACGGGTCTCATGCGAAGGACGCAGAGCTGCCAACACAAATGAAACGGGTCTCACACGAAGGACGCAGAGCTGCCAACACAAATGAAACGGGTCTCACGCAACGGACACAGAGCTGCCAACACAAATGAAACGGGTCTCATGCGAAGGACGCAGAGCTGCCAACACAAACAGGACGGGTCTCACACGAAGGACGCAGAGCTGCCAACACAAATGAAACGGGTCTCACACGAAGGACGCAGAGCTGCAAACACAAATGAAACGGGTCTCACGCAACGGACGCAGAGCTGCCAACACAAATGAAACGGGTCTCACGCAACGGACGCAGAGCTGCCAACACAAATGAAACGGGTCTCATGCGAAGGACGCAGAGCTGCCAACACAAATGAAACGGGTCTCACACGAAGGACGCAGAGCTGCCAACACAAATGAAACTGGTCTCACGCAACGGACACAGAGCTGCCAACACAAATGAAACGGGTCTCACGCAACGGACACAGAGCTGCCAACACAAATGAAACGGGTCTCATGCGAAGGACGCAGAGCTGCCAACACAAACGGAACGGGTCTCACACGAAGGACGCAGAGCCGCCAACACAACCAGAATGGGTCTCACACGACGGACGCAGAGCTGCAAAGGCAAACGGAACAGGTCTCACGCGCGGGCCAGGGCCGGCATCGCCGTAGCAGCTACTTGGGGAGCATTCCTCCGGGAGCTAAATACGTATGACTGATCTATGGTTTGACAAATTAGTCACAACTGACCATCACCGCCACTTGAATGTTGGGAGTGGACCATGGATCACATCATCAGAATTAACACTGCATGTCGGCCACTACGCAAAATGAGCCATTCAATAAAACCAGCATGCACAAGCTAATATCCTCTTCGCCAAGGGACTACGTACACACATGGGACACTGGTCAACAGAGCCCGAATAAGAATGAGATTTGAGATACCATGAACCCTTGGGAACACCTACTGGAGGCAGTGGAGTTTTGGGTAGTATCCGGCTTCGACCCATTGGCGGTGGTTTCCAGCAGGCTGTTCATGCCGATTCTTGGTGCCTGGTGACCAAGCGGATCAGCAGGGTCAGCGTGCAGTTCAACATGCAGCGTCATATTTCGTCAGTTCCCAGAGCGGTCGCACGCTCAATAGATCATTGATGCCCCGGTTCTAGATACTGTGCAGCTTCCGTGTGAATTAACACAAGAACATGAGCAGCTTTGCAACCAATAGAAAATATATGACGGCAATAACGCAGGATTGGATGTAGCTTGGCACAATCCACCATTTGGTTCGCACGATGTGCCAAGCATACATACCGATTCAACACGAGAGTCGTCTCCCAGACTTCCGATGGGGCCGCTGCGAGCCTTGATGTACTGGGAAATACTCAGAGATTCATCGGCGTCTGCGGGCCTGAAAATGTTCTGTGATTACAACACGCAAAGTAAACATGGCTAAAAACACAACACAACTTTCAGAGATGCGACCAAGTCAATCAAGCCAACTATTGGCTCCCGATGGAGCCCACCTTCAAGTGGTGGGAGGTGTGGGTCCAGCCGGACCCCCGCTGCTGGCCGACTCCAGCACCGGGACACCAAACGGGTTCCAACCCGTGCCCTCTCCGAGTGGCACCTGGCGGTGGTCTCCGCTGCCGCCGTCTTCTCGTCGTCGCGCATCTCCGAGTCGACTGCACACCTATCACGCCGGGAGGCTTGCTTCTGCGGGTCCGGGACCGCGCTCGCTGCGCGGGACCGGCCCGCTAGATGATTAGCCCCCCAGGCAGCGCCCGCCCCCGCGCGCACTAGCGGGGGCGCGACCACCGGAACAGGCCCGGTGGGTCCGGCAGGAGGAGAGCTCGTAACCGACGATACCGACGCAACCGAGTGGCACGAAGTCTCCAACACATCGTGTGTTAGAACGCGGAGGGCCTCAGATCTCAAGTACCTGAGCTCCAACGCTGGCTTCCGTCGGCACAGGCGGATGTGGTAGCCGTTCAAGAGGGCCAGTTCTCCAAATCTGCTGTGAGGCTCCCGGGATTTCAGCCCCCGGTGGTCACACGACGGGCGCGAGGGCGTCAACCAGGTGCAAGGGCCAGAGGAGGAGACGTCGCCATCTACGTCCGTGCGGGCATCCAGTTCGCACCTCTGGATGACCGTCCTCTAGCTCCGGCGGATGACACGACCGAAGTATGCGGGGTTCGCATCTTTGGCAGCAGACCGGGGGACATTTTCAATCTCTACCGTCCCCCCATCCGGGCAACCGCCGACGATCTGCGAGAGGACCATTTCGACCCTGGAAAGCTCCCAACCAACGACGACACCATCATCGTCGGAAACTTTAACGCCCATCACCCAATGTGGGATGACAACTGCGACGCCGCGGATGAGGTTGGCCAGCGCGTGGCGGGTTGGTTGGACCGTGCCGGCTGGTCCGTGCTGAACACCGGGGAGGCCACCTTCGCCAGCTACCGCACGGGGAGCCGCACCGCACCTGACCTGGCCGTCTGCGGCGTCACTATCGCCCGCAGGACTAACTGGGCTGTCGGACCGGACCTGGGAAGGGATCACCTCCCCATGACACTCACCGTCCGTGACGGTTTTGCTGCCCCTCGTCGAATCCGTAAGACCATGTGGCAATTCAAGAAAGCCGGCTGGGTAAACTGGGTGGGACACTGTGAGGCTGCCTTGTCCGAGGCGGTGCCTGAGTCAGCTTCCCCCAGGACCTCTGCACCCGGTTCACCACCGTTCTTCAGCAGGCCAGCTCCCGCTTCATCCCCAGGGGTGCCCGCGCGGACCCAAAGCCCTGGGCCCTGGACCCCGAGCTGGCGGAGGCCGTGAGAGAACGGAAGGCTGCGCGCGAACGGGTTTGTGCGGAGGACTCTGAATCCAAACAACGGTGGATCCAGGCCAAGAGATACATGGCAGAGGTGGAACGTCGGGAGTCGCGGTCCCGCTTCCGGCAGTTCGTCTCAGAGGAGCTGAACCACCCCAACAGCGTCGGCAGGATCTCAAAGACCCTGAAGAAATGGGAGCGTGCCACCGACGACGAACACCGGGATGGACAGGCCATGATCGTGGATGGCCGCCTCCTGACGAAGGACTCCGAGAAGGCGGAGGCGTTTTGCCAGACCTACGCGTGGGTTTCGCGGCAAGTGCGCGCCCGAAACAAGACCGCGAGGCTAAACAGAAGATGTCCAGCCCTGCTTTCAGCCGGTGTCAGGAGTGCGGCGGGACCAGGTCCACCTGCTGCTCGGACTTTACAATGGACGAGCTGGCCCATGAACTCCAGCAACTCAAGCTGAAGAAAGCCGCTGGCCCGGATGGCATCACCAACGAGATGCTCAAGCACCTAGGGCCGGTCGCTCGAGGGAGCCTGCTGAGGCTGTTCAACGCTTCATGGCGCGAGAAGTCTGTCCCTCAGGAATGGAGCCGCGCAACCATCGTCCCAATTCCGAAGGCCGGGAAGGACAAGCGATACGTCGGAAGCTACCGCCCCATCGCCCTGACCAGCCACCTGTCGAAGCTGATGGAACGCCTGGTGCTCTCCCGCTTGTCGCACGCCGTCGCCCTGCGTGATCTTATCCCCGCGGAGCAGGTCGGCTTCAGAGAGGGGCGTGCAGTGGAAGACTCCATCGGGCGCCTGATCCAGCAAGTTCAGAATGGGTGGCAGCTCCCCAAGTCACGGTCTGGGAGGGCAGTCGACGGTACGACGGCCCAGAAGTTTGTCCTTCTCGCCTTCGACTTTGCGCGCGCCTACGATACAGTGGACCATAGACTCCTAAGGTCCAGACTACTGGAGATGGGTGTACCGTTGCGTCTGGTGCGCTGGACATGGCAGTTTCTTCGGGACCGTCGAGCCAAGGTTGAGGTCGACGGCGTGCTGAGCCACGAACGGGTGTTCCGGGAAGGCCTGCCGCAAGGCAGTGTCCTGTCTCCGACCCTGTTTCTGTTATGGGCGGCCCCGCTCGCGGCAGACCTCAGACGGATCCCAGGTATCACCCCATTTTCGTACGCAGATGACACCGCTGACCTCTGCGCGAGAAAAGATATTGCCTCAGCGAATTCCCGAGCTAAGCTGGCAGCTGATGTCCTCGTCGGCTGGGCCCAGCGCTCCAAGATGTTAGTAGCGGGGGAGAAAACTCAGGCACTGGTGCTGTCATAGTGGTCGCGCGACGCCATCGACTGCGCTATCAAGGTGGCCGGCAAGACGGTGGCCGCGGGCGACCACCTTAAGCTCCTGGGTGTAACGCTGGACCGCCTGTTCCATTTCGGAGCCCACTGCAAGACCCTCAGAGCGCGAACAAGACCCTGACTCGCCCATCTCCGCACCCTCACCGGATGCGACTGGGGCCTCGACGAGAGGATGTGGACGGTGACCAACGGATACGTCAACGGCGCCCTGGTGCACGCGGCCGCTGCCTGGTTACCGGCGACGCCCCCCCCTCACACGTCGAGGTCCTGGAAAGGGAGATGCGAGCGGCCGCCCGTCTCATCACCGGCTGCCCCATCTCCACCCCAACTCACGCCGTTATGGCGGAGGCCGGCCTGGTCCCTGTATCGGCGCGCCGCACCACGCTGGCAGCGCGGTTCCTGGCAAAGGCCCGAGCCCTCCCGCCCTCCGACCCTCTCCGAGTCATGGCAGACGCCAACGCCCCGGCAAGACTCTCCACAGTCACTGGCAGGAGGGATGTCGGCCTCCCGGCGTGGCAGGCCGCGGGTGTCGCGTCCCCTGTGGAGCCTTCCCTCCCCCGGCACCTGCCTCCATGGACGAGCCCTGGAACGGTGACCTTCCGTTTGGATGTCGGGGAGGGGCTCCTGGCCGAGACACCGCCGGACCGGAGAAGAGAAGTCGCCACTCTGCACCTGTCATCGCTCCCACAATGCGCCACCTGCATTTGGACCGACGAGTCCGCGGACTCCGGCGTGCTGGCGTTTTCATCGAGGAGCCGAACGCCGAGGAGCACTGCCTGCGAGTCCCCGACGGAGCGCTGTGCTCAAGCTACAGCGCGGAGCTCAAAGCGCTGCACGCGGCCCTCAGACACTTCCAGGAACACCCCGCGCACGTGGAAGACCCCATCGTCGTCTGCACCGACTCGCAGGCAGCGTTAGCCACCCTACGTCAGGGACCCCCAGCCCAGACATCACCCCTTGGGGCGGCGATCTGGAAGTCCCTGTTGGAAATCTCATCCAACGGCCGTCGCATCCACCTGCAATGGGTGCCGTCTCACTGCAACCTCAGAGCTAACGAGAGAGCCGACCAGCTCGCCAAGGAGGCCTCTCTACTTCCGCAAGAGAACGTCCCGATCGACACGAGGACGGTCCACCGAGCAGCGGCGAGAGCGGCCCGTTCTCGGGTCACCCGTGGCCGCCCCCGGGGTGGTATCGTCAGCTGATGGGGGAGCGGGTCCCGCCGCCCTTAACCCGCGTCGAGAGGGGGACGGCTGTCGAGGTCCATCAACTCCCAGCCAGCCACTGGTCCGGCTCGGCAGCCTACCTCCACAGGATAAGGGGCAACCCCTCCCGGCAGTGCGCCCAGTGCAGCGACGTTCGCTGCCGGGCCAGCTGGTGCCGCCTCTGCCGGGAGGAGCCGGATACTTCGGCTCACATCCTCGGGAAGTGTCCGGCCCTGATGGCCACGCGCCACCGCCTCACCGGGACCATCTACCCGAGCCTGGAGATGCGTGACGACGACTACGTGGCGGTCGTGGCGAGGGCTGCCAGGTCCCTCCAGAGCCGGATGGCTACACCTCCGTAGGAGGCTGGAGGGAAACCACAATAACAACAACAGACAACTATACCCGACACCAATTGCAGCGGAGGTTCGTCGCTGAATACAGCCACCATAGCTTCGACAACGTACCGCTGTTTTTTCAGTTCTCCCTGCCATTATAGGATCAAAGTACCTTCAGCTGAGTTCACTTACGAAAGCGCACCCAAAAGCCTACGGTCAAGTCTCAAGTTTCCATTCTCAAGGCTGATTATATATATATATATATATATTATATATATATATATATTTTTTTTTAAATTTTGCCCAAGTTGTTCTCAGTTCGACTACTGGAGTCGGAGTCTCACTAAAGTCATCAAGGGACTTGTCACGGAAACCCCGACCCCACCACCCGAACGAGCAACTCCCACAATGAAGGGTTGATTTAGAAGCCAAAGTTTAACGTCCCACAAAGCACAGGGACGGCCGCCCCGCTCAGGTCACCCTCTCACCAGTCAGTTGCCAGCCGACTTGTACGTCGGGTAAACTATTGAGTGCCGGAGCGTCTCAGGGGAACCGATCCCAAGCCTGGACATGTACTGTCACTGCATGCTTCTGAGCAGCGGGCCGGAGCCCAACGCTCTACCAACTGAGCTACCGGGGCGGCTCTACCAACTGAGCTATTGAAAACAAA
Organism: Lepas anatifera; assembly: GCA_034440635.1. Classification (NCBI taxonomy): domain Eukaryota; kingdom Metazoa; phylum Arthropoda; class Thecostraca; family Lepadidae; genus Lepas; species Lepas anatifera. Next base: position 65,013 of record JAOTON010001654.1, read on the forward strand.
CCCAAATAAAAGATCCTCCACAAAACCAGCATTTTTCAGGGAAAACATTATTCATCAAGAGCTAATTGCAGCATTAACATAAATTCAGCTTAGTTCGTTGAAACGGCATTGCCTACAGTTGGTTGCATCATCATCATCATCATTTGGTGTTTTGGGCGGCCCGACTTCCATGGTCATTTTGCGCCCATATTAAACGTAAGGTATACAACGCAATTCAGGAGATGACGCATAGCAGATCATTCTGAGGCAATAGCCTCGTTGAAGATTCTACGATAGGTGCAGAAAACAGAATGTGGGTTCAGAAGATAAAAAAAGGGCGTAGCCCTCACACTCACATGCAGAAAAAAACATAAGAGTAAAAGCTATTACGTAGGGGAGTAAATCACATTGAATCCGACTTTCTTCAGGTAAAACATAATGCTCGTGATTTCGACGGACGGATGCTCCCCCAGGAGCGAAACCAGGGTGGGGGATCCCGGCAAATATCGACGCCTTTCGATTTCGAAATCCCGGCATTCGACCAGGACATGTCTTACAGATGTTCTGTCACCACAACGCGGGCACTCCGGCGGAGCATCTCCGGTCAAGAGGTAGGCGTGTGTGGAGTGAGTGTGTCCCAGGCGAAGTCTACACAAAGTAACCTCCTCCCTTCTGCAGGTTGCACTGCTTGACCACAGCCCCAACCGAGGTTTCAGCTCCCTCAGTTTTCTACCCTTAGGGTTACCATTCCATCGCCGCTGCCATATTTCCGTGAGATGGTCACTAACTCGTGAGAATAGGTCAAAGTATGGAATTCGTATGCCACGGGGAGGGACTCCCCTTGCCGCTTCCTTAGCTGCTGTGTCTGCTCTCTCATTTCCAGTGACACCAGAATGACTCGGCACCCACGCAAGTGTGATGAGTTTTCCACGGCACTCAGCCTGGTAAATCTTCTGCCTAATTAGAGGTAAAAGATAGGAGCTAGCTGCACTGTAGCTAAAGACCTGCAGTGCTTGCAGTGACGATAGAGAGTCGCTAAATATTACAAAGTAATTGTTTCTCGATCGCAGGACCTGGTCTAGGCAACGGAAGATAGCGTACAGTTCCGCTGTGAACACCGATGCATCTGGAGGCAGCGAGAAGCATTGTTCAGTATTGGCACCCACGAAGGCACAACCCGTGCCTTCCGCACCCTTAGAGCCATCCGTGTAGAAGACGGTGTGGTTCCGATACCTGTCCGAGCAGTGTTCCATAAATGTCTGACGGATTTCCACAGGTACCAAGCCTCTAGTGGTGGCTACCAGCTCCTTGTCTATGGTGACTTTGGGACTTAGCCACGGTTCCGAAGCTGGCCAGTGCGCGGGTGCAACACTCTCTAGATTGATGCCAGCCTCGCTCAGCCAGGTCCGAACTCTCACGCCAGGGTGTCGTGCTGAGGCGCGGGAACCTGTGTCAATACGGCGTATACGTCGGTCGTCAAAAAACGTGTTATATGCAGGGTGCTCAGTTGTCTGTTTAAGTCTCAAAGCGTACCGCATTGATATATACCGGCGGCGCAGGTCAAGCGGCATCTCATGCATATCCACGTGCAAGCTCACGACAGGCGACGTGCGAAACGCACCGCTAATAATCCTTAGAGCCTGGTTTTGAACAGTATCTAGCATTCGCTTAGCACTTTCGGGTGCGGAGTCATACACTGCACACCCGTATTCCAGCTTGGATCTTATGAGGGATCTATAGAGTGCGAGGAGTGTCTTCCGATCCGACCCGTAAATCATGCGTGTTAGAACTTTAAGAATGTTCAGGCAGTTAAAACATCTTTCCCTCAGTCCCTTAATGTGGGGAACGTACGTTAGTCTGCGGTCGAGCACAAGGCCGAGAAATCGTATCTGCTCTACCATTTCTATAGTGCGGTTTCCTAGCTTTAGCACAGGGTGATCATACGCTTTACGCCTGTTGCAGAAATGCACGCATTTTGTTTTCTCTGTGGAAAAGTTCAAGCCGTTTTTTCCACTCCACTGCTGCAGTCGGTCGAGACATAGTTGCAGCTGTCTCTGCGCTGTGTTGGTGGAGGAAGTCGTCACCCATATGGAGAAATCGTCAACGAATAATGCACGGGATATGTTTGGCGGCAGAGTGTCACCTATATCGTTTACCATAACGGCGAACAAAGCCACAGACAGAACGCTGCCCTGGGCCGTGCCGTTCTCCTGCACGAGTTGATCAGAGAGGAATGGTCCTATGCGGAATCTGAAGCGTCTGTCCCTAAGAAAGTTGGATAAGAACCAGCCCAAGTGACCTCGGACGCCCATGCCATGGAGCTTCTTTAGAATACCATACCTCCATGTCAAGTCGTACGCGCGCTCCACGTCAAAGAAAATGGCGATGGTGTGTTGTTGGTTCATAAAGCCCTCTCTGACAGCGGCGTCGAGTCGAATGAGATGATCGATGGTGCTTCTTCCCTGGCGGAAGCCACACTGTACGTTGGATAGAAGGTCATTACTCTCAAGAAACCACATGAGGCGAACGCCAACCATTTTCTCCAGGAGCTTGCATACACATGATGTCAATGATATGGGACGGAAATCCTCGGGTGAGTCTCCGGCCTTCCCGGGTTTCTGTATAGGTATGATGATTGATTCATGCCACTGCTCAGGAAAGTCGCCGTTGGCCCACATAGCATTAAAAATGTCAAGGAGACACGCAAGAGATTGTTCCGGAAGGTGGAGAAGCATTTCATTCGTTATTTTGTCAGTTCCAGGCGATACGAACTTCAGACCTTTGCTTGCCGCCTCCATCTCTGCCATGGAGAAAGGTGCATTATACGGCGCGGAGTTATCACTGCCAAAATTAATCGGTCTGCGCTCTTCCTGTGATCGAAAACCCAGGAAGCTTGGATTTTGGGCTGCATTACTGCATCGGTCTCGAAAGGCCCGTGCCATCAGGTCAGCTACATCCTGTTGGCTGGTGATTTTCTCACCGTTTGAGGTGAGGACAGGCGGAGGAGCGTGTCGCCGTTTGCCCCGCAGGCACTGTATACGGCTCCACACCTGTGTCGATGGTGTAAACCGATTTACCGTATTGACATAGGTAATCCACCATCTTTTCTTTGCGTTTTAAAACGACCCGTCGAGCCAGCACTCTCGCGCGTCTAAACGCTATTAAGAAAGGTGTAGTGCTGTGCTTCCTAAAGACTCGGAGGGCCCGCTTCCTGTCTAAAATTGCCTCACGACACTCCCGATTCCACCAAGGAACGAGAGTTCGCTTGGGCTTTCCGGAAGTCATTGGGATAAAACTGTTGGCTGCCTGAAGGACCATGTCGTTGAAGCGTCTCACAGCTTCCGTTGCCGAGGCCCCCGCAGGGGAGTCCAAAGGGCCGCAGGCACCCCTGAAGCCCTCCCAGTTCGCCCGTCGAAAGTTCCATCGGCGCAATCGAGTCTGCAGGTCAGCTGAACGCGATAGGCAGATGGTGATAGGGAAATGGTCACTGCCATGAAGATCTTCGAGAGTACTCCAGTCAAGCTGAGATAGGAGCGAAGGCGAACAAACAGAGAGATCTATAGCAGAGAGCGAGCCAGAGGGCATAGTTAGGTGGGTGGCGCGACCAGTGTTTAGGAGGCAGAGAGAGTTAAGGTGGAGGAAACGTTCAACCGTTCGGCCACGGGGGCCCGCACGATCCGAGGGCGCTCCCCATGCTGGATTGTGGGCATTAAAATCCCCCAATAGGACAAAAGGAGTGGGAAGTTGGTCCACAAGGCTATTTAGGCTGTGCATGTCAATGTTGCCCCCCGGTGGGAGGTAGATAGAGCAAACCGTAATTTGGAGAGCGTTCAGATTCACCCGGACGGCCACCGCCTGTAGAACCGTGGTCAGTCGTACAGGAAAACATGGTATAGTATGGTGGACTGCTACCATAACGCCACCGTACGCAATGGTACTGCTGAAGACATCTTTTCGGAAGGTTTCGAAATGTCGCAAGTTGAAAGTTTTTCCAGGCGACAATTTCGTCTCCTGAAGACATAACACAGAGGGGCTAAGTTCCGAACAAATGTTCTGCAAGTCAGTTAAGTTGGCCCTGAGGCCTCGGCAGTTCCACTGTAAGATGGAGGTCATGGGTTATAAAGGGAACGGGTCTGCGGGTCTGTGAACGAGCCGCTGGCTACTTCCAGTGTGGGCCTGGAGGGGGCCCATAAGGCTTCTTCAGGGGCCCGGGGGAGGCCCAGTTTGCCTAGCCTCCCGAGCGAAAAAGCTCCTTTCGGTGCCGCTGGAGCAGGAACGAGCCCGGCTGACAGGAGCGCCGTCGCGTTCCTGGGGCGAGGCGGCGGGACGTTTTGTACCACCGCGTGCCGGCGCCGGGCCCTCAAAAGCCGCACGCAGTGTTTCCACTTGCGTGCTTGAGGTCGCAGTGACACTCGTGGTGCCCCTACCAGTAGGTGGGGGGTCGGTGGCTGGTACTCCTATCGGGGAACGATGTCGCCGTTTAACCGTCGGGGCTTGCTTGCCAGCTCGGCCGACGGTTACCCAGTCCCCTGACTTATCCAGGGGCTCCGCGACCGGGGCCGAGTCCACACACATAGTGGCGGTCTGCTCCGGTCCCCCAGCCGCGGACACAGCCGGGGATGGGGGGACGGGGGTGGAATCCCGTCCCATCCTACCGCCACCGGCCGGGACCGGAGGCGGCAGAGGTGGAGGTGGCACTGCCTCCGGTTCGTGTGCCGGGGCAGCGGACCCGCCGGCCGGAGCCGAGGGCGGTGGGGGGTGGGGCTGCCTCCGGCTCAGGTGCCGGGGCAGCGGGCTGATTGGTAAAAACCAGCCCCATCCTCCCTGCTAGGCGGATAAACTCCGCCACAGACAGGGTCCGGATGGCTTCGTCCCGCGTCATCACGCGGGCTGCTGTAGTACCTGCAGAAGAGGTTGAAGTCGCAGTTGCTGCGGTCGCTTGAGAGTACGATTTGCGGGGTGAGAGACCTCATAGGTCTCTCTGGCCTCTCGGAATGTAAGGTTCCTAGACACCTTGAGAGAGAGGATTGCTTTCTCCCGCTTAAAAGCAGGGCACTCCTTGTCATATACAGAGTGTGTCTCTCTGCAGTTCACACAGTGTGGATATTCTTCTACAGTTAGTGGATATTATATTCTACAGTTGGTTGCAATAGAAGAATACCGTGCCCCACTATTTTAGATAAATGTCGCATTTACTACCCTGACCTTCAAACAGAAAGTGAGTGGTGGTTGGATGCGAAGAGCAAAGCTATACGATTTGGAACTCATCCGATGGCGTGGCAAGGAAAACTTCGACCTAACGCAAAGCACCAGTCCAGTTGGTACTTACCCCAAATGTTCTATGCTATTTACCAGTCTAGATCATATTGGACTTACCGAAAGCGAGCCTGAGGGTCATATGTACCGGATGAGACAGAGAAGTCTACTCTTGGCAATCCGCTGTTATCGAAATTCTGCTGTGCTTCAGCCAACACGTCGTCGAAAGCAGCTCCTGCGTATGGATATACGAGTTACGCATTTCCAGCGATTTTAGCTGGAAAACAAAGTAAAGTCGGCGTTCTTTCTCATTCCATTTCTCGTATATGAAGATTGGGACTGGCCACTATCATTTTTCTAACCGCAGAAATGCGCTCAAACACAACCATTGGGAACGAGTTAATTCATAAGAAGCTTATGCAATTTTCATTAAATAAGAACATCGCTTTATACAGGCACAAAACATGATAAATAGACAAATAACGAAGGAAAATAGAAAACCACACAAAATTTCCTGAAACACTTCTGAAGTCATCTCCTCATCTTGAATACTTTGAAGTAGTGAATGCAATAAGAGCGTACACACTCCCATTTCACCGTAACTCCCAACAACATGATCACACTGCATCACATTACCGCCGATAAGAAGCCAATTTTGCCCAACTACACACATACTAAAAAGTGCTATCCTGGTAAATTTACGGGAAGACTGCGACATTTCAAAAAAATAATCGCATTATTTTTGGTTTTGCTTTCGAAGAAAATAAAACACAATAATATGAAATCATGTCTTTTTTACCCAAAGAAAACAATGCACGAGTCAACTCCACACGAAGGAAAACTAACAGTCAAACAAAGAATATATCGCTCTTTTATCAAGATAAAGAAACAAAGACCAGGTTTGGTTCTACCCTCCCACAGAATGAACTGACTTCCGCATAAAGCTAAGGCCAGCTCCGTCAACTAACTTCAACGTAGTTTTTTTCTCAAGTTCTCCGATTGAGCCTTGAACACCCCACACTCTTGAGAAAAGCTTTAAGGAAAATACGAGAGCAGTCTGTATTTTGTGTTTGAGAGATGAAACTGGCTATGTGTATACCATTTTCTAGCAAATCAGCATGGCGCCAAATTTGGCCTTTGGTTCTTTGTGGTTAGAGAGGCCGTGTCTATCACAGAGTGTTTTGACGAATGATTTGTTGCATCTTTTATTCTCGTTTTCAGGTGTTGCACGTGTAGAATTGACCGGTCCTTTCTTTCCTTTTCGTCAAACACCCCATCCTCCATGTCTCAGTGTTTTGATTATTTATTTTGAGCTTACGATACTGCACTTATAGCAATATCTATTTATAGTATCGTTTTATGTATGACAATATAATACTTCAGACATTCCGTGCTTTCCTCACAAATATGGTAGACTTGGAAAATTTCAGTACGAAATTGGGACAACATTGCACTTATCACTTATCCTTATCAGGTATAATTATATGGACCTGTGATGGTTTAGACCCAAATCGTCGTGAAATTAGAAAGTATACATTGTTTTCCCACATCCCGAATGTAGTAAATTTTTGCTTTCAGCAACCTGTACCAAATATACCATTCATACATCAATCTAGATGGCCAACACGTTCATACCCACTTACAGGCGTTTCAAACGCTAAAAACATAGACAATAGCAATAACGACAATGACATGCATTGTGCATCGATACACTAAAATACATCACCTCACCTCATGAATAGAGCACTCAGAGCGCGAAAACACTCTAGAAGCAGGAAATAAAATGATAAAGACAATATTTTGTCTAATAATTCCTTAAGTGGTGATAGAACTATTTGGCAGACGTACATGGGGTGACCGAACGCATGCTAGAACATAGGCTATATTGTCGAAACAAAAACTAAACATATGTCGGAGCCTGGGTAAGACAAAAAGATAAATGCACAGCTAGAAGTGAGGGACATTTCTCCCCCGCATTGAGAGCTGCTGCCCAACATTCATTCACGTACTGGTGAAGGCTTGAGATCGATTCCCCAAAGATATTCCTGCGCGTGACCGATGAGAGGATAACCTGAGGCAGGCGGTCGTCCCACTACCTTGTGGGACGTTTAGTGTTGGCTCCAAATGTACCCAGCATTACGGGAAATACTTAGCAACATGAGGGGGCCGGGGTCTCTGAGATAATTCCCCGGAGACTCCAGTGAGAATGCAGTCCCAGGATCCCAGAGCGATAGACGAATTGAGCCAGCAATTCCGGTCTGCAAACTGTGTGTCAACCTCGCCAACTCCATGGCACAGTTGGCAAAGGCGCCGCCATGCTTGGGTGTCGTGGGCCCCTAGATCACGGCCTATAGATAAGCGGATAGATATAGATAGATATAGACATAGATGACCGGTGGCAACCTTTTCCGCGGCCGCCTCCTAACAAGGAGACGACGGAGCACTGGAAGGTGCGCATCACAACAGTGTGATCCACAACGTGCCAACCGACGTCCCTGTTTGTGGGTGAACAGGCTTGATCGGCCTTTAAGGATGTCCCGCAACAGTGCAAGTAAAGTAAAGTTTCCGCTTAGTACAGAGTGTATGTGAGAGCGTTGCGTAAAAGTGACTAGCAACTAACGAAAAATGCTTCCGGGTAACGGGAACGCAAAACTGTTAAACAAGTTTGTCGATCTCACAGTTCACCCTCAAAGTACTGTCTGTGGGATCACGTTCATGACATACGGCTCTTTTGGATCTCGGATCTCGCCGATTCTGTGCTGACTAGACCAGGCTTCGCTCCATTCATGTCGAGATACCTACACCCAGTGGCGTAGCCAAGGGGGGGTCCTTGGGGTCCGCGGACCCCCCTTGGGCTGACCTTATGCACTGGAAAACACGAGCATTGGTCTCAGGGGCCCCCTGAGCTTGGTCTCAGGGGGCCCTCCGAGCTCGATCCCAGGCCCCCCCGAGGTTTGTCTCAGGAGACCTCCGAGCTTGGTCTCAGAGGGCCCCCAAGCTTGGTCTTACGGGCCCTCCTGATCTTGGTCTTACGGGCCCCCTGATCTTGGTCTCAGTGGGCCCTCCGAGCTCCGTCTCAGGGAGCCCTCGAGCTTGGTCTCAGGGAGCGCCCAAGCTTGGTCTCAAGGGACCTCCGAACTTGTCTCAGGGGCCCCCCGAGCTTGGTCTCAGGGGCCCCCGAGCTTGGTCTCACGGGCTTTCCGAGTTTGGTCTCAGGGCCCCTAATCATCGGTATTGAGGGCTCCAGAGTACCGAACATTGATCTCGGGGGCCCTGAACTTGGTCTCAGGGAGCCCCGAGCTTTGTCTCAGGGGGCCCCCGAGCTTGGTCTCAAGGGACCTCCGAACTTGGTCTCAGGGGCCCCCGATCTTGGTCTCAAGAGGCCCCCCCGAGCTTGGTCTCACGGGCCTCCTGAGCTTGGTCTCAGGGGGCCCCGAGCTCGGTCTCAAGGGACCTCCGAACTTGGTCTCAGAGGCCCCAAGCTTGGTCTCAGGGGGGCCCCCGAGATTGGTCTCACGGGCTTCCCAAGCCTGGTCTCAGGGGCCCCCGATCATCGGTATCGAGGGCTCCAGAGTACCAAACATGGATCTCGGGGGCCCCCTGGGCTCGGTCTCAGAGGCCCCCGAGCCTAATCTCACGGGCATTTCGATCTTGGTCTCAGAGGCCCCCGAGCTTGGTCTCAGGGGCCCCCGAGCTTTAGTCTCACGGACCTTTCGATCTTGGTCTCAGGCGGCCCCCTAGCTTGGTCTCAGGGACCTCCCGAGCTTAGTCTCAGGGGCCTTTCTATCTTGGTCTCAGGGGGCTCTCCGCGTTTGGTCTCAGGGGCCCCCGAGCTTGGTCTCACGGACCTTCCGAGCTTGGTCTCAGGGGCCCCCGATCATCGGTATTGAGGGCTCCAGAGTACCGAATATTGATCTCAAGAGCCCCCGAGCTTGGTCTCAGGGCCCCCCCCGAGCCTTAGTCTCACGGGCCTTTCGATCTTGGTCTCAGGGGGCCCCCGAGCTTGGTGTCACGGGGCCCTCCGAGTTTCGTACCAGGGGAGCCCTGAGCTTGGTCTCAGGGGGGCTCCTCGAGCTTGGTCTCAAGTCCCCCAAGCTTGGTCTCAGGGGCCCTGAGCCTGGTCTCACGGGCCTTCCGAGCTTGGTCTCAGGGGCCCCGAGCTTGGTCTCACGGGCCTTTCTATCTTGGTCTTAGGGGCCCCAGAGCTGGTCTCAGGGATCACCCGAGCATTGGTATCGTTGGCTCCGGAGCAGCGAACATTGATCTCGGGAAGTGGGGGGGGGACAATGTTGATCTCGGGGTGCTCCCCGACTATCGATATCGAGGGGACTTATGAGCGAGGCACGAGAATTGGCCCCATGGGACCCAGAGTTTGGTCTCAGGGGCCCAGGCTTGGGTTCAGGGTCCCCGAGCATTGGTATCGAGGGGCTCCAGAGTACCGAGCATTAGTCTCGGGGGGGGCCTCCGAATGTTGATCTGGGCCCCCCAAACAACGGTGTCGAGTTACTCCTGAGAAAAGCGCAAGCATGGGCCTAAGGGTGCCCCCGAACCTGATCTAAGTGGAACCCCGAGCTTGGTCTTAGGAGCCCCGCGCATCAGTATCCAGGGGCTCCGGAGTATTGGTATCGGGGGAGGGGAAGCAATGATTTCAGGGCCTCCAAGTGCTGATCTCGGCGGGCCCCCGAATGTGTGGATGCAGTGGCGTAGCCAAGGGGTTCTAGGAGTCCGAGGACCCCCTTTGGGGGCCAATCTGAACCACTGCAAAGCATTCTCTGATCACGGGGCCCCCAGAATCAGTCTCAGAAGCCCCTGAAGAACATTCTCAGAGCGTCCCGAGTCGGCCTCAGGGCCCCGCCCTGAGGGTCAGTCTCAAGACCCCCAAAAGTAGATTTCAGGGGGTCCCTGAGAGTTAGTCTCAGGGGATCCCGAAAGTCGGTCTCAGGGGCCCCGAGAGTCGGTCTCAGGGGGCCGAACTCGTCCCAGGGTCCCCCAGAGAGTGGTTCTCAGAGCCCCGCGACAGTCTATTTCAGGGGGCTCCATGAGAGTCAGTCTCAGAGAACCCCAAGAGTCGGTCAAGGGGACCCCGAGAGTCAGTCTTAGAGGACCCCCGATATTCGGTCCCATAGTCTTACGGGCGTCTCTCTCAGGAGTCAATATTTACTTTCAGGTGACCCCGAGAGTTAATCTAGGGGTCCGAGAGTTAGTCTCATTTGATCCGCAGAGTGCTGATCTCAGGAGACCCCCGAGGGGTAATCTTGGGAACCCTCGAGATTTAGCCTGAGGCTGTGCCCCCCCCTAGTTGTTGCATAAGAGGCCCCGAGAGTCAATCTCAGGGAGCACCTAAAAGTTAGTCTCAGAGTGCTCCCGGGAGCTAGTCTCCGGTCCATCCAACAGCTAATTTTGGGGCTTTAAGAGTAATTCTCAGAGGTGCTCCCGAATTTTGGTCTCACGGCCCCAAGTTAGCCTTAGGCCTCTGAGGGCTAATCTGGGCTTCCGAGAGGCAGTCTCAGGAGTGCCGTGCCAGATACTCAGGGGTGCTTCCACGCCTCCCTCCTCGAGTATTAGTCTCAGGGGGCGCCCCAGGGTTAGTCTCAGAGGGCTGTCGGAAGTCATTCCCAGCCCCCGACCCCACCCCAGGGGTCAGGGGGCGGGGGCGGTGGGTAATGGTCCTGGATGGCTTAACACTGACATAGCAATACAAGCCCTGAACAAAGCCTATCAGAGACCTAAAGTCCAAGGAAGTACTCACCTCCCCAAGCCCCCGGGATCTCCAACCAATGGCTAGGGAGGAGTAAGTGAGCGGTTTCATCAGTAGGACCGTCCATGGAATAGGCTTTATATAGCCAGTGGCGGATCTAGCCGGTCGGTTTGGGAGGGGCAGACCAATGTCGAAAAGCAAAAAAAAAAACGTCACGCAGTGAAAAATTGCGCTAAAATATGATCTGTCGGAAAATTTTAGGTATAAGAGGCGAAAGGCAAAAAAAGAACAGGGTGAGAAATGTGGGCTCGAGATAATTTTTTCCTATCCAAGCCCCAATATTTACCCTGAACTTAACTGGTTCTGTTTGAAGTTGAGAGTTGAAGTACCAAAATCTTGCTTATAAACTAAAAATCAGTCGGGGAAAAGAGGAGGTCGATCGCTTTGGGGGAGACAAAACCATAGTTTTGCCCCGAGCTTTTCCGTTTGGGGGGGGCAAATGCCTTTTTTGCCCCCGTTGGATCCGCCACTGTATATAGCATCTGGAGCACACTCATATATCCTTTTTATTGAGCGTCCTTTTTCTTTTCCATTTCTTTTAGATTTTAGAATACAATCCAGAGATATCGCTTGAGATCCTAGGCTCAAAGAAGATTTTTGAAAATCATATGCCTCGGAAAAATTTATATTTTCCCATTGCGTACCAAAATATACAAAGTGAAACATGTTGATCAGGCACCATTACTGAAGGAAAGGCAAAAATTAATCTAATTTTAGCATCCATAATAGCAAATCGAACAGGGAATTTGGAACTTCAGCTGGTTTTCAATCTATTAGCTTAGTCCCAATAACTACCGTCCTACATATTCTGAAATAACAAACTTTCAAAAATTTTCGTTTCAATTTTCTTTCAAAAATTTTCACAAAAAAACAAACTTTCAAAAACCAGAAAAACAAGGAAAATGACACACATTGATGAGCATAATCCAAAAAAGAAAACATCCCAAAAGAAAAATAGATATGAAAGGTTTAAAATAACAATGACAGAGTAATCCAATCCAAGGCGATAGTTATCTCAGGCGCCTATTGTTTTGGTAATTTGCTCATTTACAACATAGCAAGGGTAAAAAAGTAACTGTGGTGAATTTATCAGGATCTTTCCGCGGAATAGACGTTATATGACGTCCGGAACACACCAAACGTTTGTGTTCTTTTGCTGCTAGTACTCGAAGCGATTTATTTAAATTATCCTTTCCAGAGCATTTTATATGACCCTCCTATAAAGGGTCACCTGACCCTGTTTTGGAGGGACACATTGTACATAAATGAAGGGTCAAGTGACTCTGAATTGGCGGGTTCCATGGTTATTTGGCGAGTCAAGTGACCCGTCTTTAAAGAGTCATGTAGCCCCCTTAGTCCTGGTGACTCTCCTCTGCGGTGTCGATGAACACCGAAAAAGATAGAACATTTTTACAGGGTCAAATTACGCCGCTCCGGGGAGTAGGAGATGGGCCCCGACTACTAAGGGGCCCCCCGGCCTGGGGGGCCCCCGACGGTAGTCGGACCCCCCCCCCTTGGCCGAATTCTGGCTACGCCACTGCCTACACCAATGGAGAGGTTTTAGACATAGACGAAAAACTGACCTGCTCAAAATGCAGGTTAAAATCCACTAAGTCATTACCAATCCAGATGCTCCCTCCAATGCATTTAAATCCTATTTTGAAACAAAAGACTCTCACATAGAGCACGACGCCACTATCAGCTTCCAAGTCATTGGCCTGGGTCTGTACGAATACAATGGAGGCCAACAAGCTTGCAAATACGACCTCTACAACGTGGTCAACCACACGGGAACGCAAATGTCAGACAACTATAGCACGCACCTCCAACACCCCAATTCTGGAAAATGGCATCTGTATGGCGACACAAGGGCAGATACAAGACCGGCACGAGAAAGGGACCCAACACACAGGAGGGATTGGAGTTTAACGGCATGTCAGCGGCTAAGGCTATATGTGGGACCCAACACACACGTGCATTTCTTTCTTTCATCGGTGCGGCAACAACGTAGTTCTAACCACCTTCCCAGCCTCCTTTAACTGTGATGTGTTTTTGTATAATCTTCATACAAAACACTGCACCTGGTAACTGTACTCCGCGAGCCAACGAAGCCGTACAATATATGTCCCAACGGCATGTAATTGTAAATGGCGCGTTACACGTCGAAGAGGCGAATTTGAAAAGAATGAAATAAAAACATACCTCCATCGATAAATCCACCGTCTTCGAATTCTTTCTGAAGTTCAGCCATCTCGTCCAGGCAGCCACTTCCGAACCTGCAACGGTGATTGCGCCTAAATTGCGGCGAGGGACGAAAGCACTGTCACCATACTTCTCACCGGTCCCTTTCATTGCTCCTGAATAAAATGTTCCAAGATCCGATTTAGCAAAAATAAAAGCGGTACCTAGAGAATGGGGCGAAGAGCAGATAATTTGGCCGAAAGATTTTGAACCAATTAACTGTCTTGTTTAATAATGCCGAGTGAGTAGCGGCGAATGGTACATTATTTTTACATTGCCACGTGCAAACGTCTTCTAGTGCCACCGACTCGGCTTGTCTGTAATATGTCAATGAATAATCATATATGAAACTATAAGAAACAGTAGACCTGGATATTAACAGAAGATTTGACACAACTATTTCCTAGATATCCGAAAATGTATCAGTTCAAATGACGCTCTGGATTTTTTCAAACCTGTGTGCCAAGGGATTCCAAGTACAAGGATTCTGGTGCTCAGTAGGGGGGGGGGCTCTTGGCAATTTTCTGTGGTCTTTTGGGACCAGAATATTTCTACCTTCAACGTCAACGAAACACTCTTTATTATAATTATAAGTGAGCTACTGTTATTGTTCTTGTTACGTCGCTAATATAATGTTCCAGCGCCCTTTTACAGTTTTTGTTTACGTGATTTGACGCTGCTTTCGTAAGAGCAACTGAGGCATCCACAGGATATAGGGCTGCAACACATTTCAGTCTGATATTGTGATATCGCCCGGAATTTAATATCGTGATATCGCTGTATTAAAGAGAAAATCAGCTACCTTAGTGTCATTCAGGTGCAGATCAAGGGATATCCTATTCTTATATCCTATGAATCCCCCGTCCCATGTGACCGTAGTCACCCAATAAAGACGATTTCTTTAAATAATGCGGCTTTATTCACGATTTTAGTCGACTTTAGCTCTCCCTTTACTATTGGTCTTGATCAGCACCTACCATCTCTAATTTTTATCAATCACGATAAAATAGTGAATACCAACAGAATGTGCCCTAGCAAGAACGATCAGCCCCATAACAATGTACCGAATCGGCACACGTAATGGGATGCGGGGAGGAACACAACGTAAACAAGTCCTGCGGCACAGTATGTCGCTCCTGGGCCCCGTTTCATAAAAGTTGTAGAAATGCGGCGTGTTTTACACCACATTCACCTGCAAAGTTACGCCGTACTCAGAATCACGTTTCACAAAGAGCGGTGACATTCACGCGAAAGCGGCGTAGATATCAAATGCAGCGTGAATTACGCCCAATTCCAGAATGGAATTACCCCTTTCAAATATAGCATATAACTGCTTTATTAACATTCAAAAGGGCATATTTATTTTTCAATAAATTATTTGAATGAAAATTATTGTACTTATTTGCTCTTAATCGATTTTTACGTTTCTAGTGCACTTTTACAAATACTGCAGAGAAAGGTGCACTAAAATAAAAATACGACGTATTTGTTTTTGGCCGTACCCCATTTTTTAGGTAGTTACTGTCAAGAAAAGCTTATTGTATTGTGCGAGTGTAGTTCAGTGGGATAGTGAACTGTGAAATGTCTGTGCACCTTATAATTTCGTGAAACTGGGAAAGGAATAGTGAGTAAACATCTTTGAAGAATAACTAGATCAAGATGCTGGTAATCAAAGCAATAGAGACACTGGTAATTAGGTACCTACATAGGTATATCATCATTTTCGCCAGAGGCCTCAGTAGAGATACTTGGATTTTGTTGGTGACAGATACCTTAAATTGAATTTTTACCCTCCATAGACTCCATATAACACTTTGTCAGTGTCAGCCTATCTAGGTTTCTGTCCTCGCTAGACTGTAAAATAACAGTAACGGCAGAAAGTCAAAGTAAAAATCAATGTCAGCTTTCCTGTGTATTTGCATCAATAGCTATCATCATTTTTGGCATATCAAATGGCCGTAGAACTCTACATATCAGCTCAATTTGGCATGTGCAGCTTGCACTTTGTACCTGTGCAAGGAAAAACTTGCACACACTTCCATTTAAGTTTATTTTACATTCATGACTCTTTTTGTCCTTCACTACACTATCTAATTTTGCTTCAGATTCAGAATTCCATAAGAAATTATATATTTTTCATGTTTTGCTTCATTGTCTGATAAATGTTATGCTGCTATGTCTTGCGTAGCTTTTCAGGCGTGTTTTACATATTCAACGTACATGTTGTCTGCTATATGAAACAATATTGGCAATATTCTACGCTGAATTCCAGTACAGCGTAGTTTAGAGCAGCGTAACTTTGCAAGAAGTTGTATTTTACGCTGCATTTTTGTGAAACAAGATTGTGGTGTATTATTCACTTTCTACGCTGCATTATGCTACTTCTACGCTATAAGCATAAGTTACGCCTTTTATGAAATGGGGCCCTGGACTCCGAATTGGAATGCGATAACCCCAGAACGAAAACCGTTAGACACATGAAGTGGTAACATAATTGTAGCTGAGAAGCCGGTCTGGCTGGCTAAAGACAGTTTTAACTCTTAACTCCGATGACTGGGCCAGAGAGCCCCCAAAATAGGTACTTTAAGGTTTTTCAAAAAAAAATCAAGCGTCAGCGCGGGCGAAGAATATTCGAAAATAGAATTTTAGATACTAACTTCGAAATCAGCGTGTCCGAGAACATTAAAAACCCACTGGTCCAAAAGAGCATAGAACAAGTTTCCAAAAGGGTCCCCTAGTGCTCAGTAACCTATACCGGAAATCATATGTGAGGGCTAACGTTCGCGACAAGAATTCAGCCATTGGAAGCATTAAGAAATAGCTGAAGCAGGGATGAGTTTCGTAATTCATACTACTGAACTTCTTCGGACGACAAGATCCCTAATGTGCTGATGTAGTCGGGCCTGGGGACCAAGTTAGACTAGCGGAGAAAGCCAAATATTGCATATACTGACGATGTGTTGTTGAACATTAATCCTGAGGAGCCACAGGTGATATTAAATTTAGCTCAGACATGGCACCTTTAAATATATCCGTATGACGCTGCTAAAAGCGACGGTTGCTTTTTCTTTGAAAGACAGGATGTGGCTTCAATCGGAAGATGGGGGATGGAATTATATACCGGTAGTGGAGGCGTCCCAGTTACACCTTAGAATACTGATAGCAACAAATATACAAACAATGAAAAGATAACAAGGTTACAAGAGCAAGGCACACAGAGCAATGTATACGAGATTCCCAGTTGGATGAACAAACCAAGGGCAAGCCCCTTCCACACAACATGGAAACTATATGCGGAACCAGTCTCACTATATTACCCTACCTGTCACTAACATTTTTGAAGTGGATATAAATCACCTTGAAAGGATGATATCGACTGTTGCAGGGACATTGCAGTGGATGACAACATTCGCTATAATTGGAGCATTACCATTAGACCAAGTCGTCAGAAAATAATTTCCGATTTCGGATTAAGAGTAGTGATTTTATTATGTCATGACATGTTGCAAACATGATGCAAGCAAAACAAATCCGATGAATCTACGTTTAATGGGCGCGGAACGGCCTTTTCTGAAGGCATGTTTTCAGTAGGATGGCGTTGAAGTCTCCATTGACTTCACAATGCATTGTTGTCAGTATCCTTACAGCACGGTAACTTTTACACCAACATCAAAACTTCGGATGTATTTGCACCCGACCTGTAGCCAGCGAATGCACTGGATACCCAGGCAGCTGCTGAGAGGCCAAGGCACCCTCTGGTTCTTTCCTGGTCACTCCCTTGTATTGAAGATAGGTGGATTTCTCGGGTTTTGAACCTTAACAACTTTGGAAATTGTTGACGTTTAAAGGGAATGTGGCGCCTTGGTCGAATCCTGGAATTTAGTGTAATTAGGGATACTTTTAGCCGAAAATTATGGAACTGTCCATGATTTCTCTGAAAAATGTACAATAAGCTCGATATTTTGATTTTTAAAATGCGCCTCTACGGGAAAATAAATATCTGCCTGTGGATGATGTCATGATCTGGGAACCCCTACCATATTCAACAGGCTTCAAGGGATTCGATTGGCTGATACTCACCGTGACGTCAGCATATGTCGTCACACCAACAGCCATGATAACTGTGGCCTGCTGCTAAGGGTACATGAGGGGTACATTTCAGATAGGTTTTAGCTTTTATCTACGGAGGCATCGAATTTCAAGACAAATGAGATATTTAGTACCGGGTTTTCCGACATGCTTTACAACTTGGCTATCTCAGTCAACATCACGTTATAAAGGTGCCACATTCTCTTTAACGACGCACCAAACTTTTGAATTATACGGTATCGCCATCTCTCATCCTGTTGGGAGGGATAGTCAGGTTTTCCTCATTCACTGTCCCTGCCGGGGGTTTGAACCTGGAACCTATGGTGCCGGATACAGATGTGCTGCCTACTGAACACAGCACCCCCCTCCCCCTCCACCCTTAATCACTTTGGATGGTCAGCTGGTTGAGCTTTTTCTCTAGTTGAGCACCGACTCAGATTTGAGTCTGGCTACGAGCGTGGTTTGTATGTGAGACCTCGGAGTAAAACAGTGTAGTAGGTAATGTAATAATCAAATGATCAGACTGGAGGCTGTAGGTATGCTATCCTGTGCTCACTCTGAGCCTTCCAGCCGAGGAGATCAAGATGTTCCAGACTACTTCCATGGAAGTTGTCAACTTACTCGCTCATGGTCAGGGCGTGGAACTGTGTGAGAAGGAGGTAACGGCCGACCCCGAGGCTGTGTTCGGATACGACAGGAAGGACGGCTTCATCAGGTCTAGGATTACTCACAGGCAGATGACCGGCAAAGCGAGGCCCGAGAAAGACCACGCAATGGTCTGCTTATAGAAAGGATGGATAAAAAGTAAAGCTCATGTCTAATGTACTACGGAATCGATGTGTAATGTGTGTAGGATATTCGAGTGTCAGGTCATCTGCAAATATATGATGGTGATTAAGACATACTCACATCATTAAGCATGCGTCAGACAAATAAATACGGCAAACAAATAGAATTAGTCGTCAATCCGGTTTCTTTCAGAACTGTGTGTCTCAAAATTCCCATGACGCAGGATAGCATACCTACAGCCTCCAGTCTGATCATGTGATTATTACATTACCTACTACAGTGTCTTACACCAAGGTCTCACATACAAACCACGCTCGTAACCAGAATCAAATCTGAGTAGGTGCTCAACTAGAGAAAAAGCTCAACCAGCTGACCAGCCAAAGTCATTAAGGGTGGAGCGGGAGGGGGTGCTGTGTTGCAGTAGGCAGCACATCTGTATCCTGCACCATAGGTTCCAGGTTCAAATCCCCGGCAGGGACAGTGAATGAGGACAACCTGACTATCCCTCCCAACAGGATTAGAGTTGGCGACATCGTATAATCCAAAAGGTTAGTGCGTCGTTAAAGGGAATGTGGCACCTTTATAACGTGATTTTGACTGAGATAGCCAAGTTGTAAAGCATGCCGGAAAACCCGGTACTCAATATACCATCATTTGTCTTGAAACTCGAAGCTTCCGTAGATAAAAGCTAAAAGCTACCTGAAATGTACCCCTCATATACCCTGAGCAGCAGGCCACAGTTGTCAGTTGTTGGTGTGACGAAATATGCTGACGTCACGGTGAGTATCAGCCAATCGAAGCCCTTGAATACGGTAGTGGTTCCCAGATCATGACATCATCCACAGGCAGATATTTATTTTTCCCGTAGAGGCGCATTTTAAAAATCAAAATATTGAGCTTATTGTACATTTTTCAGAGAAATCATGGACAGTTCCATGATTTTTGGCTAAAATATCCCTAATTACACTAAATTCCAGGATTCGACCAAGGCGCCACATTCCCTTTAAACGTCAACAATTGCTAAAGCTGTTAAGGTTCAAAACTCGAGAAACCCACATGGCTTCAATACAAGGGAGTGACCAGGAAAGGGCCAGAGGGTTCCTAGGCCTCTCATTAGCTGCCCGGGTATCCAGTGCATCCGCCTGGTACAAATAGATCCGACGTTTTGATGTTGGTAACCAAGTTACCGTGCTGCAAGGATACTGACAACAATGCATCCTGAAGTCAATGGAGACTTCAACGCCGTCTTACTGAAAACATGCCTTCAGAAAACGCCGCTCCGCGCCCATTAAACGTAGATTCATCGGATTTGTTTTGCTTGCATCATGTTTGCAACGTATCATGACATAATAAAATTACTACTCTTAATCCGAAATCGTAAATTATTTTCTGACGACTTGGTCTAATTACCATGCGGGATTCTACAACGCTGCAAATAATTTTGTAATCAATTAAATGGAATTAATTCTCACGTTGATAGGTTTTGGAGTGATGAGACGACGAACATGATTATAAGTCGTCACTGTATATACTGACCTGTCCCTTCAAATCCTGGATATAAAATGCATTTTATATCCAGGATTCGAGAAGACAGGCCAGTATATACCTTGTCAACTTGGAATTCATTCTCTTCAAAGCACTGCTCGGCGGCATGTGCGGCACACCTCAGACCAGGGCATTCAACCACTGGAAACTCAGCTGGGTGATCAAACGCATGCGTCGGAAACATACACTGACCACTTGCTAAGCTGCCAGGCAGCGAACACCTTTCCTTTTACTGGGCCTGGCAGACCACCAAACGAATATATCATGTAAGGAGGCATTTGAAGGAAAACACCAGCCGAAGTCGATTACTTCAATCAAACGTTCCGAGAGAATGTTGTCGTGCCACAGGCAGTGGCGGATCCAGGGGGGCAAAAAATGCATTTGCCCCCAAACGGAAACGCTCGGGGCAAAACTATGTTTTTGCCCCCCCAAAGCGATCGACCTCCTTTTTCCCCCGACTTCTTTTTAGTTTATAAGCCAAATTTTGGTGCTTCAACTCTCAACTTCAAACAGAACCAGTCAAGTTCAGTGTAAATATTGGGCCTTGGATAGGAAAAAAGTATCGCGAGCCCATATTTTTTACCGTGACGTTTTTATTTTTTATTTGTTGCCTCAAATACCCAAAATTCTACCGGAAAGTAACATTATAGCGCATATTTTTTCAGCGTGACGTTTTTTTTGCTTTTCGACTTTGGTTTGCCCCTCCCAAACCGACCGGCTAGATCCGCCACTCTGGCCACAGGATGTCATCTGATGCGAAGACTGTTCAGGGGAATAACTTAATAATGGATGTTGAAAGCGCGTTCATTTTAACTGCATTATATTTGCCTCGTCTTTGCGGTTCCATGACCTCAGGTCAGGCCAAATCCCACATTTGACTTGATTTGACCTGGTAAGGTCATATTATTTATCGTTCGATTCGGCTTGCTGCGAGGATTCCAATGGTTTAAATTGTTTTGCTCTATCTTCACGGTTCAGATAAAATGACCGGAAACCTTCATTAACATGTTATCCCTATGGTGGCATGTCTTGACCTCTAGGTTAAATGTGACCTGACAAATTAAATTGTTAGAATATTTTCGATAGAGAAGTGGATCAACTCCGTTTACCGTTTTTCGCTATCTAACGTGGTTCTCAGGACCTTAGGGGGGTATCCACCCCAGGGTAGATCCACCCCGTCCCCGTCAAAGCGAAGGAGGCTCAGACCCCCGTCAATGCGCGTAATAAAATCCTATTTCTCCACAAGCGGCGGGTTCTGGCACAAATGAAATTCGAAACACGAGGTCTTATGGTATGCTCTCCATGCTGACTATTTCAGTTCCAATCCCAGTATAAAGTTTTCACATTCTCTTTATGGCGCTGGCAGTGTTCGTTGCATCAGAAGAAATGAGATAACGTTCTTCGTTTTGAAGCTACAAATAAAAATAAGCGTGTTCCCCCATTTCAAGTGTTTTAACACAAAAAGTATAAAAGAAGCCCAAAACGGTTTGAGCACAGGTGCGGCGGTCAGGTACACGGTTGGTGGGACTACCGGAAGCAGCGAATCACACTAGTGAAAAATAAAATAAACTAGAAAACACAAGTTTTGTTGCAAAGCCGCATATAATTGCAAAAAGTTTCACAGACCTCGTTGAGCACGGGCCACGCGCAACACTAAAGTTCCCAATACACATAACAAATTTTCTGAAATGAACGTTCGAAGCAGTGAGCTTCTTGTTGCCAAAACTCCTAGTCATATGTTGCGTCGTTTTCAAGGTACAGCGACGTAATTTCTGCTGCGATTCGGCTCTATCGTAAGTACGCCCAGCCCTTTCGCAGAAGTCGAAGCCTCCGTATCAAATCCACACCTGCTGTTATCTATAATGCAACGAAATCAAAAGCGCAAACACCCTCCCCTATTTCACACATTTACTTCATTGGCGAATCACTTCATGCCTTTCTATTGCGTGCACCTAAACGAACAAAAACATTGTTAGGAGTCGGCTCAACAGTTCCTTGTTACTGCATTTCTTCCCTGCGCAGAGCTAATGCACATGAAACAAATCAGAAGACGCACAAGCCGAAGTTTCGGCGACATCGTGAACTCACCCGTTACTGGTAGAGTCCCCGCGGCCTTCCAGAGACTGGGCAGGGACACCGATGGAAGTGGAGCGAGCTGATATTTGCCCGCCAAATTCAGAGACATCAAGCTGTAAATCAGAATGGCGCTCTGGTAATTGCAACGGTATTGATTTCAATTTAGATAGCGTTGTCTTTCACAACCAAACATATTACAGAACCATTTTGTACCCAAAAAAATATTGGCAAATGTTAAGAGGATCTTATTTGTTTGTTATATGTGTTGTAATATTTTCTGGAGTTTTATATCGACCGTCTAGCACGAACCTTCTCGCTCTATGCATAGCTCAATATGTCTTTGATGGCCTGCAAGGGACTGTGGCTCCAGCACTAATGGCTGACCGGACTCAGGTTCTTTTTCATGAAATACGCGCAAATCCACTCGATTTTGGATTGGAAACAGGGGAGTTCAACCATTATTGGGGTCCGATGACGCACTGCCGCCAACATCACAGACGTCACCAACTACACGGTCTTGGGAGGAAATTTATTTTATATATTAGATAACACCTATTCAGAAAACCCTCTGGAATTGGAACCAAGGACCTGTGATGCGGAAGACAGACACGCCGCCCATTGAAACTCGCATCCCCAATGTGGGCGAGCTCGCCGAATATTTTATTGCAGGACTCCTTTTGGTTGCTTGGTTCAGACTAGAATGATAAACCAGATTCGAGTAAGCTGAAGACATTATCGTACACGGCAAGCCCCGAGAGAAAGAAAGAGACTCGGGCAGAGAGGATAGGGCAGATGTAAGATGCGTCCAAAATGGACCAATCGGCCCAATAACAACAATCGGTAAGAACCGGTCCAATCTAATTATGTACTGATATCCATACTTGGCAACATTAGCAAACAGCCACAAGTAAGGTGCAGAAATTTATACACGAGGTTGTATAGCCAAGGTAGTGGAAGGAGCGGATTTGATAGCCATGTTCACTTCTGGATATAGGTCGCATGCATCTTTCTTGCATTTTCATATTTTGGCGTCTCTGATTGTTAAGGATTTTCACGTGTATTTTAGTTTTAACAGCAGATTCAACGCAAATTTGACCAGAGGTTCATTATTTTGCATTATATGTGTGTTTTTCCTAGCTTTTTCAAACAGTTCTGTTTTGTTTTGGTTTTCATCGCATTTTATGATTTCAGGTCATTTCCACATCACCCCAAAATGGCTCGACTCGACCGAACGTAACCAGGTGTATACATATTAAAGGAACTCCAACACTGGTAGGCCGCCCCCGCATCGACTGTACTTCCTGATCACGGAAAATTATCCAGAATCTGAATTCGAACCAGTGATTTGCACTTTCTACGAAACTTATTCCAACCACCAAACCACGAGAAACAAAAGTTTTCCTCGCAAACTGCAATCTGTCTTCGTTTTCGAACGACTGTTACTATCAACGGGTCAGTTAACATTTAAATTTTTCATAGTTTCGTTGAACCGAATTTTCAGGCTCTTTGCTAGACAAGATGATGACAATGACACTTTATCCCCACAGACGGTGTTGACGGGACTGGTAACCCCCACCCACCACTCGTCACAGCCTGCGACCACGTCAGCTACTCATACACTGACATCAGCGGACGCTAGCTGCCACAGGTACTAAAATCAACCCACAGCCATCACCAAACTGCTGGCGGCTCCTCGCCAAACGTGGCGGGTCAGTGGCCATCAGAAGCAAGACATATCGGTCACGCGACAGATGCATACATCCCTATAGCATACACGTGTAAAAACACGACTTCCTGCCGATTTTCTGCGATAAAGAGTCGTGTTCTCACCCCTCCACTATTAAAATTTGTATTCTCAAACGAGCGGCACAGAGCGACCGCCGTCCACCACAGACGACAGAGGGCAGGACTGTTCACCTGCTGCTCGACCGCGGGCGAGACGGACGCGCCACCCGCCGGCGACAGCTTCTGATCCTGCTGCTGCCGCTCCGGCTCCTGCTCCTGCTCCAGCGCCAGGCTGAGGTGGAACGATCCCGTCAGCGTCTCCGAGAGCGCCGGCTGGCGCTGCCAGTAGCGCGAGAGGAGGCGCGCACGCGCCGGAGAGGGCGCCACCGGCGAGGCGGGTACCACCGACAGGTGAGGGAAGGGGGCAGCGGCAGACAGGGGGAACGGCCAGCCTTAGGACTGTTGGCGAGGGAGTAGGTGAGGTTTGTGATGGCAGCAAGCACCGGTCGCCGTCCCCTGGAAACGGAAGCAGCATGCTCTGAAACCGGACGCGGACGCCAGAATCGTAAAGAGAAATACTACAGAAAGGAGAGCGTGTCCGAGAAAAACTGGTACAAAACGCAATAGTTTTACCCTCCAAATTTCGACCGAAGCAAAAAAAATCATTCCTTACCTGTGGAAAACTAAACATTCTACATCAGTACCTTTTACTACCGGTATCAAACGACCACAGAATTAAGCCTTGTCCCAGTGTGAGGGGGTGTTGGAACACCCCGCTCGAGTCATATTTCCAAAACTTTAGGTCATAACCCAAGTGGTAGCAGTGAGAATACGTTCAACCTTTTAATTCGAATCCGATATTCATGCCGCACAATAGGCCTGCCGATTACCACAAGTTATGTGACGAGATTTTTACATGGATGAATTTTTGTTCTATTGGAAATGAAATTTCCGAAAATATGTTCCATTTCTGTAGCTACAGCATAGGATAACTTCCCCTCCTCAACGTCATAACATAATAAGCTACTCTCCACTATTAACTAGAACGTTTTGACCTCTGACCCCCGAGAGGTCATCCGGGATAGTCTAATCAGTTTTTCACAGGCTGGTCAATAACTGGGCAAGGAATTGTAACACCTATTTTATTTTGATGCCAGTGCATTTGCGTGGCCATTGTCTGTCGATGCATATGCATAATAACTACATAAGACCAGACGGTGACCTTAGCCTAAGCCCGAGTCAGGTCACTTTTACATGCTGGCCTACTTCAGACGTAGGGAGCTTGAGAGCATGAGAAGCGAGCACGCAAATGCAAACGGGCGAGAAATTCAGGCATCACGTCGTATATTTGTATGTAATGTAGGACGTCACGAAAATAGCGATTACGTCCGATCTATTGAAACCATTGTTACAAAACACCTATCAGCAGGCTCTTCAACCTTCCAATTGTTGCAGAGGCATAGCATTGTATTCATCTGGAGCACGGTGCAGCACGTGAAAATTTGGTCTATTTTCTTATCTGGAAACGTAGCACGCGCAAAATCCGATAATTTTTTGACACAATGCACTGTAAAATTTTTGATCAGATGCTGAGTGGTAGCCGAGCGAACTGTGTGCCCAGGCTGAAAAATACTGAATGAAAATAAAAACAGCATACCCGGCTTTCCCCAATTCATACACGTAAGCACTCATTCTTCGTAATAATTTCACAGATAGGTTTCTTACTTTGACACCAGCCGATACTGATAAGAAAGCAAAACCAGTCCTGCTTGGATGGCCATTTGAATGCATGAAATGTTTAGTTTACACATTACGGATATCAGCTAATTATGACATAATGCTCTCAATTAGTATTTTCCTGGCATTTCGCTTTTCATCTATGCTCAGTCCCGAATGATAACATTGCAACATCAAAAATGAATATCTTCTTATAACAGTGGGATAAATGGAGTGATTAGCTAAACACTCCCATTTGTGTAAAACCTAAATTGTAAAACCAGTGTATTAAAGTGTCTATACCAAGCTTGAAGCGCCGGGTAATCACGGTTGTCTACAGGTTCCAGTCCACTGCGCCCAGTCAAGCCATGCATGCTTTGTTAATATGACCATATTAATGATTCGATTTGCCGTAACCAGAGGAGCCTAATTGACAAAAACATGGGCTGAAATTCAACTCAGTCAGAAGCTAGAGCAAGAAATCATGACTAGCCTGACCCCATAATTGAACTGCCATGACCTCAATTTTGACCTGAGCCAAAAAGCCACCGACAAGTTTCGTTATTATTTCGCACCGACTATCTGTCACTGTTTGCGATTTATGGGCAGAAACATATCCAAAGCGACACCGAAACCTATATAGAATCTTTGAACTGCTCTAAGGTAGCCGATAATGGAACTGGCCCACCAGGAGCCTCGTGGACAAGTCCGGTGCTAATGCCACGGCCGTAGCTCACCTGACCTCCGGGCTGGAGTCGCTCACTGGCTGCCGCACCAAGTAGCGCGGGTCCAACGGCGGGGCGGATACCTCCTCCGAGGGCGCTGAGTCAGACAGGGTGCCCTCGGAGCCACCGTCGGACCCACAGTCTGCCAACGCCCGGACGGAACACCATTGCAGCATACTGGCTTCAACAGGCCACTGCAGCACATGTGCTCAATCACACCAGTACAATACACAGGCTCCGTCACACCGCTGCAACACACAGGCTCCTTCACACCGCTACAACACACAGGCTCATTCACACAGCTGTGCAACATACAGGCTCCGTCACACCGCTGCGACACATAGGCTCCTTCACACCGCTGCAACACACAGACTCCGTCACACCACTGCAACACACAGGCTCCGTCACACCGCTGCAAATACACAGCCTCCGTCACACCGCTGCAAATACACAGGCTCCATCACATCGCTGCAACACAAAGAATCCGTGGCAATACTTAGGCACACAGCAAAGCCCTGAAAATGCGCACAGACCAAAGCACACTATTGAGGATCGCTGCTGTCCACAGGGATGCTAGATGGGCGTGATTCATGGCAGAGCTCGATATATCTGGCTATGGAATGTATCGTTTGCAATGAGGCTACATAATTTGTTTCCATTGGCTGATAACGATATAATAAAATACAATTTTCCACTTTTTGATTGTTTGATGAGACACAAAATAATAAACGAACTACAAAATAGGAAGCATCCCACCCCAAGGTACACTACTTAAAGGGAACGTGGCACCTTGGTCGGATCCTGGAATTTAGTGCAATTAGGCGTACTTTTAGCCGAAAATAATGAGACCAATCATGGTTTCTCTGAAGAATTTACAATAAGCTCAATATTTTGATTTTTAAAATACTCTTCTAGAAAAATAAATAAATATCAGCCTGTGGATGATGTCACGGTCTGGCAACCACTACCATACTTGAAACGCTTCAAGGGCTTCGATTGGCTGATGCTCATCGTGACGTCAGCATATGTCGTCACACCAGCAGCTCACAACAATGGCCGCCCGGCGACGGGCTGAGAGGGGGCTGGTGTCAAGTAAGTTTTAGTTTTTTTTCTACGGAAATATCGAGTTCCAAGACAAATGCCATTTGGCGTACCGGGCTTTCCGACTTGCCTTACAACTTGGCTATCTCAGTTAAAATCACGTTATGAAGGTGCCACATTCCTATTAAAACCAAACTTATAAAAAGCACGAATGCCGACATATTATCCCGGATGTATTGCAGCAATTTCAAACCGACCCATTATTGCAATACCATCAATTACTCGTCACAAATTGAACAACAGGGCAGCGGCTGCACTTGCGCTAGAACTTTTATCTTCCTACGGTAGTGCTGAACTTATTATCTTCCTACGCTAGTGCTGGACGTATCTTCCTACGCTAGTGCTGGACTTATCTTCCTACGCTAGTGCTTGACTTATCTTCCTACGCTAGTGCTGGACTAATTATCTTCCTACGCTAGTGCTGGACTTATTATCTTCCTACGCTAGTGCTGGACGTATCTTCCTACGCTAGTGCTGGGCTTATTATCTTCCTACGTTAGTGCTGGACTTACCTTCCTACGCAAGTGCTGGACTTATCTTCCTACGCTAGTGCTGGCCTTATTATCTTCCTACGCTAGTGCTGGCCTTATCTTCCTACGCTAGTGCTGGCCTTATTATCTTCCTACGCTAGTGCTGGACTTATTATCTTCCTACGCTAGTGCTGGACTTACCTTCCTACGCAAGTGCTGGACTTATCTTCCTACGCTAGTGCTGGCCTTATTATCTTCCTCCGCTAGTGCTGGCCTTATCTTCCTACGCTAGTGCTGGACTTATCTCCCTACGCTAGTGCTGGCCGTATTATCTTCCTACGCTAGTGCTGGCCTTATTATCTTCCTACGCTAGTGCTAGCCTTATTATCTTCCTACGCTAGTGCTGGCCTTATTATCTTCCTACGCTAGTGCTGGACTTATTACCTTCCTACGCTAGTGCTGGCCTTATTATCTTCCTACGCTAGTGCTGGACTTACCTTCCTACGCTAGTGCTGGACTTATCTTCCTACGCTGGTGCTGGACTTATCTTCCTACGCTAGTGCTGGACTTATCTTCCTACGCTAGTGCTGGACTTATTATCTTCCTACGCTAGTGCTGGCCTTATTATCTTCCTACGCTAGTGCTGGACTTATCTTCCTACGCTAGTGCTGGACTTATTATCTTCCTACGCTAGTGCTGGCCTTATTATCTTCCTACGCTAGTGCTTGACTTATCTTCCTACGCTAGTGCTGGCCTTATTATCTTCCTACGCTAGTGCTGGCCTTATTATCTTCCTACGCTAGTGCTGGACTTATCTTCCTACGCTAGAACTGGCCTTATTATCTTCCTACGCTAGTGCTGGCCTTATTATCTTCCTACGCTAGTGCTGGCCTTGTTATCTTCCCACGCTAGCGCTTGCCTTATTATCTTCCTACGCTAGTGCTGGCCTTATTATCTTCCTACGCTAGTGCTGGACTTATCTTCCTACGCTAGAGCTGGACTTATCTTCCTACGCCAGTGCTGGACTTATCTTCCTACGCTAGTGCTGGACTTATTATCTTCCTACGCTAGTGCTGGACTTATCTTCCTACGCTAGCGCTGGCCTTATTATCTTCCGACGCTAGTGCTGGACTTATTATCTTCCTACGCTAGTGCTGGACTTATTATCTTCCTACGCTAGTGCTGGACTTATCTTCCTACGCTAGTGCTGGACTTATTATCTTCCTACGCTAGTGCTGGACTTATCTTCCTACGCTAGTGCTGGCCTTATTATCTTCCTACGCTAGTGCTGGACTTATTATTTTCCTACGCTAGTGCTGGACTTATTATCTTCCTACGCTAGTGCTGGACTTATTATCTTCCTACGCTAGTGCTGGACTTATCTTCCTACGCTAGTGCTGGACTTATTATCTTCCTACGCTAGTGCTGGACTTATTATCTTCCTACGCTAGTGCTGGACTTATTATCTTCCTACGCTGGTGCTGGACTTATCTTCCTACGCTAGTGCTGGCCTTATTATCTTCCTACGCTAGTGCTGGACTTATCTTCCTATGCTAGTGCTGGCCTTATTATCTTCCTACGCTAGTGCTGGACTTATTATCTTCCTACGCTAGTGCTGGACTTATCTTCCTACGCTAGTGCTGGCCTTATTATCACCCTACGCTAGTGCTGGACTTATTATCTTCCTACACTAGTGCTGGCCTTATTATCTTCCTACGCTAGTGCTGGACTTATTATCTTCCTACGCTAGTGCTGGACTTATTATCTTCCTACGCTAGTGCTGGCCTTATTATCTTCCTACGCTAGTGCTGGACTTATATTCCTACGCTAGTGCTGGACTTATCTTCCTACGCAGTGGCGCAGCCGGGGGGCACAGGGGGCACGTGCCCCCCCATCGGTGCCGGGGTGCCCTTTTGATTGCCAGGTGGTGTACCCTCTTTGGGACGTGCCGCTGGAAATTTAGTGCCCTACGCCGTTGAGCCTAGATGGAACTAGACTGCATTTAGCGATTTAAACTATATTTTGACAATAAGTGCCTTTTTGGTCAGTTAGGGCATTCTGTCGCCTTTCCAAGCACCCGGGAAGAGTATAGGCATGTAATCCGTTTCCAGATAATGCCTCATCGTCGCCAATAATCGTACGGGCGGAGCTATTCTGGTGCCCCCTGAGCGCTGGTCTTGGCCCCCGGAGCTGATCATGTGCCCTCTGAGCTGATCTGATCCCCTCGTAGTCAATCTGGTGCCCCCCTGGGAAAATAATTTTGCCTTCTGAGCCTATATAATGCTCTCCAAGTTGCCTGATGCCTCCGAGCTTGCCTGGTGCCCCTTGAGCTGATCTGGGCCCCCTGAACTTATTTAATGCCTCCCGTAGTTTATCTACTGTCCAGGGCCGCAGCCAGAGGGCACAGGGGGCACGTGCCCCCATTGGTGCCGGGTGCCCTTTTGATTGCCAGGTGGTGCCCTTTTGATTTGGGCCGTGCCGCTCGAAATTTAGTGCCAGCTACGCCGTTAAACCCAGATGGAACTAGACCGCATTTAGCGATTTCAACTACTGTATGACAATTAAGTGCCTTTTTGGTCAGCTAAAGCATTCTGTCGCATTTCCAAGCACCCGGGAAGAGTATAGGCACGTAATCCGTTTCCAAGTAATGCCTCATCGTCACCAATAATCGTACGGGCGCAGCTCATCTGGTGCCCCCTGGAGCTGATCATGTGCCCTCTGAGCTGATCTGGTGCCCTCGTAGTCAATCTGGTGCCCCCTGAGAAAATAAGTGTGCCTTCTGAACCTATATAATACTCTCTGAGTTAGTTTGATGCCTCCGAGCTTGCCTGGTGTCCTTTAAGCTGTTTTAGTGCCCCTTGAGCTGATCCGGGCCCCTGAGCTTATTTAATGCCTCCCGGAGTTGATCTACTGTCCAGGGGTGCAGCCAGGGGGGCACATGGGGCACGTGCCCCCATCACTGCCGGGGTGCCCTTTTGATTGTCAGGCGGTGTACCTGATTTGGGCCGTGCCGCTCGAAATTTAGTGCCCTACGCCGTTAAACCCAGATGGAACTAGACCGCATTTAGAGATTTCAACTACTGTATGACAATTAAGTGCCCTTTTGGTCAGCTAGGGCATTCTGTCGCCTTTCCAAGCACCCGGAAAGAGTATGGGCACCTAGTATGTGTCCACCTAATGCCTCATCGTCGCCAATAATTGTACGGGTGAAGCTAATCTGGTGCTCCTTGAGCTCATCTCGTGGCCTCTCAGCTGGTCTTGACCCCTTGAGCTGATTGCTTGCCCTCTAAGCTGATCTGGTGCCCCTGAGTCAATCGAGTGCCCCACTGAGCAAATAATTGTGCCTCCTGAACCTATATAATGCTCTCTGAGTTAGTCTAATGCTTCCGAGCTTGTTTGGTGCCCTAATAGCTGATTTAGTGCCCGTTGAGCTGATTCGGGCCCACGAACTGATCTCATGCCTCCCCAAGTTGATTCTGTCTCCTAAGTCAATATGGTGCCTCTTCAGCTGATTAGGTGCCCCCTCAACTGATTATTGATCTCTCCTTAGATGGCCTGAGGCTCCCCTGAGCTGGATTGGTGAGCCCTGAGCCCACCTTGTGTCCCATGAGCTGTTATGTTGCTCCCTGAGCTGATTTAGGCTCTTGCCATAGTCTGGGGGCTGGGAGCTGATCTGGCCCCCGAGCGGATCGATCTGGTGCCACCTGAGATGCGCTAATGCCCCTGAGTCGATCTGGTGCCTCCTGAGCCCATCTGATGCCCTCTGAGCTAGTATGGAACCCCCTGAGCTACTCTGGTGCCCTTTAAGCTGATCTGGGCCTCCTTACGTGATTTCATGAGCAGCTATAAAGCCTTGAGCTGAGCCGGGCCCACAGGGCTGATGAGGGCCCCTGAGATGGTATGGGGCTCCTGAGCTAATTAAGTGCCTCCTGACTTGATCTGGTATTCCCGAGCTGATCTGGGCCCCGAGCTGGTCGGAGACCACTGATCTGATTGTTTGTCCCCGAGGCTGATCTGGTGCCCTATGGGCTGATCTGGTGTTCCCTGAGCAGCTCTGGGACTTTTGAACTGCTTGGGCCCCGAGCTGGTGAGGGATTCCTGAGCTGATTTAGT
Source organism: Lepas anatifera (assembly GCA_034440635.1). NCBI lineage: Eukaryota > Metazoa > Arthropoda > Thecostraca > Lepadidae > Lepas > Lepas anatifera. Next base: position 96,596 of record JAOTON010001654.1, read on the forward strand.
GGCCCTGACTTGATCTTGCCCCCTGACCTGACTTGAGGCTCCTGAACTGATCTGGGGCCCCAAGAGCTGATCTGGGGCCCAAGAGCGGATCTAGGTTCTGAGGGTACCCTGAGCTGGTCTGGGCGCTGAGATTGTGAGAGCCCCTTAAGTTGACTTGAGGCCCCCTGAGGTGATCTGGCGCCTTAAACTGTTCTGGGGCTTCTTGAACTGGTTTAAGGCCCTATGAGCCTATATGTGGCCCATTGAGCTAGTCTGATGACCTCATCTCTGGGACCAATGAGCTAGTCTAGTCCCTGGGTGAAGCATGAGCTGCTCTGTGGCCCTGATCAACATCAGGGGCCTCTGAGGTGGTCTTGAATAGACAGATAATAAGAACACAAGGCCAACCCCCATCATCTCAGAGCGGGGTCACTGAGCTAGTCTAGTCACTGGAGGCACAACTGGGGGATGGGGGAAGCTGCTCTGGATGCCTCTGATCCACACTTGGGGGCCCCAGAGGTGGTCTTGAATAGATGGGGAATAAAAACACAATGGAAACTCCCCTTGTAAAACGGAGCTAACAAGGAATGAGGAATCTCTAAAATGGCTTGTGACACCTAGGCACCCCTGGTTATATAAATTGCTTATTATACTGGTGGATTCTGGGAAGGCATGATAAAAAGGCATGTGCCCCTGAGCTCAGAGCACAGTACCCTAAACCAGGATTTCTACTAATTAATTTAAATGAAGAACTAGTTTTCACAATTTTCAGCCCTGTCACACCCCATCCAAACCACCGGCCTGTTCACCTTTTTTTACTCTTAACTGGGACTGATCCTTGAGAATATGGAACTTAATTAACACGTTCAAAAGGTATCTCCCAAATTTTTCCGGCAGCAAAAATGTGTTCTTCCAAAGACACTATGCCACTCCTCGTCCCACGGCGATTGTGGGAGGCAAGGAACTTAATCGGCGTTCTGCCAGGGCTCACTCGTCACGACAAAACCAGTGGGCATAACAAATGAATTTTCGACTCAATATGCCTTAACCTGCACATTGTAACAGATATCACATGCTCCGCTGATTTCTCTGATGTTCAGTACTTGCATGAGTTGGCTGATTTGTTCTTAAATCTATCCAAAACAGTCGTGTTTTGGCTACTTCCATGATATTTTGGTGATATTTTTCCTTTCTTTTCGGTTTTAATCGCGTTTTCCTTCTCCTTCAATGATTTATTTGCATTTTTATTGAACCAAAGATGTCCAAAAATGATATAAACAAAGATATAGTAAGTTTTTAGGTTACGTTAAAAGGTGCCCTTTTTTTCCCGGGGTGCCCCTCAAAGTTGGTGTGCCCCCCCCCATATTAAAGCTCTGGCTGCGTCCCTGTTCCTACGCTAGTGCTGGACTTATTATCTTCCTACGCTAGTGCTGGACTTATCTTCCTACGCTAGAGCTGGACTTATCTTCCTACGCCAGTGCTGGACTTATCTTCCTACGCTAGTGCTGGACTTATTATCTTCCTACGCTAGTGCTGGACTTATCTTCCTACGCTAGCGCTGGCCTTATTATCTTCCGACGCTAGTGCTGGACTTATTATCTTCCTACGCTAGTGCTGGACTTATTATCTTCCTACGCTGGTGCTGGACTTATCTTCCTACGCTAGTGCTGGCCTTATTATCTTCCTACGCTAGTGCTGGACTTATCTTCCTATGCTAGTGCTGGCCTTATTATCTTCCTACGCTAGTGCTGGACTTATTATCTTCCTACGCTAGTGCTGGACTTATCTTCCTACGCTAGTGCTGGCCTTATTATCACCCTACGCTAGTGCTGGACTTATTATCTTCCTACACTAGTGCTGGCCTTATTATCTTCCTACGCTAGTGCTGGACTTATTATCTTCCTACGCTAGTGCTGGACTTATTATCTTCCTACGCTAGTGCTGGCCTTATTATCTTCCTACGCTAGTGCTGGACTTATTATCTTCCTACGCTAGTGCTGGACTTATTATCTTCCTACGCTATCATCATCATCATAGTTGGGGTTTAAGGGCGCGTCGACTGCAGTGGTCATATTGCGCCCATAACTTAGCATATTGCGCACAGAGGAAAGACATGTAGATATATAACGATATATAACAACATACAACACATTACATATCAGACATTCTTCGGGGACACCCACATCCGTCTAGTTGAAACTGGGTCGCGTGCTGCGGCTCGCCACCCGGGAGTCAGAGTTCGCGCCCTATTAGCGGAGGCTTATATAAGCACAGACCTTGTTGAACCATACGACCTGCCTGCTATCAATCCATGGCTGATCTCGAAAGCTAACACAAACACAGACTTGCTCGAGCGTTGTAGAGACTCGTCTCCTGAAACAATGCGCCAGCTTTTCATGGAACTCTGCTCGGAAATGTATGAAAGCCATATTCACTTCTACACGGACGGTTCAAAATGTGACAGTGGTACGGGATGTGCGTATGTTTGTGGCCGCACTGAAAAATGTTTTAGCCTACCCCAGGAAGCATCTGTTTTTACCTCGGAACTGTATGCCATCTTTCGTTCCCTGGATGAGATATCCAAACGAAGGGCGAGAAAGTTCGTGGTCTTCACGGACTCACTGTCCTCTCTACAGGCATTGGAGTCCTTTTACTTCCACAGTACATCATCTTCTTATCTCCTGACCCTCATAAGACAGAAATTGCACAACCTAGGGCAGAAAGGAAAAACTGTGGAGATTGTTTGGGTGCCAAGCCATTGCGGTATAGGCGGGAACGAACGGGCGGACAGGCTTGCAAAGTCCGCGGGTGAACGCGCTTCTCTCCCCGGCCTCCGTGTTCCGTTCTCTGACCTATATGGTCTTACCAAAGACTATGCTATTCGTGTCTGGCAGAGCAGGTGGGATGGTGATCCCAAAGGAGTCAAGCTTAGAGGCCTTAAACCAAAGCTAGGGGTGTGGAAATCCAGCAGTGCGGGCTGCAGAAGAGAGGAGGTTATCCTCTCCCGCCTGCGGATCGGCCACACCCACGCCACACACTCCTTCCGCTTGGGTGGCGGCGATCCGCCAAAGTGTTCACGATGCGGAGAGCCGCTTAGTGTTAAGCATGTTCTTGCAGACTGCCACGATTTTGAGGTGGAAAGACTGCGGCATCTTGGAGGATCGCCATCACTGCATTCTCTTTTGGGACAAAATCGAACCGTGGAGCTCTCCGACATAATATCGTTTCTAAGAAGTGTTGACTTCAACGTAATTTACTCGCCGACATAGACATATAACGTGAACCAGTATCTTTTGACCCTCGATTCACACATGTCACTCTACAAGTACAGCACCTTTCAAGACACAGTGACCTATCTTACTACCTAACTCGAAAAGTCTCGTTATATATCTTCCTAGCTATGACTTATCTTCCTACGCTAGTGCTGGACTTATTACCGTCCTACATCACATCATTTTACATATCTGAATACCCAGCCTTCTCCCAAATTCGAGCACAATCCGAACATTTTCGTCATGTGATTGGGGCTGTTCAGAGGCCCCGTAGCACTGCATGTAAATCCAATATCAAATCCGTTGAATATCACAAGAGATCACAGTGACCAGACTTTTGGAGCGTGGTCTGTCAGCATTGGGACGGGAGATCAGCTAATATGGACGAGCCATTCTGTGGTCACTGACCGGTGCAGCTTCCTTCGCTGGCGTCGCCATAACCAGTGCTGTCCATACCCTGCTCAGGCGAGAACACATCTCCGAACTGCTGACCACCTGGCGGCGAACGCAGACAAACCGTGCACACATGTCGTCGGAGAATCTTCTGGCCACTCAGCACTGGTTCAGTAGCTTACATTCCATAGCTAAAAATGCGATCCGGATCCGTGGCGTCATCGAGTCCAGCACATAAGCACAGACTGGCAATAGTGCGATCCAAATCGTATTTTGGCCATGGAACCTGAGTTGATCGGAATGAGAGTTGATTTCAACTCCGAGTCCAAAACTCCATTGGCTGAGCGAAATGTAAATTAACCAATGTTCATATTTATGTGTAACGTTTCCAGATAATATCGCAATTTCGCGGAGTCAGCTTAAGTTACCCAAATCACACAGCCAACAATATGTTGGAGTCGGAATCGGAGCGACACAGTTTTTATGAACAGAGACAATTATCTTTGAATCACAAAAACGATAGACGTACTGCGCAATTTGCCTCAGCCTGTGAACAAACGTCAAGGCGGACGTTTCTTCCGTCAGATCCGGTTAATTACAGGGCAGGCCAGGGCATCAACACCGGCACGCTCACCGCTTCCGTCCAGCAGGGATGTCTCAGCGATATCCGACATGGGCGGGTTTAGTCGCATCTGTTTCACCGGCGACAGAGGCGCGCGTGCCGACGGGCTCTCCTCCTCCTCCAGAAACCCGGACGCCCCTGCACAAACCACGGCTGGGCTCACAGCTGCGCCGCGGCTCAGCAGACACCACGCGTTACACTTGCCTCAAAACGATACGGTGGCGCTATATGTCAAACTTCGCACCATCCGGGTCGCTGGAGTTCTGACTCGTTCGGTGTTGAACGGCTTCTAGCAAGTAATTCATGGAAGAAGTGACGTCAGACGCTTCTTTAAGTACATATAGAACCGGCTTTCACGAAACAACTAAAACAGTCGATTGCTTGAACAGCACATCTGACGTGCAACATATGTGAGCTTAGCCAAAATCGCTGGCGGCAGAGCAAAAGACGAGGATAAAGACTCGCTCTCCTAATTGTAATTATCCAACACCACTCGAACCCACTTGTACCTGACAATGATATGAACAGTCCGTGACCCTGAGCCTTATCGAATGACAGAACGAGACGCGTCGCTTTGCGAGTCTGTCGGATCAATTTGACAGCTTTTGACCGGATATCGATATCAGGTTAGGTCAATAAGGTATGACGTCACCTTTAAACCTATGTTGGATTTTGCAGTTCTACAATTTGGTGCGCGAAACCGCGCAACTTAGCCTCTTGAAGAGCTGGCACAAGTTTCTGAACATCATAAGAGCTTTTTTTTAAATAAGGACATCTAAGCTACCAAATCATTTTAAAATCAGCTCAATAATAGGCCCCAGAGGTAAGCAAAGGTCACAATTTTGGAATGCGTTTATGTCAACAGGTTTTTAACGGAATAAGATGCGCAATAAATTTCACATCATAGTGACGGATGCGATCCTAGGATTCAAATGACATGCATGCAAAACCTTGAAAGGTCTTAAAGGGAGTGTGGCACCTTTATAACGTGATTTTAACTTAGATAGCCAAGTTGTAAAGCATGCCGAATAACCCAGTACTCGATATCATTTGTCTTGAAACTCAAAACTTTCCGTGGAGAAAAGCTAAAAACCTGCCTGAAATGTACTCCAAATCTACCCCAGCCAGGCGGCCAGAGTTGCCAGCTGTTGGTGTGACGATAGCGCTGACGTCACGGTGAGTAATCAGCCAATTGGAGCCGTTGAATCCTATTGAATAAGGTAATGGTTGCCAGATCATGACGTCATCCAGACATGTTTATCTTTCACCCTGGAGGAGCATTTTGAAAATCAGAATATTGAGCTCATTGTACATTTTTCATAGAAATCATGTAGGTTTTCGTGACTTTCGGCTAAAAATACCCTAATTACACTAAATTCCTGGACAGGTGCCACATTCCCTTTAATTTGACCTTGTCACTGTGACCTAACGAGAAAATGTCCCATAACATTCGACTCCTTAGGTGGAGATTAAAGCATTGCCCTATAATTTTTTCTAGGTCTACTGGTTCTTAGTCATAGGTGACTTCTTAAATTTGCCTGAACTTGACCTATCTTGACCCCCTGTGAGGTCTACTTGATCGTAGGAGATCAGCCCGCGTCGGATGTCAATGACGCGGACCCCTAAGAGAGACATGCCATAACCTCGACCTGCGACCTCGGCTCGTACAGCTCTGGCGCAGCGGCACAAGCAGTTGGCAATATACAGCGGGTTTCATACTAATTGCTAGGTGTGTCAGCTGTTTTAAGAAATTAAAAAAAACGATTACACTTCTCACACAAGGTTGCGTCTCTAGTAACGTATTTTGACGAACTTTTTAAATGTGGGCCCCTGCGAAATGGATGAAACGTCATTTTGGAAAATTATGGGCAAAAAACTGTTTTCACCGATCCCGATGATTTTCTGTGTATTTTCTCAATTACTTCCGAATTTTAAACCCAATCAAATATTTGTGCACGCCAGTTCATGCATCCAGTTACAACGCAGCAGGTGCGGCAACAAGGGTGTAGGAAGGGATAATCACTTGAGAGATACTTCGCAAAAACTCCCGCGGCCTGATACCTTCCAATCAGTATGGAACCGGCTGTACGTTAGTCAGACAGTTCGATTGGCAGGCGAGTCCAGTCAGCAATGATTTAGCGGCAAATAGTTAAAGCCACGCCCAAAGACGCTAACATCAAACAAAGACCCTCGAAAATTACCTTTCTATTCTGCACATGCACAAAACTTTCAAGGTGAAATGACCTGAAATAGTTAATAGCAAATAGATAGCAATAGTTAATGCCACGCCCAAAGACACTAACATCAAACAAAGAGCCTCGAAAATTACCTTTCTATTCTGCGCATGCACAAAACTTTCAAGGTGAAATGACCTGATCCCAGGTTTCACAAATGTGAAAGCAGCTCTGCATGCACAATTTAGGGGATAGAACCAGTATTTGCAGAACGGTGCAGCTACTACATGACATTGTGTCAGCTTCACATGCTACATTCGACACTTCACAACAGTCTCGCGTTAAAACAGGAGAAAGTCACCAACTGTGAATGCGCTGTACTACACAAGCTGGCCTATCTGTAAAAGCTATATTTTAAAGTCAGTGTACAAAAACGTCATCTCCAGATATCTCGAACTTATTACTTTTAAAATAGATTCCAAAGCCACTGTGGGGTTTACGACACACTTAATACTGGGGTCATATGATGTCACCAACTCTCTCCCAGTTGGGAAACTATCATGGGGGATCGGGAAGACTTATGTAGTGCCGGGATTTGAAGCCGGGTCATTGGCGTGGAAATCGAATACTCTTCCCCACGCCACCGCAACCCCGTAATGGATGCCACTTACAATTCATGACAAAATAGGAACACTAGTTAACGGGCTTAAGATTTCACCTTTTCAATTGCATTTTTTACTAATTGGAAATCAGCGGTATTGAATTGGACATAAGTTTTCGCACTCTATAAAAAAGTTGCAAAATATGTAACTAAAATTGTTTGCAAATTCTTCCGGATTTTTAAAACTTTAAAACAAATTAAATAATACCTGGGCCAGTGCCTTTCATACATAAATTTACAATTTACCGGTAGAAATTTCATTTCAGAATTCCATTCAATTCCATTATTTATAAAATGTTTATTAGAAACCGTTTTCCTTCGTAAATGGGTCCTGATAAGCTGTTCAGTGCCTTGTAACTGACGAGTACGGTCGTGTTGAAGCGGGGACATTTCAGCAATTTTGAAGGAAATGGACCAGTTTGTCAAAATTCCAAAAATGTTATTTATGCGCAATATGAATCTGGAAATCCAAAAACCACATTATGTTTCCACCTGCAATCGCTCAGAACAAAACTGTAACATTTTTACCATTATAATTATTATCTAAACAAGATGTGGCTCATTTACGGTTGACCTAAGCATCGTGTGCAATTACGAGGCGAGCAGCTAGGGCGAAACTAGCGGATTGTAACATGGCGGCAACAAAGCCAATGTTAAGTGGTAATCACAGTTAGGATTTAAACCAACCAAATTGATGCAGCCTAGAGAGGGAATCCTCCTTGGGTTGAACTAAGGCATTAAGGCCCTCTATTTCTATCGTTTATGTGTGCGGAAATTTAATACAGCGCTTTGTGCAAAACTCAGTATGCCAATAGTTGTTTCTCGACACATTCTACAAGACCGTTTTCTCAGTTCGAATCCCAATATTAGAGTGGGACACTACCTTCCAGATATAGAATACGTTCTTTGACCTCCCAAGACCTAAGCATTGAACAGATCTTAACACAATCACGGAAAGCGGTCCGAAAGTGTTCCTATCAATTTCTGCGGGGTGGCCGGAGAACCGTAAAGAGCCACAACACGCTACTGGTCTTTATTTGAGAAAATTGATGAGCCAATAGATTGGCGAAATAATTTTGAAAATGGGTTGATAATGCTTATTCTTCCAACATGCTCTTGAATCATACCTTTATTTTGATCGCGCGATAGCTCCAGTTCCCCCTGCCTTGCAGGTCGAGTGGTGACGTCACAAGGCCACGTAATCAGGATATTAAAAATTATTGTTGGTGTTTAACAACGCACTAACTACCAAGGTTATACGGAGTAGCCAACTTTCATCCCGTTGGGAGGGATTTAGGGATGATATCAGCTTACTCAGAGGTTCTGCCAGGACTTGAGCCCGGGATCTGTGGCTCAAGAGGCGCGGATACTGCCCACTGAATCACTCATCCCGTAATCAGGAAATGTGAACGCGCGCATTGACGGGGGTCTGAGCCACCTTCACCTCGTAGGGGGCGAGTACCCACCCCCCCCGCCTAAGATCTCGAGAACCACGCTAGGTAGCGTAAAATGGTAAACGGCGTTGGGTAGCCCATCTACTTCTTCATCCAAAATATTTGAACCATTTGTTGTCAGGTCAAATTTAAGGTTCCTAGAGGTAAAAAAATGCCGTCATAGGGATAGCATGTAAATGCAGGTTTTCGGTCATTACATGTGAACAAGTAAAGATAGAGCAAAACAATTTCAACTATATAAATCCTCGCAGCAAGCTGAATTGAATGATATATTATATGACCTTGCTAGGTCAAATCAAGGATTTGTCACCGAAAAACCCGAGGGGGCGGGTACCCACCCCCGTCAGTACCCACCCTCCGTCAATGCGCGTGTTAAGGTCACCTCACGTGTAGGTCAAGTTCAAAGTCAACGGTCAAGGTCACAACAGTATTTTCAAGATCACTGAAACGGAAGATGGAGCAGAAAAGAAGTGCAGTATGACCCCTTGTGCAACCAACAGCTGATCGGCACTCACCAGCAAATGAGTCCAGCTTGATGATGCCCAGGGAGGACTGATCCGATGATCTGGCCGAGACAAGAAGTGCTGGATCATCTGCTTCGGTCATTCTTATGGGCACTCAACCTGAAATTTTCACTTCACCTTTAATTTGTCTTCTTAAATGACGCTTGCAGCGGTTTCTTGGATTTTAAATGAACTTTTGACGAGACAGTTTATTGAGTCTGTTTCACATACCTATTTTTAGCTTTTTGCTTGCGGGCCCTGTTGGGCTTCAAGTTTTAAGAACATTGTTTGTTTTTTACTTTTATATAGGCCTCACTTTTCTAACTCATGAGTAAAATCAGCCCCTAATGCACTTCAGTAGTGTCCCTGTTCTTTAAGCTATAATGGACTTTATCGGACCGAGATTATCAAAAGGCGCGCACGTTTACGTAATCACGCAAATTGCCCTGGAAATTGTTATTTTGAATATACCAGCGTTCAAAATAACAATTTCAGGACAAACTATGAGTCACTCAGAACACTGACCTCGCGCCGTGACCTGAGGCGTCTCATATCTCGAATTTCGGACAAAGACTTGAAAGAAGATCAGGAATAACACGTGCTGAGCAAGGTGGTGCTTTTCCTGTCAGTTTGGAAAACCCTGATAAGGAGCTATAACATTGTTAGTTCAGGGAGAGCCCAATATGATATTAGACTGCTCAGCAAGTTGCGTTTTTTGGTGGGCAATAGTGGTAGACATCTCGAGGAGGTGGAGGTAGTTCAACCTATTTCAATCGACCAGGAAGAACAGTTTCACCGCGATTCAAAATGTTCCAAGTAAAGTGTGTGCAATTTTGGTATTTGCTTTTGCTAATTGCTTCCATACATGCATTCAGGTACGCAAAAAATATACCACATACCAAAAATTTCAGAAGATAATACTTGACAAGATTGAAAGAAGATGAGGAACACTGGAATACGAACATGGGCGAGAGAAGAAACACATGAGGATTCAAGAAAGAAGAGAAAAAATGTGGAGGCGATTTCTGGACGGAGTTTGCTGGGGTGAGCGATATGGTAACCAACCGCGTGAGAGGGGTCCAAGAGGACGGACACGGAACAGCGGGCATGTACGGCGCGGGGGGGCAACAAACGAGCAGGCTACGAAGGGGGCGCAGGAGGCCGACGACAGACGCTCAGGAGGGGGGGCAGACAAGCGAGCCACAGACGGGGCGCAGAATGGATCAGCTAGTTAAACTAGTCCAGTCTATAGCAGATGGATTTGAGGATCGCAAACACCGCCCCGGACGGTACTAGACCTACTAGACTTTAGAGCGGTCTACGACCGAGTCTGGCTCGACGGCCTGACAGTCAAGATGTCACGACTGGGTCTGCCAGCCTGCGTGATCAGATGGGTCCTGGCCACGGTACAGGACAGAAGAGTTCAAGTCCTCTGGATTCGTCACTCTCTTCAACCCGCGTTCTCCCTCAGGGCCTAGCCCAGGGATCGATTTCGGCCCCGCTACTGTGGCTGATTTACATAAACGACGGACCGGGCGATCAAGTAAACCAATCTATATTTCCCGACGACCTAGCCATCTGGGTATCGGAACGCAAACTGCCGGACTGTACGGACCACCCACAACCCTCACTCGACGAGATATCCAACTGGTGCGACCAGTGGAAGACCCTACCCTCCCTCGGAAAATGCTCGGTGACTACCTTCTCCCTATGTCCCAGCGAAGCGAGGAACAAAGTCAAGAGCAGGCTCCGTCTCCGGGGGCAGGAGATTCCCCAGATAAGCCACCCCACCTTCCTTGGCCTCACCTTGGACGGCACACTTTCGTTCACAGAACACATCAAGAGACTGAAGAAATCGATGGCCCAAAGAAGAAACTGTCTGGCGGCGCTGTTCGGACGCAATTATGGAGCCTCCAAGCGAGTCCTCCGTACGGCCTACAACCGCGCCAAGGCGGACTACGGAGCGGCAGTTTATAAGAACCATGCAGCCCCCTCCCCCAGAAACACACTAGAAGTTGCACAGCGCGCCTGCCCCCGCATCATCACTGGATGCACCCGAGAGACAAGAAAGGGGGCCCCAGAAGCCGAAGCAGACCTGGAACAACTATCAGTACGCGCAAAGAAATTAGCGGGCAGAGAATACCAGAGAATACGACGCCTGCCAGTGGATGATCCGACAAGATTCCCAGAAAACGACATCACCCAAGACCAAAATATCGAGCAAGGGACGCTTAGATTAGGCACACAAGAACAACCGACCACTCGGGGGAGGGGGAGCGAGGTCCCAGGAAAGCAGACGAGGACATGGAACTGGCTACCAAGCCAACTTTCCGCAAGATAGGCATCTGGATGGAGAAGAGTGGCCGCCGTGGTCTCCCCGCGGAGCCGCAGAACCTGGTCCCACCAGTGCTGTTGCCCGACCCATCAGCCGCCTCCTTCAACCTGCACCTCAAGAACCCGTCTGAAGGGCGGACCCCCCCCAGATAAACGCCGAGAAGCAGCTGAGAAGACCCTGGAAATAATACCATCCCCGGCCGTGGAGGCGTGGACTGACGGATCGGCCTACCTAGGTACTACCAACAGAGGAGCCGGAATACTTATCCACCGACCCGGGGGCGCTAAAGTGTCACCTGACACTCGGCACCTCTAGGCTCTAGCACGAGGCCACCCCCATCTTCCTGGGGATCAGGTTCGACCGCACCCTGAGCTTCCGCCAGCACATGTTCGCTGAACAGTAAATCCTGGGGAGTAGCGGCATCCGACCTCCGCACCATCCTTCATCAGGTCATGCGCTGACTTTGCAGCCGGCGGCTGGATGACGGGAGTTGCGACTTCCAGCCTGGTGCAGTTGGAGGTGGCACAGCGGCAGCACTGCCACATTATCACGGGCTACCTCAGGTCCACCCCCAAAGGCGGCGTTGTAACGCGAGGCCGACCTGATGGCCTTCCACATCAGGAGGCAGCAGCTCGTAGCCGTCGCAGTGCAGAGGCATCTGAGGGACCTGCTGGGGGACTACCTCCAACCTATGCAGAACTCGTCACAGTCAAAACTGCGACTCCATCAGGACCGCGGCTGGGCAGACATCGGGCTGGCGGTGTCCGCTGCAGCTGGTCTCGCGGACCTCCCGGTGGAGTCACTGCAAGTCATCCCGCAGTCCGCGTCATGGGAGACCCACCCACCCGGAATAGACATCCGACCTCACCTGCTCTCAGTCACCAGCAGGGAGGACTCACCCGAAGCCCGACTGGCGGCGGCGGAGGCGACCCTCGACCGTCTGCCGGCAGCCGATGTCACAATGTACACCGACGGATCCACGACCGGTGGCACCGAGTACGGAGGGGGCGAGAGGGGGGCGGTGATCCTCCGGCCAAACCACGCCACAAGGCTCATCAAAGTGCCCGCTGGCCGCTACACCTCCAGCTACCGTGCCGAGCTGGCGACCTGAGACGCGGCATTGAGTTTTTGCAGTCAGTGGCGGCGGACTGGAGCTCCCTGGAGGTGCGTGTTTGCGCCGAATCCCAGTCTGTCCTGAGAAGACGGCTGGAGGGCCCGATGACCCAGACGCGAGCTCTCCCAAGCTCTATCTGACTTCGCCTCTCAGCGCTGGAACGCAGAGGCATACACATCACCCTGCAGTTGGTACCGGGCCAAGCAGGCCTCCCCAGCAACGAGATGGCGGGCGAAGCCGCTCGCGGAGCCACTGCCCTCGACTAATCCGGGGTAGCCATCGACCTCGCATCAGCCAGGGGCTGCCTCCACCGCTTTGCCCACCGAAAATGGACGGACAATATTAGGCACGCCCGCTACGCCGACGAATGTGGGACAGGGTGGACTACCCTGGGAGACGGCCTGGGCCTTTCACGGCAGGAGAGTGTGGACTTGTGGAGGTGGCGCGCCTGCGCACTGGTCACTCCCTTCTCCTGCGCAGCTACCGGCAGAGGATCGGCCTGGACCCGGATGCCACGTGCCAGGAATGAGACGACGGAGAGGACGAGACTCTCCACCACTTTCTGACCCGGTGCCCTGCACGCGCCGTCCTGCGCGGTGACATCTTTGGACAGGACGACCCACCCATCCGGGAGGTGCTGGCGGACCTGCGACGGCTGGCGATGTTCCTGCAGCGGTTGGGGCGCCAGTACGGGCGCCCTCCAGATGGCAACGCCGACGGCCGAAACACTCAATCAATCAATCACCCGGGGGCCCCGCCACCAAAACCGCCAGAGCGGCGGGGAGTTTGTGTAGCAGCACACGGGGCGGAGGTGGCGGCCCTCGAGGAGGCCCTCAGGACCCGGGCCTCCTCTCCACCGGAGCGGGAAACCGCCATCCATATATCATGCAACTCCAGGGCAGTCATCCAAGCCATAGCAGACCAACCACAATCCACGAACATAAAAGTCGAAGCCGCCTGGCGACATATCAACTTATTATCTTCTCTGGAACACAAAGTTCTGTTTCAATTAATCCCAGTACACAAAGGCATTACCGAAAATGAGGAGGCAAACGAATTTGCCCTCCAGGGAGCACAGGAGGACCAACGGGACATCCCCATCGACTTTGAGTCGACCCGAGCAGTGGTGGCGCAAACCGTCCCATCCTTCATGACCAGCAGGACCAGCAGAACCAGAGATGCCCACCATCATCCGGAGCTCACGCAGGGGACAGACTCACTAACCAGACGAGTGCAAACCATCCTGGCCCAGCTGAGAGTGGGGTCCTCCATCGTCACATATGACACGCTTCACAGATTTCGTAGGGCGGATAGCGACGCGTGCCCTGGTTCTGGTTGCGAGGACCTGGAATCAATAGACCACCCCCTCAAAGGTTGTCCGGTCTACCAGGGCCTTCGCCAGAGGAGGTGGGGCCCATTGCCCTCACTACACACAATTTTCACGCAAGAGGCAAAACACAAATGGTAGTTCCTACTGGAGGACCGTGGAGAGGGTCATCCAGGACCATCCCTGAAGAGCTGGCGGAGAAGAAGGTCGACGACCCATGCATAGGTATAGACTAATTAGGTAGGGACCCTAGCCATTTTGTGGGTGTCTGATGCCATGTGAATTGGAAGAGACTGACTCCAACACAGATATGGAAAAGTTATTTTTAGACTTATTCAAAATGTCATGTGAAAGAGAACATAACAGTTTAACACAAATTTTTGTTCGTCAATTGGTGCCATGAGCCTAGCTGTTAGGGAAAGTTGTTGAAAAGGTGGCTGAGAATCGACTGATCGACTGAATATCCACCAGCTGCTGACACCTAAGGACAAACAAAAGGATCAGAGTCATACTTTCATAGCTTGACATTAGGCCGGGCCGAAAATATAAAATGCTTCCATTTATAGAAAAAAACCCGTGCATAGACATAAATAGTGTGGAAATCACAAAAAAACGGGATTAAATCGCATCTTCCACCTCCTAAACATCAAAATCTAAGCCAACATTTTCACCTCCCGGCGTCGCAGTCACCCAGCTATTAGCGCCGTAAGAATAGGGCACTAACACCCGGGATCGCGTTAATGCAAACATTGTTGACAGAATGCTGGCAAAAATGCATGGATAACCGTCATGAACTTCGAGGCATATCTTAGCCGAGTTACTGCGTTGTTGCAAGGGGGTCAAGGGGCGGATCTAGGCTATTGGTTCGGTAGGGTCATAGAGTTAATCACTGAAAAAAATTGTGTTGTTTAATTAAAAGGGTAACACAGTAGCATTCGAGAGAGAAGCGGTCTTTTCCCACCTCCTGAATACATCGGGGTGTCTGATCGAGCGGCAGCAGCTCTTCTCAACGCGGCTCTTGTAGATTACGGCATTGTGACCGAAAGCAATTTAGGAGATCTGGTTGACAAAAACAAGCTGAGGAGACAACGATACAGGTGAGGTCATGAGGAAAGGAAGACAAATAAAAGAAAAGGAGGCTTTACCGGCATCTACTATGATGGAAGGGAGGATATGTCCCGGCAGAGCGATGGGAAATTCATGAAGCAGACGCATGAGGTAATTGTCGGAGAGCCTGGTGGAGTGTATGTGGATCATGTGTCCCCAAAAAGCGGAAAAGCTGCTGACATTGCGGAGGAGATTGTCAAAGTTCTGCAAGAAAATGACGTGGGCCCTCTAGTACTTGGCTGCGATGGAACGGCTGTCAACACAGGGCACCTGAGAGGAGTAAACAGACGCGTTGAGCTGGCCTTGAAAAGGCCTCTACAACACTCAATCTGCGGCTTACATCTGAATGAACTGACGCTGAGGCATGTCTTCAAGAATGCTGGTGGAGGCTCAAGTGGACCTGGCTCATTCACTGGAGACCTTGGTAAGCTGATTGAAAAATACTTGACCCAGATGCCGGTGGTAGAATATGACCCCGTTGATGGTTTGGTGAGGGAGATGCCTGAAGGGGTGGAAGAGAAAATGAGCAAAGACCAGAAATACCTCCATCGAATATGCATGGCCATCAAGTGTAGGGCGGACTTTTTCCCAGGAGACCTAGTGAACAAGGAGCCAGGGCCGCTACATCAAGCGAGGTGGCTGACACTTGCCAACCGTATCCTGCGGGCATACGTTTCAGTACGCTCGCCAAGCAAAGAACATAAGCGTATGGTGTACTTCATCTTAAACCAGTAAGCACCCGGTTGGTTCCACTGCAAGACCCATTGGCTTATAACATACGGCGCCCCTTTACATTGGTGTTCAACGTAGATTTCCCAGTCATAACGAGATTCCCGTGAAATGCATACTTCCATACATGTATTCACGTGCAGCACATTGCATACACAACACACGTTAGATGAAGACGGATCTTAAAAAAATGTTTACATATAGTTCCAAATGCTTTATTTTCAAAAGAAGAAGAAACAAATAAGTGAATGGCTATGTGAGCAGGTAAGAGAGGTCGCAGTTATGCTCTGCCGCGCAACGTTTCCACTCGTCTCGCGTCGCGGCACGGGGGCGCGCTGCCGGCGCCGCGTCTCCCCTCCGCGCCCGACCGTGCCTCGGGCGGCTGCGAGGGGACGGCTGTCTTTTGTATGGCCGCATTCCGTTGGCGTTAGCGGGGCATTCAGTCGCAGAAGGAAACTGGTCGTGGTGGAACGGTCATACTGTGACGAGGAGTCCGTTAGTTTTGAGGACATTTACTCGTGGGTGCATTGCTAAAAGTAGGCCCACACCAAGCTGCGTTTGTTGACAATGTAAGGCACGATTTAAGACAGAATAAGGGAGAACATACAATGAAGATATGACAAGAGGAGCTACCACCTTCATCAAACATCCAAGCTGTTCTGATGCACCGCATCTCCGGAGTGAGTGAGTACCAATTCGAGCCACATTCGAATAACCCACCCAGCGTTTCTTGATTTGACTGGTTAATTTTATTATAAACAATTGTATTTGCTTGCAGCGGATTGAAAGGATTTATCGACATATTTGTGTTATTTCCATAGAAATGTGGTTTTCTTCTTCCACAGATGAGTACCCGGAGGCACATGACATGAAAGGAGGAGGGGGAGGAATCTTCGTAAGACCACATGTAGTGCTTCGCTGGAAACTACAATGGATCACTGGAGGCCATCATAGACCGCTGGAAGTCACCCGTCCACCGGAAAAGGACCACCAGAAACCATCAGAAAACGACGACCAGAGACCGTCAGACCACCAGAAACCACAAGAAAACGACCACCAGAAACCACCAGAAACCACCAGAAAACAACCACCAGAAACCACTAGAAAACAACCACCAGAAACCACCAGAAAACAACCACCAGAAACCACTAGAAAACAACCACCAGAAACCATCAGAAAACAACCACCAGAAACCACCAGAAAACAACCACCAGAAACCATCAGACCACCAGAGTGGAATGGCCCAGAACGAGATCAAGCTCAATCAAGCTGCGGAAGAAAATCCGGGATGAGCAAAAGTTTTTTTTAATCGAAGTGTCTCGAAAGCTCTAGAAGTGTGAAGTGTGTCGCGGCGGGACCCACTGAGTCTGTAAAGCGTGTTTAAATATAATGCAGTCTGCTTTTGATATTGATCCCAAAATCCTCATGTATTTTGTCTATATTGGTCCCAATATTGTGTTAATATTGGCCCCAATATTGTGTCGATATTGGTCCCAATATTGTCAATGTTACCTCAATATTGGTCTCAATATTGCATCAATATCAGTCTCCATATTGCATCAATATTAGGCTCAATATTGCATCAATATTAGGCTCAATATTGCATCAATATTGGTCTCAATATTGCACCAATATTGGTCTCAATATTCCATCAATAAAGGTCTCAATTTTGCATCTATATTGATCTCAATATTGCATCAATATTGGTATCGATATTATATCGATATTGAGGACTAATGTTGGGACAATATCTAGTATAAATATCGCCTCAATGTTTCGGAACGATATTGCTACAATATTTTTAGTGGGTAACATTTCAACATTTCCACAACATTAGGATAAATATTGCTGCAATATTTTTTCAACATTTAATTTCTGCTAGGGGAGCAGCTGTGTCCACTCTTCCAACACTTTGAGGAGATGGGAGTCGCAAGAGCGCTTGGGTCGAAATCCATGTTGGCTATTTGACAAGAGTTGGTGCTGATGTAGGTGCTGCAGTATTGCATCCTTAAAGGGAATGTGGCAACTTCATAACATGATTTTAACTGAGATAGCCAAGTTGTAAAGCAAGTCGAAAAACCCGGTACACAATATATCATTTGTCTTGGAACACGAGATTTCCGTAAAAAAAAGCTAAAACCTACCTGCAATGTACCGTTCATGTACCCTCAGCAGCATGCCACAGTTGCCATGGCTGTTGGTGTGACCACGGTTCTTTTAGGGTGTGACGACATATGCTGACGTCACGATGAGAATCAGCCAATCGAAGCCCCTGAAGCGTTTCGAGTACGGCAGTGGTTGCCAGATCATGACATCATGCACAGGCAGATATTCATTTCTTTTCCTAGACGAGTACTTCAAACCCAAAATATTGAGCTTATTGGACATTTTCAGAGAAATCATGAGTGGTTTCATTATTTTTGGCTAAAAATACGCCTAATTACACCAAATTTCAGGATTCGACCAAGGTGCCGCATTCCCTTTAACAATGGATTCAAGAACTTTGCATGTCACAGATGTCAGGCTGACTGGGCGGTAATCACTTGGGATCTGCTTGTCACCATTCTTGAAAATCGGTACAACACTTCCGAGTTTCCACTTGCCTGGGATCACTCCCTCATCCATCGACTTTCTGAAGAGACGAGCAAGGGGCGAAGCTAGGGAATCCGCGGCATCATGAAGAAGACATGGGTGAACTGTGTGTGAAGTGTGAAAGTCCGGACCAGGAGAGCTGGAGGTTTTTAGGCGCATCAGCTTGGAATTGACTAACTGGGGGAGGGGGGTGATAATGATGTCATCGATGGAAGATTCCAAACTACGGTTGGGGAATGCAGGTATATTGTTTGGGTCCTCCTCAGTGAAAACCGGGCAAAAACGAGTTAAAAACTGAGCCTTTTCCTGGTCGTCGGACAAGGTGCTGCCATCTTGGCCCTTCAGGTCATGAATACCACTCTTGGTTTTGGGCCTTGAACCAGTATATTTCCAGAAGGCTTTTGGGTCGGACTTCACATTTGCAGCTAAGTTGCTCTCAAAGTCCTTATAGAGCCTGCGGGTCAGTGTTCTTAACTTGTTTTGACACAGTGTAAGCCTAGCAAGATCAATGGGGTCCCTTGTGTGCTGGTACACCTTCCATAGCTTGTCCTTCTTTTGCTTGAGGTTGAGTGATTGGCTGGTCATGTATTTTTGTGATTTCTTCTCATCCTAGTCTTTGGATTACATGTGTCAACTGCTGAGTTCAAAGGATCCATGAAGAGATTAAAGCATCCTCAGTACACATTACATCCAATGCACTCGAGTTGATATCCAACATCATTGTGTTCAGCTGTTCAAAGTTAGTTCGAGCAAAATTGTGTTTGGAAGGACCGGCATCTTTACACTCAGTGAAACAATGAAGATGAAAATGAAGAATCAAGTGATCACTCTTCCCAATGCCATGGAGGAACTCTCGATTTTTCACCATTCCTTCCTCATTGAAAAATATAAGGCCAAGAAAGTTTGCAAAGAAAGTTTGCAGACTGTCCTTCACGAAAGCGAGTGGGTTTCTGCACATGCTGGAAGAGAAAATATTCTTGTGTGAGTTCAATAAATTGATGAGATGCATGACCAGATCAAGATGGTGCTGTAGAGTGTTCAGTCACCCAATCAATCTGTGGAAAGTTTATAATAGTAATTGTTGGGGTTTAATGACGCACCAACTGCCAGGGTCATACGGTGTCACCAACTCTCACCCTGTTGGCAGGGATTTTGGAGAGCAGATCAACTTATTCAGAGGCTCCGCCGGGACTTGAACCCGGGAGCAGTGGCTTAGAAGACAAGGGTGCTATCCACTAAGCCACCTCATCCCCTGGAAAGTTTAAGTTGCCAACAATAAGAATGTGCAATGATTTTTTCTCAGACATCCTTCGGCAGCCTGGAAAAGTTTACCACATTTTGGTGCCCCAGTGTACAAAGTATGGCATTTTCTACAAGATCTTGTCGGTGCGAGTGGCCTTGGAGACAGGAGTGAGTGGTGCAAATTTCATCAACCTGGTGCGAATTTCTGAGACTGGTGCGAGGAAGGCGACACTGAAAACCAAACAAAGAATGGCTAAATGGATAAAAAGACACATGAGGGGGCCTTATAAAAGGTCATCAACTAACTAACTAATAAGAGAGATAGCATCACATTGTGTGGGTGGGAGTGGGAGCACTTTTCTCCCTGGTATATGGCAGATTGGTGCGAAATTGTTGTGGATGGCGGAGCAAGATTTTAGATGACTGGTGCGACTCGTCTGGCCTGCTGCCTTACTTTGCAGACTGGTTCGTGCCCATCATCAGAGAGACTGCAGTATATCCCACCCAGCAGTAGGTGGTCACCTTTCTTCCAGCTGATCCTAACAAAGAGGTTTTCCTTGAAAACCATAGGGAAAGAGACAAGAGATGACTTCAGGGAGTTACACACATATATACATACACCCCGTTCACCACTAAGACCAAGGATGGAAAGGGTGGGATCCAAACCAGTGAAAAAGTTGTAATTTGGTATGTTGAGAAGTGCAGGATGTATGGGTAATCTTTGGGCTTTGGGGATAACTTTTGTTAGGGTGATAAGGCCCACATATACGGCAGAACAAAAACAACAAAAAATTACACCAGAATCATAGTCAAAGAACGTTATTTACCTGCACGTTTTCGAGAACTAGGTACCTTAGGAGTTCACAGTTCCTCACTTTAAGTTTGTGTGCAGAACAATCATTAAGAAGACTTTAAATCACATAACAGAAAGGACAGATTTTTGCACGTTGTCTTGAGCATAACCACCTCGGCTAATCCTGCGTGACACTTGCAGCAAAACAAATAAACAGAAGCAGGAGCTCATCATCATCAATAGCGGACTAATCGAAATTTGAAACTGCCGCTTTATCCTATTCTAGGGATTCTAGGGCCTTGGCTTTATCCTTCTTTTAGGCAAGATACCTTTACTTAAAGGTACGTTCAAGAGGGATTCCTTTACGCCCGAAAGACGTCACATGGACGTGGAGGAATTCCTTCACCCTTGAGCCGTGTGTTAAACTGCTGCTAATGACAATTACCGCTTACGAATTTGTGAGAATACACGGTAATCAAGTTTATCCCAAATGCAATAAATAAGCATGTTATTTTTGCTTCGGGAATCTTTTTGCAAAAATTTGAATATTTACTAATTGAATCTTTGAATCTTTCTTTATCTAGCAGAATCTTTGTGAAACCTCATGGCTCAGGCCGTCCAGTCGAGCTTACCTGGAGCTTACCATCCACTCCAAGAGGGAGGACATCCTCAGAGCTTGCAGAGGCGGTAGGCATGATTTGGGCCGGGAGGAAACTGTGCCCAAGAGTGTTACGACACCGGTGCCGGCTTCCTCCCAAGCCAGAACTCAGAAGGCAACTGTGCCTAGTGGTGTGGTGGCACCATCGCCGGCTTCCTGCTCGGTGGGAGAGAGGGAGGAACAGACTGGGCGGCCTGTCTCAAGGTATCGTGTGGTCCAGCGTTGGGCTGGGGGCACTGGTTTGACTCTGCGGGAGGAGGTGGCTGGTGCTGTCAGTGGTGCCTCGGGTCGGCCCTGTGGGGGAGGCCGGAGGTTAACCATCCACAGTCTCCGCTTGGGGCTGCCTGCCCCCCAGCACAGGGTGGAGGGCGGACTCGGTCGGCTTCTCCCGCTGATGAGGATTGTGTTGAAGTGGCTCTTCAGGCTCCGCCGGGCTTGCCACCTGTTAGTGGGGCACTGTGCCCTCGGTGGGTTCTGCTGCGGCTGGGATATGTGCCCATGAGGCTGACCCTAACCGAGGATTAGTTGGTGCTGATTCTGATGAGGGACCAGCTGGGCCACCTGACAGGGTGGGTGGTGCTCATGCACCTGCTTCGCAGCATGACTCACTTCTGGCTGGTGTGGTTCCTCCCCTTCATCTACCTCCACCTGGCTTCATTTGTGGCCCTGACTCACCTCTGGCCTCTCATCTGAATATTCCCCGCTCTCCCATGAGCATCACTGACCACACAGATAATGTTTGAGTTTGGTGCTTTTCTGTCGCCATGAGTTTGCTCAATCTCCCCAATTCTCTAGTGCTCCTAGGGTGTACTGTTGTGGATAGTCCTGTTTGCTCTTGCTGTTCAAGGTTATATTACTCTATGATAAGCATATCTTGTCTGTATATGGTGGGTCTACTTGGTGCTTGGTGCTCTCTTTTGCCTAGAACCCTCAGTAGCCTCACTTACTTTATATTCTAATCCTAATTCCTGCATGTCATTTAACCCCCAGTGGATGACTGATCAATGCCCAAGGTTTAAACCTTGCTATTTCAGTGCTGACCAAGATTATTTTGTCCCCCCCCCAATTTATCAAACTTGTTAGATTTGTGTAGTTATGAAAGCTGTTCCCAGTTCAATAGCTCAGGGATAGTCTCTGCTCATTGTTTCATCCTCCATTTGAATATATGCTCTTTACCAAAAATTTTTGATAACCTCCGGCAGTTGATAAATACTTTGAGCCCAAGGCCACATGTTATTCTTGTAACGGAATTATGGCTTGCTCCAGAAGCTCAAGAATCTTATGCTTTAGAAAACTATGTCTTTGAATATTCATCCCCTCCTGAATTCAGGGGCAAGGGTGCTGGTATTTTTATATCAGATAAAATTCCATACAAAAGAAGAACAGATACGGAATCTTCATGTCTTCAACATCAATCAATTTTTCTGGAAATAAGCAACATTGTCCCATTTCAGCTCATTATAGGGTCCTGCTACAGATCACCGTCCTCCCCCTCTGCCATTTTTCTTGATTATCTTGAAGGAACATTAGAAGCAATCTCCAAGGAAAAGAAAACATGTATCTTTGGAGGAGACTTTAACTTAGATCTCCTTAAATTTCAAAGTTCTGAACTTATTTCAACTTACATTCAATCACTCATCTCTTATGGCTACTTCCCTTGTATTTCTATTCCCACCAGAGCCACCCCATACTCTTATTGACAATTTCTTCACTAATGACATCTTCCTGATTCGCTCATCTTCTGTCTTGACTTCGGACATTAGTGATCACTTTCCAATTACCCTGAAACTTCATTGTAAAATGAAAACTCCAACAGTCCATCAAGTAAACAATATTTCATTTGACTTCAGGAACATTGAGGCCCTAAAATTTAACATATCTTCTAAACTAGATGCCATTTTTGCGATTCAGGATCCCTCATTGGCGGCTGAGTTTGTCCAATCAACTTTGTCAGAAGAGATAGCTAAACTTTCAATAAAAAAGACAGGTAGAAAACATGTCCCAAAACAGCCCTGGATTTCTTTTGCTCTCCTTCAATCAATCAATAAGAAGAACGACCTCTATACAAAATACATTCGCTCCCTGAGCCCGGATGATGAAAGAGCCTACAAGGATTACCGTAACATCTTGGTCAGCACCATTCGAGCAGCTAAAAAGGATTATTATCATAGAAAATTGGAAGAGGTACAGTCCAGCCCTAAAAAACTTTGGAGTACATTGTTAGATTTAACCCATAGGCGTAAAGTACAAAGAGATCTTCCAGAACAATTTCAGATAAACAACCAACTAGAAGTGGATCCACAAAAGATGGCCGACCATTTCAACATTTTCTTTACAAATATTGCCTCAACACTAGACAATGCTCTTCCATCGTCCACCTTGGATCCTCTGCAGTTTGTCCCTAACTCCCAGAGCCAGTAATTTTATTTCAGCCCTATTGATGCAGCTGCAATTGAATCAATTATAGCTTCCCTTAAATCAACAGGAGGTGGATCTGATGGTATCTCATCTAAAATTCTTAAACTGATATCCACCTCAATATCCCGTCATTTGAGCTATCTATTTAATCTTTGTCTCTCTACTGGAGTTTTTCCAGACAAATTTAAGCTGGCGTTAGTGGTTCCCATTCACAAGAGTGGTGACCACTCTAACTGCAACAATTATCGACCAATTTCTCTACTGCCAATTCTCTCCAAGGTGCTCGAAAAAATTGTCCACTCGGAAACTACCCAATTTCTAGCCGAACACAACATTATCTTTCAAAACCATTTCGGATTCCGCAAAGATCATAGCACATATATGCCTATTGCTCTTTTGAATGATAAATTAATCTCAGCCCTTGTCTCCAAAAAAGTATGCGCTACAGTATATTTGAATTTCTGCAAAGCTTTTGACACCGTGAACCACGAATTTCTGCTTGCAAAACTATCAAAATATGGAATTAATGATGTTAGCCTAAAAATTTTTGAATCCTTCCTTTCCAATAGAAAACAAATAGTGAAATTTAACTCTATCAGATCGGATATCCCCAGATCAACGTCACTTGGTGTGCCTGAAGGCTCTGTCCTAGGGCCCCTTCTTTTCCTCCTTTACATCAATGATCTACATAGAAGCTCTCCAACTCCCACTTTCTACCTCTTCGCGGACGACACAGCTCTCTTCTTTGTCTCAGACTCTCTGCAGACCCTCCAAAATGATATTGACTCTAGTATTTTAGATATCTGTCAGTGGTTGAACTGCAACAGATTGACCCTGAATGCTAAGAAATCAACCTTTCAATTATTTTGCCATAACCCAGAAAACCGACTCCAAATTAAAGTAAACAGCATACCTCTCACAAGAAAATTTTCAACCAAATACCTCGGTGTTCAAATTGGCGAGGATCTAAGGTGGACGACCCAAATTAAATCTGTCGAAAATTCAGTGTCCAGAAATATTGGTATCATAAAAAGATGCAGTCACATACTAAACTCCACTCACCTTTTCCTCTTATATAATGCCCTTGTTTTGCCATACCTAACATATTGTATTCAGCTATGGGGTAGTACCTTTGAGTACAAATTACACAGACTCATCACACTACAAAAATGGATAGTTAGAATAATTGACGGAGCCGATAGACTTGCACGTACAAATCTAATCTTCAAAAATATGGTATCTTGAAGCTAAAAAATCTGGTAGAATTCACCCACTTAAACCTCATGCATGACTTCCTTTGCGGCCGCCCAGTGACCCAAAATAGGTTTTGCGCTAGGGTGTCGAGTGGAAAATTCAGCTCGGAATGTATGGCGAGTGAGTGGAAAATTCCCCTCAAAATGTATAGCGGAGTAAAAATTTTCCAATTTGGGTACTCACGTGGTAAACTCTCAAAGCCCTTGTTTGAACTGAGGGATGGATATTTCCTTTAATTTTCTAAAAGTAAATATTTTTAAATCGTCCCCAAGCAGAATTGTTTGACCATTACCATATGAAAAATTTGGGTTAAGCACGTAAATATTTACCAACTGAAACCCCCTGATGCAGTCTCCAATTATTTTTTAAGGATTTGGTGAATTGCCACAAATAAAAAACTTTTGGGGGCCTCTGAGACCAACCTTTGGGGAAAGAACTCCGGGAGCCACCAAGACTAACATTTGTGGGATGAAGATCAACTCTTGGGGGCTTCCTAGACCAACTCTTGTGCCCCTCCTCTCCTCTCCCACACGACCAGCTCTAAAGGGACCCTGAGACGAAATATCGGGGCCCCCTTAGACCAACTCTGCAGAGAGGGCCTCCGAGACCGGCAGGTAATGAAAATGAAAAGGGATTTTTTCATGCAATACCTAGTGCCAAAATTAATTATCTAAGCATACACTGTATAGTTTTTCTGTCCGGGACAACGCCCCTCCTATACCTATACCTATATTTATCGGAAATTTGGAGGCCACTCCTGACCTCAATCACTGCACCTCGCATACACCTATGCTAGGGCCCAGTAGAGCCTTGGTTTACACTTATCTAACCCAGACGAAACTACAAACTTTCTATCATGGCAATAAACTCTTCCAGACTCTTGCTAAAAGGTTCTTTTCTTCACCCGTCAATTCCCTGCTCCTCTTCACATATATAATCACCTGCATATGAATATGCTGCTTTCGATCAATCTAACCGAAGCTACAGCCTTCTTCTTTCTGCTGCTGTTGTTTCTTCCTTTCGTCTACAATCAGCCAGGCGCGGCGGGTTGCGACAGCGTCAAAGCGACTACTACTTTAAATTTCTGATCGCTTGCCCCTTGCCGGTCGCATGAGCTACATAATTTGCAATTAAAAAATTGCTCTAGATTAATTTTATAAATCCTTACAGACTAGAAAATTATACAACTAAAAGCACACAGAGAGGAAGACTAACAATTTTTTGTCAATCACGAATATGAAACCTGCATTTCAAAAAGCCTAAAGATGCCGCTTTTATTTACTAGATGTAAAGACGGCGTTTTGGTAAGTCCACGCCGTAGACCAGCCATACAAAAAAGCGCCGATGTTTGAAGGGTAACTGGATGCATTCTTGTTGCCTAAAAAAATCATTTAATGAAAATGTAGAGTTTAAATGTATTCAAGTACCGGAAACTTTCAGTTCAACTTAAATATCAGCGTATTTATGCCTAGGGTGTCGTAGGGTGTCGTGAGTGGATTTGGGTGTCGCAGGGCGTGGACACAGCAATGAAGGGTTGATATGGATAAAAATTATTTTCTTCGCAATAAATGGTCAATTTTCTACGATACAATGTCAAAAAATATGGTGCTTAGCATACAAATTTCAAGATAATTGCTTTTACCAACATGATGACCAAAAATGGTTTTTCACTATTCTCGGTACCAGAAATACAAAAAAACTTTCCAAGGACGTAAGCCTAGAAATCATGTGCCCAGATGAACTGCTTTCCAAAAATGTATCTTTCAAAGCGGTCAGCTCATTTTTTGGCAACACAAGGCTAGGGTGTCTAATTTTCCACTCACCAATTTTGTGAGTGGTGGAATTTAGTGGCGGTGTTCACCCATTGGAACTTTCTCCGGTGGGGCAGGGGGCACTGAGCGTCTTGCCCGCGCCAGAATTTCGATTCTGTTGTTCCACTGAACTCGGTGGAGATAAGGATGCCAGGTATAATTGGCCAGAAAATAGAAGTCGCCAGATTTTCTTACAGAAAAGCGAAAGAAGCGCGAAAGAGCCGAGTTAATTTGGCGATCTTCTAGTCGATTCTGCTGCTCTCTTTTCCAGTGGACGTTGGTAGAGGAGGAAATGGAACTGGCCTTTGTAGTAAGTATTGTTTAGTAAAATTCAAAAGTAGTGAGTAGTATTTTTGGAAGTGAGTGGAAATTTCAGCAAAAAAATATAAAAGTGAGTGGAAAATTCTGCTTGACTGGGTGTCGTTCTGCACCCAGCACCCCAGGTTTTGGGACACTGCGGCCGCCTTCCATTAGCGGTATCTGACTCTCTTACACTCTTTACCAACAATAAAATACAAAGAAACACACGGCAAATTCAACACTTTGAAGTACCTTTCGCCTCAACAATGTACCGTAAATTGTCCGTGTTTGTATCTGCTCCGAAAACGTGGAACCGTGTTGTTGCCCCCAAAATTAGAAACTTGCAAGACATACCAAAATCCAAAACTTTCTTTAAAAAGGTAGCAAAAAAACTATACATTGACAACTACTAATTCTCTAGCTAAATTTTCATTCATAACATCTCGTTGGTAAACTGTAGTACCTGCATTGACAACTTGATAGTCTAGTTTGCCTATCACTCCTGTGTGGGCTCGTGAGCCAGGGTAGCGTGGAAATTGAGAGTAACGAGGCACACTGTACCAAAAGCTAACTATTCGCTTGAATATTCGCGGTACAAATTGACTGGACAGTCCTAGGAGACTAACAGGCTCACCTTTGGCACCCTCCTGTCGATCCGTAGTCATCTCCCCAAATCCGCGCAACCAACAACTCACCCCAGCTCTCCTCCACCTACTTCAGTCTCTCTCGCTCTCGCTCTCTCTCTCTCTCTCTCTCTCTCTCTCTCTCTCTCTCTCTCTCTCTCTCTCTCTCTCTCTCTCTCTCTCTCTCTCTCTCTCTCTCTCTCTCTCTCTCTCTCTCTCTCTCTCTCTCTCTCTCTCTCTCTCTCTCTCTCTCTCTCTCTCTCTCTCTCTCTCTCTCTCTCGCTCTCGCTCTCGCTCTCGCTCTCACTCTCTCGCTCTCTAATAAAAATGTCTTCGGCAGCTGCTATGATTCTGTCGAGGGTGGCCTGCTGCATTGGCGGTTGTGCTCCGTGCGGGCGCTGCGGACCGCGCTAGTCGGGCGCGACCATAGCTGCGGCTCCGGACGTCGGCGCGGCGCTGGTGCTCAGCAGCGGACGGCGCTGTGTTGGCCGCTGGGCGGCGGTACGGTGGCCGCTGGGCGGCGGTGCGGTGGCAGATGGGCGGCGGTACTGTGGCCGCTAGGCGGCGCTGTGGTGGCCGCTGGGTGACGGTGCGGTGGCCGCTGGTTGGCGCCGGTGTCTGACCGAGTTGTGCTGCTGAGGCCGCTGGTCGGCGCTCCTGGGGCTGCTTCTCGGCGCCGCTGTCGCGTTGCGGCGGCACGATTCATACACTAGGGTGTCCCAAAATACCACTTTTTCGTCTGTGCAAGCTTGCCGGTTGACACCCCATTCTCCTTTGAGTTAATAATGAGCATGCAAAATTTGGATTCGATCCTTTGAGGTTTGGTCCCCCCGCCCCCCAAAACTGGTGAAAATCGAAAATCGTTGAATTGGCTCGAAAATGGGTTCATTCGAAAGCTTATGACAGAGGAAAACATATTTCCCTCATACAAATTGATGTAAAACCACTTCTTCATCGTTTTAGAGAGCTAAGAAGTTCCGAATTGTGGTATCACTGGCCAGAGGCGGATCTAATAAACTTTTTTTGGGGGTAACATGAGCAAAATGGGAAAACAGTGTCTTTTTAAGAAAATAGACCACAATTGGCCAAAGCGAGTAGAGTTTTATCACTTTTAAGGGGATGACTGGATTGGTTTTCCTTGCATCCGCTACTGGTATGGACATGACAAATTATAAATTGTACCTCGCCTGATTTCGGGAAACAAAGCCATTTGCGGCATCACTACGGATATAAGTCCATGGTACCATTGTGACCGTTGGAATGAATATTCCATGTGTTCGTTCCTTTACAGAGTTGTCGTGTCATGAGTAATTTGCATTTAATGTTGAAGCGGTCTTCCTGAAGCAAATTGTACATACTTCAGCATACTCGAAGAAAAGATACAATGATGAAGAAGAGACAAGTCAGCAACGGGAAAAACATGCAGGCCGACCTCTGAAGTACTCCTTTACACCGTTGTGACCGTTAGAAGAAATATACCATGTTTTTGTTCCTTTACAGAATTGTCGTGTCAGGAGTAATTAAGGTGTCCCAAAATACCACTTTTTCGTCTGTGCAAGCTTGCCAGTTGACACCGCATTCTCCTTTGAGTTAATAATGAGCATGCAAAATTTTGAATCGATGCTTTGAGGTTTGGTCTCCCCGCCCCCCTTTAACTGATGAAAATGGAAAACCGTTGTATTGGCTTGAAAATTGGTTTATATGAAAGCTTATGACAGAAAAACCTATTTCCCTCATTCAAATTGATGTAAAGCACCACTTCTTGATGCTTTTATGGAGCTAAGAAGTTTCGAATTGCGAGATCACTGGCCAGAGGCGGATCTTATAAAATTTTTTGGGGGTATCGCGGGAAATGTGGGGAAAATTATTGTTTTTTTCAAGAAAATGGACCAGAATCATCACAGTCTGTACAATTTAACCGCTTTCAAGGGCATAGCTAGATTTCTTTTCCCTGGGACTGTGAATGGCATGGAAAGTGGGCGTTCATTGCACAAATATGATTGTTTCATTTTTTTCGCAACCGATTGGTGGATATGATTGTTTCATTTTTTTCGCAACCGATTGGTGCGGTCAGAACGACACACCATATCATCAAGCCAATGGCTTTAATGTGTTTATTCGGAAGCCCATGAATAGGAAAGGAAACTTGTTCTCAGACAAAATGTTGTTAGACTGCTCCTTCTAGTTCTATATTAATATTTTTACACCTGCACGCCATCCAGCTCTTTTTCGAGATTCGGCGCTTGGAGACGGTGTGCGCAGGCTACTGTCAGTTCCGAGCCCTCATGTCACCTTCACGGGCAACGTCGGTGTAGTCCATGATGTATTTCACCGATCGTTCCGCGCTGTCGTTTGTGACTGCTAGATTTTCCATGAAAGCGTTCATACAGATGAAGTCTGTATCACTCGCCGATTCCTGGGTGGTAAGCACTGGTTGCTGACGTTCATCCACCTGAATGCCAGCCAGGAGTGCGGTCGGACGAAGTCACAGAGCCTCAGCTTATATGCTCCTGACAACATCGGCTTTCCCTGTGCCAATGTTCCTGGCTGTGTGACTGTCAGGGAGTGCAGCTGCTACCTCTGCATTTTCATCTGTTGACACACCCTCACCAAACAACCAGAGGACGGCGTTTTCCCCCGTGAGATGCCAGGGTTGACGCATGATAGAGCACTGTGTGGCTTTCGCAGCACTTGGTAGCTGCCCTGAATAGGTCTTCATGTCCTGGAATAGCCTGAGGTCAAGCCGTGGAGTTCCCGCAGTCAGTAGGGCCTGCAAGAAGTATGGGTCATGAAAGAGGGCGATTAGCTCTGCAATCTGCTTGACTTGAAGGTGCTCGGCGGGGGGCCATGGAGAGCTTGTCGAAGAGTATCGCCAGAAAAACAACAACAAAGAACAGCGTGAGCAGAAAATATTTTATCTAATTCTAGGATTAGGCACCTGGTGTTGATTCATGAAGAAACTGAAGTCCTCTTGCGAAGAAGGATTGTTGTTAGACCTCATGATCATTTGCAGGTTCCCTAAGAACTTGTCACTGTTACCACGAAAATAATAACCGACTGCCATGAGCTGGCGATGAAATGAATAGAGCTGGCGCTGAAATGAAAGTGTTTCTCGATTCAGATTTCAGTATTACTTTAACCACACGCCTAGCGTATGCATGACACATTTTTACAGAGCTCTGCTGTAAACAGTATTGCAGGGCACTCGAACGGTGACTTATATCGCCTGGACCTCTAAAGCGATCTATCCAGCTAGTTAGTGCTTCGTTGCACTAGGCTCTTGTATGCGGAGGACTCGGTACCTTTGGATGATTTTACGCTTGGTTGGTAGCTGATTGGCAGGCAGCTGAAGGGATTTACCAACAAAGTCATCTCATCGTTTCAATTGATGCCTGGACCAGTGGCGGATCCAGGGGGGGCAAAAAGGCAATTGCCCCCCCAAACGGAAAAGCTCGGGGCAAAACTATGTTTTTGCCCCCCAAAGCGATCGACCTCCTTTTTCCCCCGACTCCTTTTTAGCTTGTAAGCAAAATTTTGGTGCTTCAACTCTCAACTTCAAACAGAATTAGAGAAGTTCAGTGTAAATATTGGGGCTTGGATTGGAAAAAATGTATGTTGAGCCGATATTTTTCACCCCGTGATGTTTTTTTTTTTTGCTTTTCGTCTCCAGTTCCCAAAATCCTACCGAAAAAGGCATATTGTAGCGCAATTTTTCACTGCGCGACGTTTTTTTTTTTTGCTTATCGACTTTGGTTTGCCCCTCCCAAACCAACCGGCTAGATCCGCCACTGGCCTGGACTACTTCAGAGGTCAGTCCGCATGTTTTTTTCCGTCGCTGACTTCTCCCTTCTTCATCATTGGATCTTTTCTTCGAGTATGCTGAAGGCATCGTACAATTTGCTTCAGGTAGACTGCTTTAACATTAAATGCAAATTAGTCATGACACGCCAATCTGTAAAGGAACGAAAACATGGAATATTCATTCTAACGGTCGCAATGGTACCATGCACTTATATCCGTAGTGATGCAGCAAATGGCTTTGTTTCCCGAAATCAGGCGAAGTACAATATATAATTTGTCATGTCCTTACCAGTGGCGGATGCAAGGAAAACCAATCCAGCCATCCCCTTAAAAGTGATAAACTCTACTCGCTTTGGCCAATTGAGGTTTATTTTCTTGAAAACAAGACACTGTTTTCCTATTTTGCTCATGTTACCCCCAAAAAAGTTTATTAGATCCGCCTCTGGCCAGTGATACCACAATTCGGAACTTCTTAGCTCTCTAAAACGTTGAAGAAGTGGTTTTACATCAATTTGTATGAGGGAAATATGTTTTCTTCTGTCATAAGCTTTCGAATGAACCCATTTTCGAGCCGATTCAACGATTTTCGATTTTCACCAGTTTTGGGGGCGGGGGGACCAAACCTCAAAGGATCGAATCCAAATTTTGCATGCTCATTATTAACTCAAAGGAGAATGCGGTGTCAACCGGCAAGCTTGCACAGACGAAAAAGTGGTATTTTGGGACACCCTATTCATACACTGGCCGATACATATATACACTGGCCGTGAGTAAACACTAACCCATGAACTTTTTTTACTTTTTTTTCTTTTTCCTTGCCCTGTTTTTTTTCTTTTTTTAAGATACAAACCACCCTCACAATTTTTTTCCTTCGAAGAGAGCATACACACTACAACTTATCTGCATTCATTGTTGCCTCGTGTGCTCTTTTTCACCTGTGGGTATGTACGTATATATATATATATATATATATATATATATATATATATATATATATATATGTGTGTGTGTGTGTGTGTGTGTGTGTGTGTGTGTGTGTGTGTGTGTGTGTGTGTGTGTGTGTGTGTGTGTGTGTGTGTGTGTGTGTGTGTGTGTGTGTGTGTGTGTGTGTGTGTGTGTGTGTGTGTGTGTGTGTGTGTGTGTGTGTGTGTGTGTGTGTGTGTGTGTGTGTGTGTGTGTGTGTGTGTGTGTGTGTGTGTGTGTGTGTGTGTGTGTGTGTGTGTGTGTGTGTGTGTGTGTGTGTGTGTGTGTGTGTGTGTGTGTGTGTGTGTGTGTGTGTGTGTGTGTGTGTGTGTGTGTGTGTGTGTGTGTGTGTGTGTGTGTGTGTGTGTGTGTGTTCCAAATATATGTATGGATATAATTTGATTTTCCCATGTTATATGCTACTAAGTGTGACGTCACATCCGGTAGTCTGCGCTTGTTGTTGGAGGGGGGCTGTCTTTTAGGGCCTTGGCTTTACCCCAAGATTACTTGGGGAGACGTCAAATTGTCCGCAAACGAAACGCCCACAGATGAATTCGACCATGGCTAAATCACCCACAGTCAAAATCACCCACGGCTTAAATCGCCCACATATAATTTTACCCACAGCTCAAAAAGGCCACAAAATGCCCTGTAAGGGAGAGATAAATATAACCACAGTTGAAATCGCCCACACTTGAAAGTGCCCACAGCTGATGCACAACATCCACCCGAATGAACAAACCGCCCACAGATCAACACGCGCATTGACGGGGGAACGGGTACCCGCCCCCTCGGCTTTTCGGAGACAGCAGAAAAACGGCGGCGCGTGGCGCCGCCGTACTTAGCTTACCTTTTCCCTCGTCATTTTTACAACTTTTGTGAAAATTTCAAGGTTAGGTCATCCCAGGTCAGGTCACCAGTACAGGTCAAGTGACTTGACCTCAAAAAAGTTTAAGATAGCATAAGTCGGAGCAAGGTGAACTTATCCGGTTGAAACTCATACCACATAATGGGCCCACCGAGGAGTTCTCTAAAATATGTTCCGGTATTTCTTATATCGATGATCTAAGGTCAGGTACGAGGCATGACCTCTCCATTGGAAAAACATGGGAAAATGGTTTTTACTGAATAACTCAGTAACAGATGGTGATAGAGTGTTTATTTTAGCTGCATTAGACTTACCTTAGCTTAGCGGTTCTAATGATATGCATTTTAAATAATTTGACCGTGACGGTCAAATCCTTGATTTGACCGTCACGGTCAAATTATACATCATTCGATTAGGCTTGCTGCGAGGATTCATAAAGTTTAAGTATTTTTGCTCTATCTTTACTTGTTCAGATGTAATGGCCAAAAAACATAATTTACATGTTATCCCTATGACGGTATGTTTTGACCTCTCGTGACCTCAAATGTGACCTGGCAAAAAAATGGTACAAATATTTTCGATGGAGAAGTGGATGGGCTACCCAACGCCGTTTACCGTTTTTGCTACCTACCGTGGTTCTCGAGATCTTAGGAGGCGGGTGCCCGCCCCCTCGTCAAAGCGAAGGTGGCTCAGGCCCCCGTCAATGCGCATGTTAACACCCGCACTGGAGGGGGTCTGACACTAACTATGGTGATCTACATGATGACCGATTTTCATTGACCTAGGTCAGTATCTTCAAGGTCAAACGAGGTCGTAAACGTCACACATTGGCCATGCTGGGGATCGATTGGTAAATGCTATGATTATGCGGGAAAATGGCTGGAATAAGTTAAAAGCGGACAAGGTTCATAGAGAAGAGGTCTCAAAAAGGCTTCCCCACAACTTTTGGGTCAAGGTCATTCAAGGTCATTGACCTTTAAGGTCGCCATATGGTATACTACTTATTATTTACACTTTGACTAACACTGTAGCCACTGTTTGGCGGGAAATGAGGATTGACCTTTCCCAATGACCTTTGACCTTGACCTTGACCTTTGTATTGGGGTACCCTACCGATGACGTCATAACATAATATATGTCAGACCGGGTAACGTCATTTGGCCGGACGCACAGTGGTCAGTGACCTTGAAAGTGCAGATGACCTGTGACCTTGACCTATGACCTTTGACCTTGACCTTGACTTTCATGTGAAGTGACCTTGACATATAGTCCCGCTTATAGTCCCGTTATGACGTCACCACTCGGTCTTCAATGCAAGCTAACTGGTTCGACCGCGCGTTTACGGCGATCTCAAAATGCAGGTCTGACTTTGAAAGCCTATAAGTCAAAAAATTTCGGCTGATTTTCAAAAAGTCTTCACCAATCGACGCGCTATTAAATTCTGTTAAATTTGGCTACGTGTCGTTTTTTGGCTACAAGCGGTTCTCCGGCCACCTTGGAAAAACAGGTGGCGGGGGCCTCCGAGGCCCCCTCCAGTGCGCGTGTTAAACTACCCACAAATGAAACCAGCCACAGATCTTGCGACGTCTCTTGTAACCTTTGGTATACAACTGTGCCGCTAGATGACCAAAAAGCACGAAAGTCTACGGAGTGCACTGAGGGATAGGAAGTTAACACGCGTATTGACGGGGGTCTGAGCCACCTTCCCGTTGACGAGGGGGGCGGGTATCCGCCCCCCCTAAGATCTCGAGAACTACGGTAGGTAGCGAAAAACGGTAAACGGTGTTGGGTAGCCCATCCATTTCTCCATCGAAAATATTTGACCATTTTTTTGTCAGGTCACATTTAAGGTCACGAGAGGTCAAAACATGCCGTAATAGGAATAACATGTAAATTCAGTTTTTCGGCCATTACATTTAACAATTAAAGATAGAGTTAACGACTTGAACCATATGAATCCTCGCAGCAAGCCGAATCGAATGATATATAATCTGAGCTTGCTAGGTCAAATCAAGAATTTGACCTGACCTGAGGTCAGGTCAGGGTCAAATTATATAAAATGCATATCATTAGAGCCGCAATGCCAAGGCGAGTCTAATGCAGCTCAAATAAACGCTCTATCACTATCCGTTGCTGAGTTATACAGTAAAAACATTTTTCCCATGTATTTCCAATGGAGAGGTCATGCCCCCTACCTGACCTTAGGTCATCGATATCAAAAATACGGGAACATATGTGAGAGAACCCGGTGGCCCCATTATGTGATATGAGTTTCAATCGGATAGGTTCACCCTGCTCCAACTTAAGCTATCTTAAACTTTTTTTGAGGTCAGGTCACTTGACCTGTACTGGTGACCTGACCTGAGATGACCTAACCTTTAAATTTTCACAGAAGTTGTAAAAATGATGAGGGAAAAGGTATGCCAAGTACGGCAGCGCTGCGTGCCGCCGTTTTACTGCTATCTCCGAAAACCCGAGGGGGCAGGTACCCGCCCCCCGTCAATGCGCGTGTTAAGTAAGGTTTTTGGGCTCTGGCATCTGACAGAGTTGAGTTAGAATGATTTTAGACACCATTCGCTTTTTCTTGTCACGGCAAATCGAATAATGTATAATGTGACCACACCAGGTCAAAACACAAAAATTACCTGACCTCAGGTCAGGTCGAGGTCGTTTTTTTAGCCTACCACGGTCAATACGCATATCAATCGACTTGCAAGAGCAGCCCGAATGCTATAGTATCAAAATAAAAGCTGTATCATCATTTCATGCAAAGTTAATGACCAAGTTTCCGCGGCACTCCGCGGCACTGTTCCTGCCTGTCATTGTTAAGCACCTTTTTTCAACGTAGCATTGCCATAATTACCATACAATAATACCTTTCCACCCACTCACGTCTTTGACTAGCTGGTCCTTGACTGGCGGGAGCTGCTGATTTCCGCGGCATTCCGCGGCACTGTTCCTGCCTGTCATTGTAAGCACCTTTTTTAATGTAGCATTGCCATCATTACCCTACAATAATACATTTCCACCCACTAACAGTCCATGACTGTGTTATATGTGATCAGGAGCTGGAGACTCTCCGGCGTTTGGAGGCAGAATGTATTCAACAAAGACGTATCTCGGTTTAAATAGTACCGGAGGGGGTGACGCCGGATGGGTAACACGTGTTTCAACTGGAGCAGTCGGCTGCTGGCGGGGGTGGTCGGCACGTGGGTCTTTGTGCCTTTGGCCATCCCTGCACAGTTGCTACACATGTGTTTCCGCATATGACATCATCCCCCATACGGCAAAAAGTGAAACGAATTCTAAATTATTACATAGTCACACGACGGTAAAGAGTGAAACGAATTATGTTATACAAACGTTTACAGATGTACAGTTCAAACTAACGCTATACATATTTCTTCACATTCACATACACTTAAATGAATTTTTAAGGCATGATCTGTCTAATTGTTACAAGGCACAATATGATTGAAATTCCTTTACGCAGGGTCTCACGCGTGGTGAGACATGATCGACGGACATGACCACAGACAGTAAACTAAGGCTGATTGATTATAACCTATTTGGAATTCACTAATATCAATTTGGAAATGGTTATCGCAAGCGAGACATACAGGGTAACAATCGTCGGGGCACAAGATGGTGCACTAATCACTGAAACATTCTGAAATAACTGTGGTGGTTGATGCTATTGGTGTGCTGTTCCTCTGCGCAGACTCACGGCCGATGGTCTGCTTAGAAGAACGGAACGATGAAACTTAGGGTGTCGTACCGAATATGGGTGCCGAATAGCCGGAGTTGACTTCAATGGCTCGTGTGTTTAGAAGCATACCGAGGTGTCACGGAGGAAGCTCACGATGCGATAACGATGGTCTACTTGAGGCGATAAAAAAAACGGAAATTTCAAATTGTTCAGGTCAGTCCGGCATCCATGAAGGGTCAGTTGAAACGATGGTTATTTGTGGAGCGGTGATGCTGTCTCATTGAGCGGACGAACGCGACTGAGGCTCATCCGGGGAAAGAGCGTAGCGAGTTCGGCTGTTGTAGTGGCTCTATCCAGAGCTGGACTGGTGCCAGATATTGATTTGTCCTCACGCGTGGTGCGTTTAGGGGTCAATGTCATCCGATCCATTGGCGGATCCAGGAAAAAGTTTTGGAGGGGGCCAAAACATCGTTTTGGGGGCCAAATCGAGAAAAAATCGCAAAAAGCATAGGATTTAAAAAAACGGCCAAAAGTCGGTCGTTTTGGGGGGGCCAAAAGATACTATTTCGGGCTTTGGGGGGCCATGGCCCCTGGGCCCCCCTGGATCCGCCAGTGATCCGATCAGACGTGCTGGTTGACGTGCATATTAGTGCGACACAGTCTGATGGTGCATGTGCTTTAAAAGTCGAGTTGAAATTTCTGCTGATGCTGCGAATGCAGGCAAGCAGATGTTTTTGTTAGGCTGCTGTTTTGTCTGATAGACTAAGTTGTCATTTCTTCGGTATTATCATTGTTCCATTTATCCTCTACTTTTATGGTAGGACGGACTTTGTCGCATGCTTCATGCGTCGTGTTGCTAAGTTTCTGCGGATCTTGTACTAGC
The DNA here is from genome assembly GCA_034440635.1 of Lepas anatifera. Classification (NCBI taxonomy): domain Eukaryota; kingdom Metazoa; phylum Arthropoda; class Thecostraca; family Lepadidae; genus Lepas; species Lepas anatifera. The sequence continues at coordinate 134,181 of JAOTON010001654.1, forward strand.
CTCGTTTTATAGATTGGCCTTTCATAGTTCTGCTCCGAGGCGTCGTCACCCTGGTAAATGATGTTTTTCGTCATCATTATCATTCCAGATCATGGCTTGGTCGGTGGGGTGCACAGGCTTCTGAGCTCTTGTGCTCTTGGTATAGTGGGTGATTAAGCGCTTATTTGGCTTTGTTGCCTTATATTCTCTTTTTCTCATGCTTGGCCCTCATATCGGGCTAGACAGGCTTATTCCTTGCCTTGTCAATATTTCTTTCTTTGGGTATTTCCCATGGCGCTTCTATGGCGCTATTATTTCTTTATTAAGGCATGAGTAATACATTTTCTTTGCACATAGGTTTTTTTGGGCTTTTAAGCAATGTCCGATATACATATACATTCAGTATGGTGCTAATTATAGCAGCTCCTTTGAATATCAGTTGTTCATCGTTTCAAAATAGCGTGAATTTGCTATTTAGTTGTTACTTGATTATTGTTCGATATCATAACTTACGATAACGTTCCTTACCTCCAATGTCATGCTTAGAAGAACAGACACGGAGAGGACACGGGCTTGAGTGGTGTTTGTCTGGGTCGATGAATGGGCACTAGGCAGCAGAAGAGACGTTGCGTTACACAAATCGGTGACTCGACGATCGATGAAACCAGAAGTGTCGGCGGGGCTGAGGCTGTAAACAAACGAAGTAGCAGGCTGTGAGAAATTGGATGAAGTAAAAATTCAGTTGAGCGGAGGATGAAAATGATGTCCACGCATGTTGGAGTGGGCCAGCTGACGAAGGTGTCCGAGGGTAGAGGAGTTGAAGCGAAATTGAAACGCTTGATAAAGTGTGAAGTTCCTCGCACTTGCAGATCAGAAGAAAAACTAAACTTGTTCATCTATGGCGGGCCGGTGGCCGAAGCCACCGGCTGCCTCCACCGCTGCTACCAATGTTATATGTGATCAGGAGCTGGAGACTCTCCGGCGTTTGGAGGCAGAATGTATTCAACAAAGACGTACCTCGGTTTAAATAGTACCGGAGGGGGTGACGCCGGATGGGTAACACGTGTATCGACTGGAGCAGTCGGCTGCTGGCGGGGGTGGTCGGCACGTGGGTCTTTGTGCCTTTGGCCATCCCTGCACAGTTGCTACACATGTGTTTCCGCATATGACAACTGACTAGGGGAAAGTGGGGGGTCATGGACACCGTGGGTAAGACGGACACCCCCTGTTTGGGACGAACTGACAGTGCCACGACCAGGAAAAGCGTGTAATACGCTTCCTTTTAGCGCGCGTCGGTCGCAGAGCAACGTTGAGTCCGGTAAGCTCTCTAGGTTTTATAAAATTTTCATAATAGTAAAAACTGCAGCTCATATGGTTTTTTCACAATCGAATTCGTAAGGTCATTGCATGGATGTTTCTATAGATACTTTATTGGTATTACGTAATATGGCTCTTCAAGCTGTTACATTATGTTCACCGCAGTCGCTGACTGTGTAATCGCAATGGGGTCCGATTCACATCCAAGTTTGTTTAGGAAGAGCAAAGTGGGGTAAGACGGACACCATGCGTGGGGCAAGATGGACATGGTGTCCATGCTACCCTGCATAAGAGTATATTTAATTTTATGTAATATAAGCTGAAATGAATAAAGGCTAATGGTTGGGGGCGACACAGGGCCCGAAGTGCTGGACAACATATAATTAAATCTGGGGGTTATCCAGGGACAGCTGTACCCCTCGACCATCAGTGCCCCCTGAGATGGTCACAGTGCCCCCTGAGAGATTGATGGGCCCCCTAAAGTGTCGCTTCCAACCCCTCCCCTCAGGAGCGGGGAGGGGCACTCTTAGCCCTGTGAGAGGATCTGACGCCCACCTGATATGTTTTGCGTTCCAAAAGTCCCCCTGGCAGGCGCGCACCCAGGGTTTTTATTTGGTGGGGGGGGCAGCTGACGAGAAGGGACACCAGGCCAGCAGAGGGGGCGGCATTTTGCCTCCATGGGCGCACTTTTTCACCCAAAGGGCAGTCAATTTTCGCATGCATCTGGGGGGAGGTGAGAGCGGTGAATTGTTTGCTCCACAGACCTAGTGTAATTTTTTTAGGCGGCGTTTTGGGAGCAGGGGCAGCAAAGGCAGTGTAGGGGGCGGCATGTGGGGAGCAGGGGCAACAAAGGCAGTGTAGGGGGCGGCATGTTGGGTGCAGGGGCAGCAGTCAGTGTAGGGGGCGGCATGTTGGGTGCAGGGGCGGCAGTCAGTGAAGCACTGCCTCTAAAAGTCAGGTGAAGGCCCATACTTCCCCTCGGTGGGCGACTTCGGCGCTCCAGATGGATGGGGCGGCAATTTGGAGCCAAAGTGTTTGGGGGGCGCTGCCCTCCCCTGGTTGCGCACCCGCCTCCTGACCCGGATGGCGCCCCCCGGCAAGGTACCCCGCCCCTGATCGGCGATCCTGGATCAACCTATGCACAGTTCCACGACAGTCCTTGATACTTTAATCCTCCGTTATTAAAAATAAAAAATAAAATTCAGAAGAGGCGTGACCCTCTTTCACCCTTTGACGGAAAAGTACGAAAATACCCCCTTCCCCGTGGCGGACGACAGTCGCCTAGTGGGTGGATGCAGATGGAAATCTTCAAGGCCTGGTTCGATCACTTCGTTCACCTTGTCCATCTTTCCCCATGGGGTGACCATGTCACCCCATTAGGTGGGGCGAAATGGACTTTTGCTACTTCTTTCTAAACTTTATGCAAATTTCAATATAATAATTACAGACACATAGCTGGTTGCATAGAGGTAGATAAATGTCTGAAGTATCTCTACTGCCAAAATAGGAACGAGACAAGCTCTTTAAGTCGTCAAAAACTCACACCATCGTTACGGTGTCCGTGACCCCCCACTTTCCCCTACCCTGCTTGACTGATCCATTGACTGACCCTTGACTGGCGGGAGCTGCTGATTTCCGCGGCACTCCGCGGCACGGTTCCTGCCTGTCATTATTAGCATTAAAAATTAATTTAGCTCATGAAATTATGCAACCCTCAGCCTTGCGAATTATCTCTTCTCATCATTTGTTAATCATATTAAAACAAGTATCAAATATATAGCAAGTCTTTATTATTAATTTGCATGCGTGAATTAAAAGCTAAAATAAAAACAGAACTTTCCAGTAATTAGACTTGTACTGAGATTTAGATTTTGGAGCTTCTGGTCCCTAACATTCTCTGGACTCCGGTCTTGAAACGAAATCGTCTTCGAATAGGTGATTTTCTTATTCCTAGGCGGCGTATCTGATTCGCTTTAGATCTTTTAGGCACTGTTTTATAAGATCCTGGTTAATTGAATGAATAATTATGGACTGGTATTCCAAGATAGGACGATTGATCCCTTTGCTTCCCTGACAGTGGACGACAACTTAGGAGCTCACTATGATTTTGATAGAATAAGAACCACTTGTTCTTATTACTCACCCTCGAGATTGGGCGGTCAGTTTTCATCGAACCAGCTCAATTTTTGTATTTTTCGTTTAAACGCCAGATCGCTTTTGAACAAGCATAATGAGCTTTGTGATTTACTTAAAGAGATAGGTATTCCCTTTCATGTGATAGCAATTTCTGAAACTTGGATTAACAAAGAGCTTGAAAATTTATTTATAATTCCCTCATATAAAGCTTATTTTTCTCATCGTGTCGCCAAAGGGGAACGGGTGCGGGCAAGTACGTAAAAGAGGATTTATTGCCTACCCAGTTACATTGCCTGTCATTCTCAACTGCCAAAGTAGTATGTGTCAGTGCGAAAACTCAAGACAATTCGTTCGTCGTCTGCCAAATGTACAAAGCACCAAACACAGATAAATCCAAATTTACTGAAGAATTGAATATTGGTCTCGAATGGCTACAACAACTTAATAAAACTATATATATATATATATATATATATATATATATATATATATATATATATAACTGGTGACTTAATCTACTTTCCATCGAAACTGACCCTTGGGCTCGCAGTTTCTTTTTATCCATGTGTACCTTTGGATTTCTCCCAACGATTTCTAAAACAACGCGACACCAGGCGAGCTCGGACAGTACTCGACAATATATTTTCAAATAGCCTAGAAATCGTGGAAAAGTCTGGTGTTCTATTATCTGACATTGCAGATCATTTCCCTGTAATGATGAACACCAACAATGAAGTTAAGGTAAAGAAACCAATCCCAAAATTAACTTGCTTTGATTACCGTAGAATAAATGAACTTAATTCTTTCTTAAGCGCTGAACTAGTTTGTATTGAAAATGAAACCCACCCAAACTTTCGCGCCACAACCATCATAAATAGCTACAATAAGGGTATTGAAAAGCTCTCACGCCAAATTTGCCGTAACAGGAAAACGGAACCAAGAAAACCGTGAATTTCACCTGGGATTTTATCCTCAATAAATGTTAAAAACCAACTCTACATTAAATCTTTAAAATCAAAATGTGAGGCAGATAAGCAACAATACAATAAATACAAAAAATGTTCTGATTGGAATTATCCGTAAAGCTAAGAAACACTACTATGAGACAGAATTTGAGAAATGTAAGACTGACTCGAAACAAACTTGGAAAACCATAAATGAGTTAAGAAATAGCCGAAGTAATGGTAATGATATTACAGAAACAATTCATACCACAAACGGAGTAAAAATACAGGATAGTGAAGGGAAAGCTGACGCCTTTAATAATTTTTTTCAGTAGTATTGGAACAAAACTACAAGAAAAATCACACCTTCCCCCACCAATCCCCCAGATCTAGTCAATGATTGTGAAAATGAAATTGAACTGAGGCTTACAGATGAAGAAGAAGTAGATTAGTTGAAAATATGAAAAATGTACGAGCTGGTTGTGATGGCATTAATAGCAAAATTCTAAAGAATGCATATAGAAGCATAATATAGCACCTAGTGAAACTATTTAATGCATGTCTTACCACAGGAGTATTTCCCGATGCCTTAAAAATAGCAGTTATCAAGCCTATCATTAAAGCTGGCGATCGGCATGTTGTTACCAACTATAGACCCATTAGTATTATTCCCGCAATATCAAAAATTCTTGAAAAACTTCTTCACTGCCGAATTATAGAATATCTTGAAATAAATCAACTCATACACAATAACCAATTCGGATTAAAAAAATCGTTCAATATTTATGCCTATACTTCTGCTCCAAGACTTTGTTACTAAGGCCTTTGAGGAAGGGGAACTTGTACTGGGGGGTATTTTTGGATTTAAGAAAAGCATTTGACACCGTGGATTATAACATTCTTCTGGGGAAAAGCAAAAAAATATGGAATAAAAGGTAAATATTTAGAAATTCTCTCTTCATATCTATCCAATAGGAAACAATGTGTTCAAGTAGAAAACAAAACGTCAGAATATAGAAAAGTTAATATGGGAGTCCCGCAGGGGTCTATACTTGGGCCCCTGCTGTTCATTATATGTGTTAATGATCTTCCGCTTATCGGTGAAAATGCACTATATCTCTCATATGCTGATGATACGGCCCTGCTCTTCAAACACAAAGATCCAGAAATACTTAAATCGAACGTCAATGAAACTCTCTTGCGGCTTTCACTGGTTAGGTGCAAACTATTTGTCTCGCAACCTTGAAAAAAACTTCACGCAACATTACTCTCCTTGTCGCAAAAGCTTTCACTTAAACATAAAAATAGGCCACCATGCAATTGAAGAAAAAGAGGAGATTAAGTATCTCGGGATGATTTTCGATAAGCAACTAAAGTTTTCTGGGCGTATAAATCATATTTCTAAAATAATAAGTAGAAACATTGGCATTATTTGTAGGATTCGATACTTTATTTCAGATCGTATAGCACTTCTCCTTTACTATGCATTAATCCAACCTTACCTTAACTATTGCTGTCTCATCTGGGGTGTGAATTACTCATCTCAACTTTACAAAATTAACATCCTCCAAAAAAAACCGTTCGACTCATTTAAAGAATATACCTCCCTGGAAGCTCAGAACCAGTTTTCAAAAAGTACTCGATCCTCAAAGTGTCTGAACTCGCGAAAACGCAAATGTTAATTATAGTTCATAAATTCCTTATTGGTTAGCTTCCTGAAGCCATACAAAATTTGTTTTGGCTCAGGGAACCGGGGTATCGTGAGGTAAGAAGAACCCCCCCCCCTATTGGATCAACCATTCTCAAATAGGAATTACCGCCTTTTCACGACCCCTTGCTTGGCCCGGAAGTTGTGGAATAGTATATTTTCCGATAAATTCCAATCTGTCGAGGAAATCCCAAGAAGTAAACTAATTATCAAGAAAATGTTGAAACAATATTTCATCGGTCAAAGTCAATAAAATATTAAATTTAGAAAGCTTATAGTTCATTTGAATGAGTAGAACAATACTAAATAAACAACGAGTACACAAATAAATTGTATGGCTTCAGTGCTCCCCAAAATATATACTGTTCTTGAATGACTAGAACATGTTTAGAAATATCAACCATGTATTCAGTCAGCGTATGCTTAAATTTAGTCATGTTCCCACTTAATCGTGCAGATAACATTTATGTTCTCGCGGGGGTGCCGGGGCCTCCTTGGCTGTGATTTTGTTCGGCGGCAGCCTGGGGGATGGGGGGAGCTTTGAATCACCTGTGCCATACCGATATCCATAAGGGACAGCAGATGTTCCAACACCAACAGATTTGTCTCCCTTTGGGTCTGTTAGGTTTCGGTCGGGCGGGTTGCACCGGGGAGGTCCTGGCGCCTTTGCATCTCTCTGGAATCGTAACGCGTTATAACCAACGTACATTAAACATGTCTGTGGTTCAGCACCCAGTGTCGAGCCACATTGTGGTGCTCCCACGCCTGACACACATATCAATTCATGCCTCACTTCAAGCTCTCATCTTCAGTCACTCGCACGTCATCTTCTTCTTTTCAGAATAGAAACCGGGGAGAGTCTAAAAGGGTGAGTAGAGACCAGACTTTTTCTTTTTCTGACATCGACATCATTTGGATCGACAACCAGACGAGAAAATCCCCATTCCCTTAGTTGCTCCCGGGGGCTGGTGAACAACAGGTTTTCATCTCGCTTGCTGGCCCGGGGGGGCAACGGAGGGAGTTATATTCATTCATGCTCTCATCTTCAGTCGCTCTCACCTCATCATAAACAAAGTCTGAAAACTTTAAGTAGCCCCTGATGACCACTGAAAGTACGGCGGTGCTTCGCGCGGCCATTTTTTCGTCCCATCGGAAAAAACCCGAGGAGGTGTTTAAACACCCCGTCCCCACCGGGGTGAGGGGCTAATATGGGGAACCGAGAACTAGTATCATGGGTACCGCCGAGCGTTGGTCCAGGGGGCCCCGAGAGCTAAACTGGGGGCCGGAGAGTTAGTCTCATTTGTGCGGCAGAATCTTGGTCTCAGGGCCCCCGAGAAGTAATATTGGGATCCCTCGAGAGTTAGCCTCAGGTAGTCCCACCGAGTTTTGGTCTAAGGGGCCCCGAGAATCAGTCTCGGGGAGTGCCCAAAAGTTAGTCTCAGAGGGCTCTGGGAGTCCGTCTCAGGGGTATCCGAGAGCTATTCTGGGGGCTCTGAGAGTAATTCCCAGAGGTGCTTCCGAGTTTTGGTCTTTTGGGCCTGAGAGTCCATCTCAGGGGCCTCAAAATAGCCTTGTTCCCCCAGAGCACATTGGCGGATCTAGCTAGTAGGATTAGGGAGTGGGGCAATAGGGCGGGCCGTTCTGAGGGGTAAAAATGCATTTTGTCGAATTTTTCTTAGCACACTTGTGAAAATAGGTATTAAAGCATGGGGAATCTGAATATGATGTTTGTTTTTTCCTCAGAATGACTTTTATCCACTGGGTTTTCATTTGAAAATTTCGAGTTCTTCCCCTATATCCAAAATTTTCACCTTTTGAGCTAATGAAGATAGATAGGGAAAATGATACCTTTTCTGAATCGCCTCACCGAGAGAAGTTTATTGGAGGCAGTTTCAGGACTCTAGGGCTCATAGTTCAAAAGTTATTGGCGATCAAAATTTCGAAAAAATTCGGTGTCAGGACTTATATCGGTACCTTTTCAGTGGATGGTCAGAGGAGTTCAGCTATCCATGTTTGAAAGGAATATGAAAGCCGAAGGTGATGAAATTAACATGCATTTATCACAAATAAAATGTATACGATCCAAAGCAGTCTCCACACATATGCCAACACATTGTCTCACAAACTTTGCAAGACCAATGTTTACCCCGTGCTAAGAACACACATCACGTTGGTAACATGCTCAAGCGCTGTCTCACACATTATATACCTGCAAAGTACAGTTACAGCTCTTAAGGTTTCACGCCGATGGAATTGACACAGAGAAACGGCAGCAATAAACATGCATCATTGTATACACATAACATAATATGGCAATACAATTGCAGCTTATGAGGACTACACAGGTTGCATGCATTATCGAGGTAGGAAGATCTTACTGGAAGGTATGTCCTTCGGCTTCCGGCTACTGTCCTCACTTACGAAGACTGGAACATCACCATTTTCATCAAGTCCTGTTTCGATTCCAGGCCATGGACGTGTCGACCTGCCTGCTGAAGACGCACAGCACCATCCCTTTTCCTGTATGAGAAAAATTTTGTCGAGGCTTCGGTCACCATCTTTATCACCCTCTCGACACCTTGTGTATGGCTTGGCCACTTAGGCACCTCCATCGGCTTCACAACGAACTCCTTCACTTGTTCCAGAGTGAGGTTACACGTGAGTGGAGGCTCATACACTTTTCCCTTCCACTCGATCAGATCCTTGACCGTTTGAGCTTCAGGGTTCACTAGCTGACCTGACGTGTACGGTGTCTGCCGTGGCCGAGGTGAGCTGTCTCCAGTCCTGTTTCCCTGTCTGATGCTCTGGATTATCTGCACGGCTTCAGCACGCTCGATTTCATCGTTGGAGGAGAGCATGGTCTGTATGATCGCCTCGCTGTGGCCATACCACGCTGATCGCTGGACGCTATTCATGACAGCGTCCACTACCTCTTTCCGTTGCACCTGCAGACACTGTATTTGGTAGAGGAGGTGTCGAGGCCCCTCCGTCCAGTTTGGGCTGATCTTGATAACAAACCAGCACGGGTAGTACACACCCACGACATACTCCACGAGCCACGTGAGGTTTCTCAGATGGACACCTTTCAGCGAATGTTTGGAGACCCACAACCTGAGAATTCTGTTTGCGGTGGTAAGCCATCGGCTATGACAGAGAGGGCCAATCTCCAATGCCGCCAGTGAGCTTGATATTTTCCCGGATCGCACCGCTTTCACCATGTGGTACCCGTAGTGTTGATCGGTTGACAAATCTTTAACTACGTCATCGGAGAGATCTGGAAGAGCCGGGCCGATTGCGACGGGTTTTAATCTCGGGTTGATTTCAAGAGAAGTGACGCTGGGCAGGACTTTGTCTATTTCTCCACTCCATGAAGTGTCGGATTGTGTTTTCCCGTCGATGCTGGTGATAAGGTGCCGGAGAGGAAGCTCGTTTGTGTGCAGGTCACACACAAGCCACACCAGTTTTCGACCAAGCATCTTCTCCAGCCTTGTCATGACACCTCCGCTGACTCCTGTATTTACATTTGTGGAATCTCCAGCAATGGCTTGGATGGATCTGGTCAGGTTTCGTCTGTCCATCCAGCTGTACAGTTCTTTCGCTATTTGCACTGCATGCGGCTCAGACTTTGTCGCAGGTTTGGGAGTAAAGTGGAATAAGTACCGACTGCCTGGTTCTGGGCAAACAGACGCGTGTTCCTCCTTCATGATTCCTGGGTATGATTGACCGGTTGATTCGTCGTCTATCATGATATTGGTATCGTCTTTTCGCCCATCGAAAGCTATACAGCTGAGACCTGTGTCTTTGAGTTCTGCTTCAAAGCTACTCTCACTTTGAGCCATCAATTTGTCTTGGGCCCTTCGTACCTTGTTCTTATCGATGACTAGAGAAGCGTCTTCTGCAGTAACCAGACCATTGTCGACGAGTGCTGCTGTGGCGATAGCGGATGTAACTCGGACGGACGCACCTAGTCTGAGACCTGTTAGAGCGACTGATGGTATTTCTGTCAAATTTGTTTTGTGTCTCTTCGCTGCCGGCTCTTCATTCGATTCTTGCTCCGGTGTTTCACTGGATTTTTCGCGAGGCGTCTGCGGGATGTCATTGTCTTCATCTTCACTAATAACCTGTTCCAGAAATTCTCTCACAGCTGCCTGCGCACTGGTACTAGTTTCCTCTAGTTTCTGTCTTCGTTGTTCCCATATTTCTGCTTTACGGTCTTCTCTTTCCTTTGCTCGTGTTTGCTTGTTGTGCTCTTTCCAATCAGCTTTTCCGATCTGGCACTTCCCTTTGCATCCAATTTTCTCTCTTTGAGCCTTGATGAATTGAAGCTCCATGCTTGGAATCTTCGACTCTTTTTTACATGAGCAGCTCATGTGGATCCCTCTATCACATCCCTCGCAGTCGACTGCCTCGCATGACTCAATGCTGCAGCTACATGTCAAAATATCGAATAGTTTGTCCAGCTTAGTATCGAATGTGATTTTTCTTGCTCTTTGGCCTTCCCCCAAGAGACAAGAGATGCCATTTTCCACAGACTCTGAATGTTCCGTTGCACCGTGACACTATGTTTGGTCACTGGATATTGGAAGAGATGACTCGCCTTGGTCCATTGCTCAATCAGGTGTGACAGAATATCTATTGACAGTTCAGATGTCGACTCCCTGCCAAAATGCTTCGTCTCCCGCAACATTAACCCCAGGCGGATCACATCCCTGGCTGTAGGTAGCTCTGAGGGTAAGAAATATCTCCCACATCCCACGTACTCACTGATGGCGGTGCTGGACTGCTGTCTGGTTTTAACAGACATCTTCCCCTGAAGGAAAAGAAAGGCCAGTGGACGAACGGGCTCCAATGAATCGACTAGATATATGCCTGTGCATGAGTCCATTCACTTGAGTTGGATAATAAAGGATAAATATGCCTCGTAATGTGGTGGCCTAACTTAAGCAGATTTGGCAGCTGCGGCTGCGCAGAAGCTTTGTTTACAAACAAACAGAATCAGCTGGCGGCGAGAGCAACATTTCAAGGACGGTTAAGGTGAAATAGAGAATGCTTTCGAATTCCCGCGATGTTTTGTTTTCAAATTTAACACGCGCATTGACGGGGGTCTGAGCCACCTTCGCATTGACGGGGGGCGGGTACCCGCCCCCGTAAGATCTCGAGAACCACGGTAGGTATCGAAAAACGGTAAACGGCGTTGGGCTGCCCATCCACTTCTCCATCGAAAACATTTGAACCATTTTTTGTCAGGTCACATTTAAGGTCACGAGAGGTCAAAACATGCCCGTCATAGGGATAACATGTAAAATTCAGTTTTTCGGGCATTACATCTGAACAAGTAGAGATAGAGCAGAACGACTTGAACTATATGAATCCTCTTAGCAAGCCGAATCGAATGATATATAATTTGACCTTGCTAGGTCAAATCAAGGATTTGACCTGACCTGAGGTCAGGTCAAGGTCAAATTATATAAAATGCATATCATGAGAACCGCAAAGCCCAGGCGAGTCTAATGCAACTAAAATAAATGCTCTATCACCATCCGTTACTGAGTTATTCCGTAAAAACCATTTTTCCCATGTATTTCCAATGGAGAGGTCATGCCTCGTACCTGACCTTAGGTCATCGATATCAAAAATACCGGAACATATATTAGAGAAATCGGTGGGGCCATTATGTGATTTGAGTTTCAATCGGATAAGTTCACCCTGCTCCGACTTATACTATCTTAAACTTTTTTTGAGGTCGGGTCACTTGACCTGTACTGGTGACCTGACCTGAGATGACCTAACCTTAAAATTTTCACCGAAGTTGTAAAAAGATGAGGGAAAAGGTATACCAAGTACGGTGGCGCTACGCGCCGCCGTTTTTCTACTGTCTCCGAAAAACCCGAGGGGGCGGGTACCCGCCCCCCCCGTCAATGCGCGTGTTAACCAAAAGGAAAATTTGAGAACTCTGATAGGGTTTTATTCACATACCTAGTCAAGAAACAAATTCCATGAATTCAACTTTGCCGCGTCGTCTTGCGTTCCAAATGCTCTACCGGTCCGAAGGGAAACATGAAGCCCTAGGGTGAATCAAACATACGAATTCGCTGAGGGAAGCCTAGTGATCTATCTCGAACATGATAATACCGTTAAATACATTTGGGACGCCCACAAGGACCGATATTACCTACTGATGGCAGGTTAGACCTGAAGTCTTAATTTTGCGCAACTTCAGTCACGATTATCTTTTAAAGTATGGGTCGTACAAACATGCCATATACATCAATCGATTTCCCTTGTCGAAGGGATTCAAAAAAGCTATTGTTTTATATATCTAGCATGGTTATTTTGGATGTTGAATTTTTCGGCTAAGTAAAAAAACATTAAATTTTAAAACGAAAACCCAGTGGATAAGGCCTATTCTGAGGACAAAATAATTGTCATATTCGTGATCTCCATGCTTTAATACATATTTTCAGAGGTGTGCTAAGCAAAATTCCAAAATTGAAAAATTCGGCCCGCCTTAGTGGGGCAAAACCAAAGCCGAAAAGCAAAGCAAGTCACGGAGTGAAAGATGAGGCACCAACATACTTTCTTTTGCTATCCAAAGATCATTCACTCAATTGTTTTAAATATTAAGAGGACCAATGGCGGACGTAGGGGGGGCATCCCGGCCATGTCCCCCAAAGTGCTGAAGGGGGAGAAAAACTTTCTTCTGGCTCCCCAAAGGCTGGATAAATTTTTTGAAAAAAGTTTACGCTAGAGCAAAAATTTTTTCGCTCCCACCCCTTCCCCACCCCCTCCAGGAGAGCGATCATGTACTTGGAGAGGTAGAGCTTATACTAGGTCTGTCGAGCACCCAAATTGCATGTCCCACCCCCCCTCAGGAGGAGAGGCAGACATGGGTTGTGCCCCCCAAAACTCGGGTCTGCGTCCGCCCCTGAAGAGGACTAAGGTCAAATGTTTACTCTAAAGTTGACTGGTTCTGTTGGAAGTTGACTGGTTCAGTTGAAACACCAATACTTTGCTTATAAACTGAAAAGGAGCCGGCATAAAAAGGAGGTCGACTGCTGGGGGGAGCAGACAGTTTTGCTCTAAGGTTTTCTGTTTGGGGAAGGGGGCAAATGCCTTTTTGCCCCCCCTAGATCCGCCAGTGATAGAGAAAATGTCTCTAAATGACAAGATAAATCAAGATCACAGCTGTTTAACTAAGACACCACATGGTAATAAACTGAGAAAAATTCGTGGACTTTAGAAACTGAAAGATATTTCAGACAGTTTCAAACAGTGTGAGGGTCAAATATGGACCACAAGCATTCAAGCTTCACTTATGTGGCGAATAGCCTTTCGGGTCAGGCATGGGACCATGGGTAAAAATTGGGGAGGGGGGTGGGATTCAAAATCAGGACCCCCTAGATTTTGCGTCTCCCATACGCTTAGTATAGGACTTGTATTGCCGTGCCAGCGTTAACACATCCACAACCCCCCTCCACCCCCCCTGGGTTGAAGAGATATCCAGCCTTGCATGAGACATTCCACCACAAAAAGACAAAACGAATCTCTTGGATTTGCAGCAAAAATTGGTACTTTGGGCTCTTGGTTCGTATGGAAACAGTCTCGACGCAGCCGACGAACTTCTTCACTCACACAGCTCCCAGTCTGGGACTGGACCTCAGAACCCCCCATCTACCAGACCTGTCTCCGCCCGTGAGCCGGCTCCCTCCGGGTCGACCGCATCGGAGGCAGCCCCAGGCAGCTCTACAGGTGAGGCAGCCAGTGAGGGCGCGTGCACCGGTGCGACATCTCCGAGCACTCCAGCAGGGCATTCAGCGGCCGGTCAGGCGGGGAGGTGGTGCGAGGCGGGAAGTGGTGCCAGACGTCGTGGCCCGCTCCGCTCCAACTCTGGCTCCGCCCCTGGCCCAGCTGCTGGGTCCACACCAGGCGGCCGCCCTGCACCTGACATGACACACCAGTCGCGCCGCGGACGCGGCAGCGGGGGAGGCGGCAGGGGGAGAACGAAGTAAGGCTAATGTGAACTCTGTGAACTCGTCGTGCTGAAGCGGACAGACTTACCTTAATTGTTTGTTGGTACCTTAACATACTGTTCGTTGGTACATTTTGCCGACCCTTAGTTTGGCTTGCCATCGGTCTTTGTCACCAGCACAATACCTCATCATGTGCCTCATGCCTTGCAGTGTTTACAATACCTTAAAACTAACCAGATGATAAATTAAATAATAGAAGTGTTTTTGCCAGAACAATCGTCGAGAAAGAAAAATTATTACTCTTGCATTACGCGTTTATTTGCAAGAACAACCTGGAGCGCCTTAGATAACGTGTTTGTTGCGATAATTTTCCTCAGTTTTGTTGCAAAAATTTGTTCTAACGTGTATCCTAGTGCTTATCACGCGAGTCCAGCTACAAACACACTGCTGTTCGCAATACACAGAAGTAATTGTTCCTATGTTCAGGTTCTAAAAGATTCGTGCTTATTTACGGATCTTTGTATCGTTGCATTTAGCATAATCTCCACTGCACCTGACAACAAAAACCTAGTTAATTTGACATGGCAAAAAGAGCAAGTAATAACAGCACATACATTCTGTTTATTTCTAAGTAATTGCGTAAAACTATCTGTTGTATCTGTTGTATCTGTTGTATCTGTATTAAATCACCAACAGGTCTTTAAAAACACAATAACCGGTGAAGTCAGAAGAACTAAAAACACATGGAGGCCTAACTACAACATAAATACTCACATCACACCAGTACTGGCTCGGCTGCCGCAAACACAGCTATATTTTTCTTCAGTACCCCGAGCGGATCACAGAATATATCACTGAGGGTTGACACGTTTAAAAATCTGTTCACCAGAAGAGGTAAGCGATTAAAAGCTCCGGAAGCAACAGTGTTCACTCTAGCCGGCGGTACACTAAACAAAGTAGAACGTGAAATCCTAGTGGTTCTGACCGCCACATGTACCGTAAAACCTTGTAAAATATGTGATGATGAGATGAGGCCTCTAAAAACTTTACATAAAAACAAGATATCACTTTGGTGGCGCCTAGCCTGAAGGGATTGCACATCGTACAAACTAAGGAGGGACTTGTAGTCCAGGATAGCACTGGCAGGCTCAGTATGGTCGGCTAGCCACATGAGGAATTTATGCTGAACCCTCTCCACGCGAATGAGATGACATTTTGCTGCTCCGCCCCAAATGACGGAGCAGTATTCAAGAATTGATCGAACATTTGCGTTGAATACGGACACAGTCGCACGCTTGTCCAGTTTGTGTCTGGGGGAAGCTGACTGGAAGGTTCGAATGAGAAGGCCTAATGCCCTATTGGCTTTTAGTACTATGGAATTTATTTGCGCCTGAAAAGTGAGTTTTTGTAAAGTAAGCGCCCGTTTGCAGCCCTGTTGGCAAAGTATCAGTCGTATTGTTGAGAGCGCCGAGGACGGGATCAATGTGTACTGTCGGTTTGTACTCCTGCCGCTAGACGGCTGGCGGCCCGTGGTAAACTTGGGTCAGGCCACTGATGTCACGTGACGTGAGCCTAGTGCTGAGGTTTAATAATTGCTTAGCATTTGGAATAGGCGTGAAGTGCTCTGTTTCGTAGAATATTCTAGATAGGCGGTTCTTGAGTCGTGAAAGGTCTGAGACTTCAGTAGGAGGTGCGATGATTTCGATAGTGCGTATTGTGTGTAGGGACTTTGACTGACGTCATGCGAATTGCTGCGGGCGCTATGTGGCGACCTGGGTCGGCTGTCGAGGGGCCTTGGTCTTTTCGCTGACGGACGCTGTGGTGACAAGATGTGCGTAGAGCCCGGCTGGCCTCCGTAAGTAGTTTATGGCACGCTTATCAATGTGATTTGCTATGCGTGATATGCTTTGATATTGAGTTAAATCAGAAGTTTTCCATACGACATTTTCTGGGTTTCGAGTTATCTTTATATATTTGTAACGACACGTTTAACTCGTAGGTCTCTGGCGGCCATGTGACTATTTGTGAGCCGTGATCCCGAGCCGGTGGGGTCCCGTGATGGAGCCAGATGTCGGTGTACGGTGAGATGTAGAAGCTGCGCGTTGCTGTCATCTATGGAAGCGCAACGAGTCGGTACGTTTAGATTGCAAAAGTGTTGTGTTTCGGATTAGCGCCTAGTAGGTAACGTCGCTCAATAATTGTGAAGTTATGCTTCAAGGTATTAGTATTATGGATATTTAGAGTTGGTCGCGGAACGGATTTATCGATAGTTGTGTTATCTTTGGTTCGAGCTGGCGTTCCTGTGAGCATGGAGGTTGTTCCGAATTGTGATTCCCGCTTTCGTCTGCAGAAACGGAATAAAACCGTCTCGTAAGAAATGGTTTTCCAGTCTTCGAGCTGCCCGTTCGAGATCGGCGCGCGGCACTTTACAGTCCAGAATAACGCCTAGATCTCGGATGTTGTCAACATTTTCTAGAATTTCGCCGTTGATTTTGTAAGACGAAGGGATGAAATTGCGGTTTAGAGTGATTTTGAATGCTTTACATTTCGATGCGTTTAGCTTCAGCTTCCAGTCCGCTGCCCAGCGCGAAACTGCATCCAAGTCATTTTGAAGCCTGATGACGTCATTTTGGGTGTCAGTTTGAACGAAAATTTTCACGTCATCGGCAAACATCAAACAGTTTGTGCTAGATGCTAGTTAGCATTGGAAATTGCGCAGATTGTTTTGGATATTGAGTGTACCTTATGCTCTGCTATCTTGCACTGTGATAACCTGTACTTTGTTAATTATATGATGATAATCAGGAGTCGCATATTATTGTTACAGGTAAAAATAATGTGACAGGTCTGATTGATAAATTGACAGGTCTGTCAATTAGACACTTTTCAGGCATCTATCTCAAGAGCGTAAGATCGCCCTGTGGTGGACTGTGGTGGGTGCTCCGCCCCGTCCCGCTGCCGCCTGGCGGGTCTCGTCTCTAGTAAGGCCGAGGTACCGGTGGATTGTCGGTCGTTGTGTGCTGCCGGCCTGAGGCGTGAACAACTTGAGCTGCTGCGCGCTTCATGTATTTCGAATAGTTTTCCAGACATTGCAAACAATTTATTAAAAGCCGGGATAGAAAGGAATCCATGCCCTCCCGATTTTTCGGAGGATTTCAGGCTAGCACATGTTAATATCAATTCTATAACCGCAGGCCACAAGCGTGACGAGTTTGAAATTTTCACAGAATCTAATGGAATCAAAGTCCTAGCAATTTCCGAAACAAAACTGGACGATACTGTTCATTCTAGTTGTTTCATGCTTAAAAACTTTCAAACTCCCCTTTTACGCCACAGAAATCGTTGCGGTGGAGGTGTTGCATTGTAAGAAAAGTGGGGGTCACGGACACCGTAACGATGGTGTGAGTTTTCGATGACTTTTTTTCGAACAAATTTTGTATTTTCATTCTTACATTGCAAGGTGAACGAAACGATACGTCGACATCATCACAACAAAGGTGGTAACATGGAACACACGGAAAACTGGACTGTCAAAACAGGCCACGACAAGAGTGAGTCTACATAATAAACAGCCACAGATAACAGTGAACAAAAAACAGAACCGACAAAATCTACCACAAACAGCAGCCGCCGTCTGTCCCAATCAGTCACAACAAGTCATTTTCTATCTCTCTTTCGGCCCTCCCCCTTCCCCAAACCCTTCCCCTCCCACATGAAGTACTTTCACAAATTTCCAACCTTTGAAAAGCTCTCATAAATTTAAATTGTAGGCCTTTCGGAGTCCGGCCTAGCACCTAAACTTTTAAATGTTTAGTTCTGAACTTTCATTTATGAATGGGGCCCATCTTTCCCGGAGTTTGTGAATTTTACTAGTTCTTTTGGCGATCACTAGTTCGATGCTAAATTGTTTCGCAATAAAAGTGAGGAAGTTACCTAAGTCCAGTCTTTCTTCTCTAACGCGCTGATAAACTATAAACTGTTTCGCATTTAGAACAATGAAGTTTACTATGTTTGTGGTTGAAAGTGAACCAAATAATATGTCTCTCTCGTTAAGACTTACCTGCTGCTCTAAACTCAACTTGCAATTTATCCTGATCAGTAGTTCGTTCCAGAAATTTAAGGTATCATCACAGAATACAAAGAAATTCAGTGTCTCAATTTCTCCACAATAGTTACAGAATGGGTCCGTC
Organism: Lepas anatifera; assembly: GCA_034440635.1. NCBI lineage: Eukaryota > Metazoa > Arthropoda > Thecostraca > Lepadidae > Lepas > Lepas anatifera. The sequence goes on from JAOTON010001654.1 coordinate 152,425, forward strand.
GTGACGTTTCGGATACAGAGGAATCTCCTAGTTGGGAAAAACGATGAGTTATTCTATACTGTAGACTCTGCAATTTAGTGGATTTAGTAATAGCAAACGGAAGCGCGTGCATTTGGCTCCAATCTTCAGAAAAATCGATCCCCTCGTTTATCCATTTGATTTGAGCATTTGGAATAATGTGTTTTATGAGTCTTTGTCGAAAGTATTTCGATTTAACTGCTTGAATCGGGACTGATTTGCCATTAATGCTTATTTGAGACACAACTATTCTGTCGTTAGCAGAAAGCGATTGAGAACCGATAACTCGTCTCCTCCATTCCCTGGGTATCGACCGGCACCAACCCATATAGTTCAGAGGATTTACACCTCGCAATGAATGTTTTTCTTTAAATGCAGTTGCCGTCAGCATCTGTCCTCGGTTATCAAGAAAATCATCCACGAGAAAAATATTACGCTCATACAACGTGCGACAGAAAAAAGGACGTCCTTCTACCCTTAAGGCTCAATTATTCCAAATGATTTGTTTTCTAATGTCTTCAGCACTAAGCGGTTCAGCTATCGGCAAGATCTCCCGTAGCCATTGCAGCATCTCTCTATAAAATTGGGGAATCCTTGACTTTATCCATTCATTTCCGTAATTCATGTTTAATACTTGTTTAAGGTCTATACCCAATCTTATTTGTAGAATTTTGCTAAGCGTTGAGTCCTGGTTATCCACGAGTCTTCCATACCATGAAACTCGAACAGACTTATGAATATGTTCTATATTTGGTGCATTCAATCCACCATTCTTTGTGTCCTGATACAGGACTTCCCGAGCAACTTTGGGAGGACGACCTCTCCAAATGAACTTCATTATTTTGCTCTGGATCAGGTTTAGGTTTTTATTATTTATTGATGAAGCTGCCATTGAATAAATAAACTGTGAGATAACTAAGGCTTTAATAACAGTAATACTTCCTTTCTGCGACAAACTTCTCTGTGACCACTGGTTGAGTGTTGCCTCTGTTTTCGAGACAGCAGGTCCAACATTATCACATGGATGCAAAGCACTAAAATGGATTCCTAATATTTTAACTTGACTGCTTGGTACCCGATCACAAATATATTTCGTTGAATGTTTAAGTGATCCAAGCCACATAAATTGACATTTGTCTACATTTAATTGCAATCCTGAGGCTAACCCAAAATCTTTTGTAACACCTAGCGCCGCCTGGGCGGCGCGCTCGTTCTTAACAAACAGAGTGGTGTCATCAATGTATTGTGAAAGTTTAACTTCTGTATCAGATATCGTTATTCCTCTAATCTGAGTCATCCCACGGATTTTGACGGCAAAAATTTCAACCACCAGGCAAAATATTAAGCTTGAGACTGGACAGCCCTGCTGGAGTCCTCGTATCGGGGAAAACCATTGAGATGTGTAACCATTGTTGATTATAGCAAGCTCCATATCTTTATGCATGATTTTGATCCAATCAATGAAATAAGGACCGAAATTGAATTGTCATAGTGTGCCGTAAATAAATTGGTGTTCCACTGTGTTGAACGCATTTCGAAAATCTAGAGCCATCAAAATTCCTTCAAGCTTATCAATTTCACAATATTCAATAACATCCGCAACCATTCGAATATTCGTGCCAATATACCTTCCTCGGATCGATCCGGTTTGGTCAGGCACAATCAATTTCGAAATAATGGTCATGAGCCTGTTTGCCATAACCTTTGCCACAATTTTGTATACTATGTCCAAAAGACAAATGGCTCGCTTATTCTTGAGAAACTTTTGGTCACCATGTTTAGGTATTAGGGTTATAGCTCCCCTCCTTTGGGTTGCAAAAAACATTCCCCTTTCTTTTGTCTGAGACAAATAGCTGATAACAATTGTTTCTAAGTCGTTCCAAAAATGGAGAAAAAATTCTTTAGAAAATCCAGACACAGATGGTGCTTTACCATTCATCATACCTTGTAGGGCACTTTTGCATTCGGAACCCGTAATTGGTGCGTCGCAGAATGCTCGATCCGTTTGACTAAGTTTGGGGCATTCAATATTACCAAGGAACCTTTGACACTTTGAGATGCTATCATCGCAGGCCTCGATCCTGCCAGAAGAATATATTGTTTTAAAGAAGTCCCTGCAGTGAGCCAATATATCATTATTCCCCGTTACTAAGTCATCATCTTCTGTTTGTACCACATTAATTTGCTTTTTCATGTTTCTTATCTTGCACAAATTCAAAAAATATCGAGAGGGTTTTTCCCTTCCTCAATCCATTTTGCACCTGAATAAGCCATGACAATTTTTCCTTTTCTTTCTCTATCTCATTAACAATGCCTTTAAGTTCCTGATACTTTGCAATTAAATCATCGCTAGGCCCTTCAGCCATTTCCAACTCACATTTACCAAGTAAATCAATGTACTTTTTATTTTCTTTTCTTTTATCGTTTTGAATTTTCTTCCATCTTCCTATGCTTATGATTCTAATTTTACTACACAGTACTTCCAATCTTAAACCCCAGTCGTCAACAGCAAAATAGGTTCCGTCTCCACTTGTGGCCTCTCTTATTTCAGCCTTAACTGTCTTAACAAAAGACTCGTCGTCCAAAAGCTCATTCTTGAATCTGAAAAGGCCGGGGCCTTTATCAGCAGTGAATAAAGTTATTTCAAGCGATACTACACTGTGGTCAGTGAGAACGGAGGGATTGATTTCTATTCTTTTCACAATATTATTATTTATCATTTGCTGACTCACAATTATGTAATCTAGTCTTGACTGCTGCACCTGAGGTGTAAAGCGCCTCCACGTGTACCTTCTTAGCCTGGGATTGCAGTGTCGCCAAAGATCAATGAAGCCATGTTCTTTCATTACATCGGTCAAAATTCTTGCTGGGGTTGAAGTACAAAACGAAAAACTTTTGGTGTCTAAGCGTGTCAGATGAATATTCAAATCGCCACAGAGAAGAAAGTAGTGCTTTTCAATATCCGACATGGCCTGTATTTTGGTATTAATGAAGTTGAAAAACTGAATCTGTTCTCTTCTATGGCCTTGCGTTGGCGCGTAGGCCGCTAATAACTTAACGTTACATTGGTTAAAAGCTAAATCAGCAATTAGAAGACGTCCGTCGTCGGAGCAATAATCCATGTTAACCTGAACATTTCCTCGTAACGATCTAGGCAGAAGAATTGCAACACCGCATTCTTTACTGGAACGTCCATGAGAAAACAAAATTTCTGAACCCCACTCCGCCTGCCAATATCGAGCATCACCTGAAGACGAGTGCGTTTCTTAAAGAACAGCAATACTTTCGGGATAGTTAATATGCAGGAAGCGGAACACGGCACGCCTTTTCGACGGCAAACGCAGACCACAGACATTTAACGTTAGAACTTTTAAGTCAGGCATACCGCTAGTCCACCTTCAGGTAACTAGAAGTGCAAAATACAAAACCTGTACTAGCAAGAACAGAACGGATGACGACACGTGACAAGCGGCTCGTGCTTCCCCGACTAACCTGTCGAGTACACTGCCACCTACCATGGCTCTGGACGACCACAGTTCTGGACAGAAATAGAGGGCGCTTTTCCTTCGATGGCAGTTCATGTAGAAGAACACCACTGAAAACTGCAAGCTATGGTAAAGCCAATTTCTTGCCACTTGCAAACTTGAAAGCAGTTTGAGACTTTCTACCTAAGGCCATGAACATGTTATATTGATTTCGATAAGCCGAGCGAACCGTGACTCCGAGTGCCCGAGATGCTAAGCTCTGCCAACAATATCCTCCCACCCCCCTGTATCTCTCACAACCCCATCCCACACAAGACATCCTTTTCACGTTAGCGCTGACCTCGCCTAACTGGAGGGCAGGGCTTCCGGGCAGCCAATGTGCTGCTGAGGCGCTACAAGAACAGCCACAAACTTTCGGTTATTGCCAGTTGATCCAACTAACACCAGCCGACTCGGAAACACTTAATTCAGACAAAACAAACTACTGCGAAAACACACGCCTATAATTGAACTGCCTCGCACTCTGGCATATGAATATTCTATTCAAACACTAGATAATAAACTTACAATTTTCCTCAACACGAGCGGCCAGGACCCCCGACGGCAGCCCCCGCGTCGCATCGGACGTGTGTCGCTGGAAGGTTGAACAACGTCCGTCGTCCAGACGCCGATATCAGGGGACGTCGCGCAGGCGACCGCCGAGGGATCCCAGCCGCCATAGGAGGAGCTGCAGAAGTATGTAAATGCTTAAGTTCTGTGCCAAGTAACACGCTACACTCCACCTTCATCAACTGCACAAGTATACATCGCAATATTTTCACGCTAGTTCAAGGTACATTCAATCGGTGTCAGAAAAGCTTAATCAGTTTTGGAACTCTTGCCAGCCCGACTTTGAGTGTTCTGCTAGATACATGAACTGCATGAAAACAAAACGTATATAAAGTGAATCACGTTTTAGGTCTTAAGAAAGTAATAGAGGTTGTTGACCAAAAGTACTCAAGCTAATGCTCATTGAGAAAAGAACATTAAATATTCAGACATATTTCCTATATGCACCATGATCAATGGAAGTTGGAAATGCGAACAAAATCATAAGTTTTCCGCCGGTCCCTCCCGGGCTGCAGTGAGCTAATGAAGGGCGGCACATGCACAGTCGAATATCATCTGGTTACCAATCACTGGCAAATACTGACGTTGAGCAATGGCTGCAATGATACCAGCGCGTCGATCTCTGGACTCGGCGAACCAATCAGAGCAGGAAACCCGGCGAGATTGCAGAGTCCTGAGCTGCCATATAACACGAGGGCTCAAGCGCAATAAGGGCAGCAGTTACCTGTAGTTAGGACACATAAATGCAAAATATACATACATGCACACACACATATACAATACAAGCGAGTCGGCTACATCGTCAGAATTCATTGATTCGCCGCACAGGCATACTTAGCCGATGTTGCTTATTATCCCCTGCTCTTCGAAGACGTCGCACCACCAGCTGCGTTACCAGCACCGGTGTCCATCGCCGCACCGAGTCCCGCGTCCGCCTGCTCTCCTGCAGTCCTGGTCCGGTCACCCCAAGTCGCACCCGCACCGCGCTCCGATCGAGGGTCCTCCGTCGTTTCCGATGGCAAGTGGATCCCCGCTGTCGTCGAAGCTGGGCTGAGCTGACGACCGTCGGGCCGCGACACTGGTCTCGGACCTGCATCACGCCGTGGCACGTAACGCTGGCCGCCCTCCCGCCCGCTGTGCTGCTCCCTGCGGCGATCAGGTAACTGCGGGAGTTTGCCACCCAACAAGTCCCGCAAGTGGTGTTGGCTCTTGACGAGAATGTTCACTCCTCCTGAAGTTTTACGGCAGTAGACAAGGCCACGACGCGTAAACACAGACGAGACCTTGCTGCCGTTTGCGGGACTGCGCGCGGCGAGCAGCAGCTGATATATCCGCTGCATATCTGGTACCAGCGATTCGTTGATATACAGCGGCGCCATCTGTGGTCGAGCTGCCACACCACCACGGCCGGCAGTGAACCGCTCGGCCACGTCTCGCTTCGGGAACAACTCAAAGCGGCGCTCGTAAACAGCATCCCGCACCGTCCTCCTCAGAAACTTGACGATGACTTTTGAGTCTGTCTCCAAACGATGGGCCACTTGGATTTCTTCTGATTTGAGCATGAGCCCCGGAAGGCGAGAGTTGAGCACCTCAACAACCCTCGGTACCACATCTTCCCCCTGAGTACGTGTTCCAAAGGCCCTACAGGTCAGAATTAGGGATGACAGCCGCCGATTTCGATCTATCCCATCCAGTCTTTGACGCAGCTCTTCATTCTCCTCCTTTCGCTGTTGGCATTCCTTGGTCAAATTAGTTATTGCTCTATCCTTATCGAAAACTTCACTTTCCAGAGCTTCAAGCCTCCTCTCCATGCTTTCAAACTTTCTTTCCAGTACCTGAAGTACGTGATTATTCCCCTTTTCTATAAGGTCTTTGATACCCTCCAATGTGACACCAGCTCTGGCCGAGTCTGCCTCGTTACGCTGACGCGGCGATTTGTCATCACCAGGTCTCTTGATATTTTTGTGGCGCTTCCTTTCCTAGTTGCGTGCCATCTCACTTACTGAAAGTTGACGTTTCGTTCTGGAGTGACGTTTTGTCGTGTCAGTTCCCGTGCCGGATGCCGCGTCGGTGAAAACCGAGTCCCGGTCATAATCACTACACTCTGTGTCTGACATGTCGGACCAACTCGTAAGTACACTGTCCAATTGTACAGCAAAATGCCACTTAGCTTAAACAATTTCACGTCATTCCGTTCAACTCAGTTCATCACCGCGCAACGCCAGCGCTCAACGCACATGAAGCCGCCCGGCACCCCACTCCTCACAACATGACCGGGAGCGACCCGGACACGTCCACACCCCGCCAAAGGTCAGCGCCGACTCCAGTTTTCGATGACTTAATGAGCTTGTTTCGTTCCATTTTTGCTGTAGAGATACTTCATACATTTATCTACCACTGTGCAAGCAGCTAGTTGTCTGTAATTATCCTATCACAATTTGTGTAAAGTTTAGAAAAAAGTAGCAAAAGTTCATTTCACCCCACCTAGTGGGGTAACATGGTCACCCCATGGGGAAAGATGGACAAGATGAACAAAGCGATCGAACCAGGCCTTAAAGATTTACATCTGCATCCACCCACAAGGCGACTGTCGTCCACCGCGGGGAAAGAGGCATTTGTTTACCTTTTCCGTCAAAGGGTCAAAGGGGGTCAGGCCTTTTCTGATTTTTTTTATGGTGGAGGATTAAGGCATCAAGAGCTGTCGTGAAACTGTGCAAAGGTTGATCCAGGATCGCCGATCAGATGGAGCGGCACCTTGCCGGGGGCGCCATCCGGATCAGGGGTGGGCGCACACCCAGAGGGAGGGGGGGCAGCGGGCCCGGAGCCCCAAACGCTTTAGCTCCAAAGTGCCGGCTCCATCCATGTGCGGTGCCGAAGGCGCCCTTCGAGGAAAAGGATTAGCCTTCACCTGACTTTTAGAGGCAGTGCTACACTGACTTTGCTGCCCCTGCACCCAACACGCCGCCCCCTAAAAATTTACACTAGGTCTGTGGAGCAAAAAATTCACCGCTCTCACCCCCTCCCCAGGATGCGAAAATTGGCCGCCCTTTGGGTGAACAAGTGCGCCCTCTGAGGCAAAATGCCGCCCCCTCCATGGGCCTGCTGCCCCCTCTCGTCAGCGCCCCCCCAAATACAAAATCCTGGGTGCACGCCTGCCAGGGGTGCCACTTTTGGAACAAAACCTATTGGGTGGGCGCCAAATCCTCTCCCAGGGCTAAAAGCGCCCCTCCCCGCTCCTGAGGGGAGGGGTTGGAAGCGACACTTTAGGGGGCCCATCAATCTCTCAGGGGGGCACCGTGGCCATTTCAGGAGGTGCTGAGGGTCGAGGGGTACACCTGCCCCCGGATGACCCCCAAATTTAATTATATGTTCTCTAGCATTTCGGGCCCTGTGTCCCCACCCCCAAACCATCAGCCTTTATTTATTCTAGCTTATATTATACAAAATTAAATATACTCTTGTGTGGGGTACCATGGACACCATGTCCATCTTTTCCCACGCGTGGTGTCCGTCTTACCCTACTTTGCTCTTCCTAAACAAACTTGGATATGAATCGGACGCCATTGCGCTTACACAGTCAGCGCCTGCGGTGAACAAAATGTAACATCTTGAAGAGCGATATTACGTAATGCCAATAAGGTATCTATAGAAACATCCATGCAATGACCTTACGAATTCGATTGGGAAAAAACACATGAGTTACAGTTTTTACTATTATGAAAATTGTATAAAACCCAGAGAGCTTTCCGGACCCAACGCTGCTCTGCGACCGACGCGCGCTAAAAGGAAGCGTATTACACGCTTTTCCCGGTCGTGGCATTGTCAGTTCGTCCCAAACAGGGGGTGTCCGTCTTACCCACGGTGTCCATGACCCCCCACTTTCCCCTATTTTCACTCATCTCTAGCTGCCTCGCGACTCCCCGATCTGGAAATTGGAGAAGAAGAATGGATTTGGGCTAAAATAAAGTTTAAGAATATACCACTCGCAATATGTAGCGTTTATGTTCCACCAAATCTAAGCTCAGTTAGTTTTTTATAAATTTTGTCCAAGTTGTTCCCAGTTCGGCTGTTGGGGTCGGAGTCTCACTAAAGTCATCAATGAACTTGTCACGGAGACCCCGACCCCACCACCCGAATGAGCAACTCCCACAATGAAGGGTTTATTTAGAAGCCAAAGTTTAACCTCCCACAAAGCACAGGGACAGTTTCGAAGAGTTTCTACTTAATTTAGCTGAAAGCACGAGCAACGCACAAAAGTTCAACCCCACTGCGATCATTGCAATAGGAGACTTTAACGCTGGAAATTGTTTTTTGACTAACACTTATGTAAAACACAGTCCGATTTCAAATTCAGAGTGGAAATTAAAAGATTTAGCAGATTCATTGGCACTCTCGCAATTGATCCAGGAACCAACAAGACTGGAGGGAAACACGCACAACCTGCGCGATTTAATTTTCGTTTCCGAGTGTAGTTTGGTTGAGGAAAGTGGATTACTCCCTTCTTTTCTACCTTAGATCACTTTCCGATCTATTTGTCATTAAAAGTAAAAATAATCAACACCCCAGCACACCAGAAGAAAATATGGGACTACTCCAAGCTTGATCATCTCAGACTGACGCAACAACTGATGACAACTAACTGGGACGACATTCTTGACAACGGCATAGAGAATGCCACCGCTGAATTCACGATAACTTTCTCACGCTGCTGAAAATTGTATCCCTAGAAAACAAATATCTTCTCGCCCAGCCAACAAGTCGTTCCTGAAGCTATCAAAGCGGTGGAAGCAAAGCTAGACAATCATTCACAGAATATTGATACTTTTGGCGTGACCAAAGACGACATTTATTTATTTATTTATTTATTCATCGTTGATGAGCAACAGGTAAACCCCAATTACAGCTCAAGTCACGCTGGTAAAACACACATATTTACAAAACACAATAAAAGAGATGATGTAAATAAGCGCTTAAATGACCGATGCTCATGTAACCCTTAGTGGGCGACCAATATCACAGCATGCATGAGCTTAAAATATCCGATGAGGTGGACATGGCATACACGAATGACTAAAATGTATTGTATGCCAATAATAAACGGCCATGGTCTAGATGTAAATTAAAAATTTGGGTAAACACATTGATAAATACATGATGAGATGTTGAACAGCGCAATGGTATACGGTAAAAAACATGATAAAACATAAAAACAAAACACGCATGAATCACTAAGGCATCTGTTTAACATACGTGCGTACCTGAGATCTGAACTGGCCAAAAGTGGATCTAAAAGGGTCTGCGCGTTGGCAGGCAGTGAGAAAAGAGTTCATTGCAGAGGCAGCACGACAGAACAGTCCAGATCTTATCGTTTCCACCCTGGCATATGGTACGTGTAGGAAAGTTCTATTTCCCACTCTCGTGTTTCGCGCAGGGACATGGAGTGGGAAGCTCCCGAGCAGGAGGGCAGAGTCCACATTGCCAGTGAGAATTTTGTGAGCGAAAAGAACATCGTACTGATATCTTCTATTTGCAAGACTAGTGATTTTGAACAATTTCAGAAGGTCTGTGTATGCCAAAGATGTTGAGGGAACGTGGGCCGTAGCAGCGAGCCAAATAAGAAATTTATGCTGAATTTTTTCGAGTCTGTCGAGATGTGTCCTGGCAGCTCCCCCCAGATGATGCAACCGAATTCTAAAACGGACCTGATGTTGCCGAAATATGCTGCCAGAAGAGGTTCTGGTTTCAGTCCTCCCACTGCATGGTTCGACTGGAGAGTCCTGATCATCACGCCCAATGCTCTGTTCGCCTTGCTAATAGTCGTGTCAATGTGTTCGCTGAAAGTCAATTTTGTATCAAGCCACACGCCGAGATCGCGAATTTTGGTAACGTTTTCTAGAGCAGTACTTTGAATTTTGTACGTGGCTTGGATCGGTTTTCGCTTCAGGGTAATCTTAAATGATTTGCATTTATCAGGATTCAGCTTCAACTTCCAATCGTTGGACCATTTAGCCAAAGACGTGAGGTCGGCCTGGAGCAGTTCTGTGTCCTGGACAGAGACTATTTTGTGGTAAATTTTGACATCGTCGGCAAAGAGAAGACAATTCGTTTTGATTTTGTCCGAAAGATCGTTCACAAACAGAGCAAAGAGCAATGGTGACAGAATACTGCCCTCAGGCGTTCCAGAACGTACTGGAGTCCAGTCTGAACATTTTCCGTTCACGATGACGCGTTGTTTTCGATCAGTCAAATATGAGGAAAGCCAGTTCAGGGCGTCACCGGTAATTTGGTATGAATTTCTGAGTTTATAGACCAGAAGTTTGTGGTTTACGCTCTGAAACGCCGCGGAGTAGTCGGTGTATATGACGTCAGTTTGGTTGCCAGAAGCGATTGATTCCCACGCCGTTTTTAGAAGGCAAGCTAAATTTGTGTCACAAGAGCGACGTGGGAGAAAGCCGTGCTGTTTGTCGGTCAGGACAGGTCGAACATGAAGAAGTAATGCGTCACATACACACCTCTCCAGCAACTTACCAAACAGCGGGAGCAATGAAACCGCACGATAATTTGAAGGACATTTTTTGGAACCTTTTTGTGTATCGGGACAATGTTGGCCTCAGCCCACCTGCTCGGGAACACACCCTGACACACTGACTGGTCAAAGAGTATGCGTAATGGGACTACCAACTGTTCTGAGCATTCTTTGATGACGCGGGCGCTGATGTTGTCGGGGCCGCATGCCTTGTGTTTCTGCAGGTCACGGAGAGCAGCTCGTACACCAGCCTCCGAGATCACAAAACGATTTAGGTGTGGGATACTGTAGGCGGGGGTGGACGGGTATGCTTCTACCTCTGGTGCTGTGAATTTGCTAGCAAAGGTTCGGTTGAGTAAATTTGCCTTCGCAGTGTCGTCACTCACTTCACGGTCACCGTCCAATAGTACGGGCAGATGGCCTTTCGATCCTTTGACAACTTTTAAAAACGACCAGAAGCGTTTCGGATTCGACTTAAAATCACCGATCAGTCCTTTGATGTACTTGAAGTATTTCAAACACGCTAATTCTTTGAAATTTCGGCGTTTTTCACTAAAATTGCGAAGTGTGTCAGGGTTTTTGTTACGTTTTGTACGATTGAAGGCCGCTTCTTTTTCACGCAGGGAATGTCTTGCCTCGGCATCAAACCAGGGTGGAAATTGGCGATGCAATACGACTGTCGGTACATGGTCGCGGATAGCGGCCTCGAGAATCGAGTAAAACGTGTCAATAGCATCTTCCATACTCATCTCTGACATGACATTCCACGGAACGAGCTCTAAGGACCTACGCAGGCCGTCGAAATCGGCTCTTCTGTAATTTAAGGCGGTTTCACGATTGGTCAGAGGTGGTCGTTGTGACGAAACCATAAGATCACATACGATCTCAGCATGATCAGATAAAAATACACCTGGCCGGACCGCAGCGTTCAGACGAGCACATCGGGAGAAAACCAAATCCAGGAAGTTATCTCCTCGAGTGGGCTCACAGACATGTTGCTCGAGACCGGCCACATCACATCCATCAATTAGCTGACTGGCACGCAGTGACAAGCGATCATAAACCGGCCGCGCGTTGAGTGCATCCCCCGGGCACCACTTTACGTCCGGCACATTGAAATCGCCCAAAACTACAATGGGTCTACCAGGGTTTCTAGTCACTAGGCGCTGTACCGACATTTCTAAACTTCTCGACCAGTGTCTGAGTGACAATGTTTTCTCAGTTGGGGATCAGTACTACCGACAAAAATTAGGGTTAGCTATGGGGAATCCATGTGCACCTGCCTTGGCCATTCTGTTCTTAGATATGTTTGAAACCAATACGTTAGCTACATGTCCTGTCAAACCAGAGTTCTTGGTAAGGTACATTGACGATTATGCAGGTATCTTCTCGCATGGGCAGGAAGCTTTGGATGACTTCCTTAGCTATATGAACAGTAGACATCCACACCTAAAATTTACCATGGAGCACACGGGTAGTGGGAGTGGGGTGCCCTATTTGGATACGTTAGTCACAGCAGAAACACACGGCCAAAACACTAAGATAGAGACAGAGCTCTACATCAAACCAACCAACTCGGGAATCATCCTCCATAGTACATCTGCCCATCCCACGTCTACGAAACACAATATTATCCGAAACATGTTCCACAGGGCTATGGATAACTCATCGGGCCCAGAGAAAGAGAGAAAAAGCGTAGATAAGATTTGGAATCTGCTTCTAAAAAATGGGTATCATGCAGGGCTTCTCAGGCGTTTGTTGAGGGAGGTTAGACTAGCTAGGACAGGTAACGGAAGGTGCAAGAAAAAGAAAGAAGGCTCAGATTCTTATGATGGGTTCTTGACTTTGCCGTACGTAGACGAACAGCTACTCTGTAAAATAAAAAAGGTCGTAAAGAAATCTAATCTGAAAGTACATATAGCCTGGAAGAATAACAAGAAACTTAAGTCGTCATTGGTTAGGTCGGCCATTTCTAAGCCAAAATGTCCTGGGGGTCAGAGGTGTCATTTATGCAAGTCAGGTTTTAAAGGCGACTGCACACAGAAAAATTTAGTGTATCAAATAGACTGTAGACTGTGTAACCAGGATCAAAACAGGGCTCAATACGTAGGGGAGTCGATGAGGCCCGTCCGATTGCGATTTAACGAACATTTGCGGGACGCGAAAAATAAAACTAGAAACACACCTCTAGGAGATCATTTCCTCGAGAAACATGCAGCACAGGTCACTCAGGCTATATCAGAACCACTTGAGCTAAAAAGTAGTTCATCGGGCACGTGATTATCCAGATAGAAAGATAGCCGAATCCATAATCATTCAGGATCGTCATCCCAGCCTTAACGTACAAGGTATGTCCTGGCCTATTATGCAGGTCTAGGATAGGCTATCACTTAACAGCTGTGGCTTAAGAGGTAAGGGAGGGATCAGCGTAAGTATATATGTTCTGGGGAAGGACTTCCTTACATTATTGATAGTGTTATTGATGCTAGACGTATATGCTTTTGACGTCTAACTTTGGGCCCGATTTACATGCTGGGAAAAAGGGCTATGATGGTTGAATTAGTGTAGCTAGTCAGAAGTGATGGACTTAGGTCACAGGTAAGGCTCAGGTTTTTTTAGGTAATTTATCTTTGATGGTGCTTTTCTGCAACCAGATGTATACTCTTTCAACGCTTAACGTTGGGCCAGAGGTACAGGCTGGGAAAAAGTGTTTATTAATGATTGATCAGATTAACTAGCTCAAAAAGATGTTTTGATTTTAGGGGTACGTGCTGGGGTTGGGGTTTTTGAAATATGCAACTAATTATTGATAATAATTTTCTGCAGCTAGACGTATAACCATTCGACACTTAACGTTGGGCTAGAGGTACAGGCTGAGGAAAAGTATTTACCAATGATTGTTCACATTAACTAGCTATAAAAGTTGCATTTGTTTAAGAGGTACATACTAAGGGCAAGGGTTGTTGAATAAGTATAATGTAAAATTTTTAATGTTTTTTTTACAGCCACACGTATACTCTTTCGACGCTTAACGTTGGGCCAGAGGAGCAGGCTGTGGAAAATGGGTTTATCAATTACAAAAAAGTTGACCTTGACCACTAGGTAAAATCTTAACTAAATAATTCGAGGGAGGCTTTTATTGTAAAAATATAGCATCATCTTAAAAGGGAAAGTGTGCAGTCTTTACACCGATCTAGTATCACGTCTACTAGTGCTTAATAGGTAGTTTTTGGTTAGCATTTTAGCTGCAGTCGACGGAAAAATAGTAAATAAGAAGAACAGAAATATTCAAATAACCGATTAAGGTACTTCAGCGAGTTTTTCACTGTTAATCAAAAGCTAGTGTTTGGCTGAAATAATAGAAAAGACTGTCACAAATACTGCTCTAGGTTTGTCGTATTGTCGGCATTACTTTTAGGTTAGAGGTACCAATATGGTTGTTGTCACGACATCCAATCCTATTTTTAACGATTCATTCTAAAAGGCATTTTTGTGTGAAGCTCAATTCGAGGTCTGACTATACTAGGACTGAGAATTATTGATATTTACTCCACGATTCTGATGAAGGGCTGTGCCCGAAGATATAATCTTCAGTGTTTTTTTACATTTCCGGATTCGAGGGGAGAGGCCAGGGAACATCTTAACAGATGGAATTCCAGTTAAATTCATCAAGCTTTTCGCTCTTATTATTGCGGAACCCGTTTCCCGGCTATTTAACAAATCTATTCAAGAAGGGCGATTCCCAAAATTCTGGAAGATAGCCACAGTTAAACAAATTTTCAAGAACAAAGGTAGCTTAGCTGAGGTATCTGGCTATAGGCCCATAAGCTTATTGTGCTGTCTCTCAAAAATTTTCGAGAAAATAATACTTCGTAACGTTTATACACATCTGACTGAGAATGACCTCCTGACGGAAAGACAGAGCGGTTACAGACCTGGACACGGAACCGATCTTCAACTGTTTTACATGACTCACAACTTGTACGAATTGCTGGACAATGGACTTGACGTAATTGTGCTCTTCTTCGACATATCTCGCTATTTTGAGAAAATATGGCACAAATGACTTCTAGAAAAATGCAGGCACTAGTTCGGACTGACTGACATTTTACCCTGGCTACACTCATACTTGACTGACAAACAGCAGACAGTTCAAATCAACAATGTTAAATCCTCCCTGCTTCTATTGAACGCCGGCTGTCCACAGGGATCCGTCCTGGGCCCTTTGCTTGCCTTACTGTATCTAAATGCCTTGTCTGGCAAAACTGAAAACGAAATGATGTTTTTCGCAGATGACGCTTGCCTAATTACAAGCCACAAGCCAGAAAATATCCAACATGTACAACAATTCCTCCAAAACGACATCACCCAAATTCAAAACTACGGAAAGGAGTGGCTAATTAAATTTAACGTATTAAAAACAATCCAGCAGTCATTTTCATACCGACGAAGTAAAGTAGTTCCAAACCTTGTGTTTGACTCCCAGGCTATACCTGTGGTCAGCCAGCACAAACACCTGGGACTAGTCCTTTCAACTGACCTAAGATTCCACGACCACGTTAACCACATTGTAAAAAAAGTAATTACTACACTCGGTCAATTTTACCTGATAGCCCCATACCTACCCAGAGAAGTCCTTGCTCAAATTTACAAGACATACGTGATGCCCCACTTTGACTATGCCGACATAATATACGACAGACTCCTGACAGTGGA
Source organism: Lepas anatifera (assembly GCA_034440635.1). Taxonomy (NCBI): domain Eukaryota; kingdom Metazoa; phylum Arthropoda; class Thecostraca; family Lepadidae; genus Lepas; species Lepas anatifera. The sequence continues at coordinate 167,779 of JAOTON010001654.1, forward strand.
CGACACACAGCGACTCGAGCGACTTCAGAACCGGGCTGCCAGACTAGTGACATCGACTCTACAATGAACTTCTACAGACAATCTAAGACACGAGCTTGGGTGATTCCCATTGGAAATTAGTCGTGAGCAGCACAAATTGAAGTTATTCCACCGACTTACTCATGGTACAACCCCCAACTATATCCAAAGAATCCTGCCAGACATACGGGCAAACACAGTTTACCGTTCACTTCGAAACGCCAGAGGCAGGAGGGAAATATCATTTAGAACATCACACTATAACTCTTCATTCCTACCCAGCACAATAAAACTTATCAACAAACTACCTAGACACCTTTCAGAATTACAGTCTCACAGCACACTCAAACAACAACTAGAAAAACACTACAAAAATGCGATCCACCTAAGTACTTGAATTTCGGCTCCAAAATCGAGAATTGTCTTTTAGCTCGGCTAAGAGTAGGCATGTCTAAATTAAACGGTCATTTGCACCAAGTCCAAATCGCTGAATCACCTTGCTGCGACTGCGGTTATAACTGGGAGGGAACGGAACATTTTTAAGTTTATTATACAGAGACAAATTATGATGACCAACATTAGCTCAATAATTAACAGACAATTTGAAAACCTACACCGTAAGCTTAAAAGCGACGTTATTCTTTCTGGCTTTTCTCTTCACCCAGGCGATGAGCGTGCAGTAGCTCGGGAGGTTTTCCGCTTTATAAGCAGCAGCCGGAGGTTTGCCTGAACTGGCAACTGGCAGTCGTGCGCGGCCGACCGCTCAGCCGGCCCGGCGTAGTGCGTGGCCCGTGCGGGGGCGGGGCGTGGGCGGTGAGACCTACGGCGGCGCTACCGTGATCGCAGCTAAGACCAGACCCCGTTCAAGTTGTTTGGCAGCATTACGTCATCATGGCTGGAGAGGCACAACAGTTACTATGCAGGACATTGGAGAAATTGCACTTTTTCGAAGCTCTAAATAGCCTATTTTAGAACTGTATCAACAAAACTTTTATGGTTGAACAGAAAGCTGAAATATTTTTATTTGTGAAACCATCAGACGTTTTGCAAACACTCCAGTGAAGAATATTTTTTTACAAATATTCCAGAGCGTGACAAAATAAGGACAGGTTCAGCACTAAAAGCTGTTTGCAGTAAGACTAATCTCGATTTTGATTGGCTGTTGATTTCTGACCTTTGATTGGCTGTTGGTGGTACCTGCAGCAGAAGATAATAAACACCGGTGATCTCTTGAGCGAAGGTAAACTTATTTCTCTCGGCTATTAAGTAGGCCTGAGTTGATCAAATAAATGCATGCCCTTTCAACAAATTCTTTGAAGTGTTCTGATTTTTTCATTAGATTTACGTCAAATACGCTACTCGCCGTTGAGATCAAGGTTACTGTCAAATGGGGGAAACAAGTTGATTTCGATGTATACTAGATTGCTGCCAAATACGCCCAAACTTGCTATGTTCCAGCTGATCCTTCCAAAAACTTAGTAGAATCCCCTAGAACTTAGTAGGAAACGGCGGTGACGTCATCATGGGAGGACTATATTTAGTAGGAAACTTGGTTGTACCCGTAGTTAAAGTGCCCTGGCTAAGACACCCGAGCGGTGCCACGGTCTAAGCGTTGCGGCGCTTTTGCGCCAATTGGGGTTGCACATGTAATGATGCTCTGTAGAAGAAGAAATAAATGAGTATGAGTATGAGTATCTGTAGGTGAGGAGAGGGTCATATGATACAGTTTTCACGGGATGAGCTGTACCTTCCAGCTTATCACTACGATATGAATAAAGCGAGTGTCGTTCGATAGCTTATTCATTTCTTTATCAGATTTTACCAGTTATTTTCTTTCCTTTATCAAGAAAACCCTAAATCAATTGAAAACTTGAACCAAAGTCAAAATTTTCAACATACCCCCACTACGGGGTAAGTTGTTACTGGTCACGGGGCAAGTTGTTACGCACGAATATTGCCTTATAAACTAACCAAAAAACATGTGCGAAACGTCAGAAATATTTATTCCTTACATTTCCACCAAGCGGCGCTAATGTGGCAGAACAATTTCCTATTTTTCTGCATCAGTACATGTTTTTTACTTATTGAATGAAATGAAATTAATTTTTAATCAATTAAATTAAAAACAAATGGGTGTCAGGCCTTCTCAGCTCGTTCTTTGCAGCGAATTGATGCGCCAATTTTCGAGTTGCGACTGTTGACAATCCATGGTTTAATTTGCATGCATGCTGAAGATGTTCTGCCAGTTGAGGCTCCATCTCATCTGAAAAAATACAAAGATCGATTATATCCAAACGTCTCGTAGCCATCTTCACCGTCAGCATGCCAGTGCCACCGGAGTGTCATAAATTCAATCCCGCAATCGTTTGCTACTCTCATTATCGAGGTACCGATCCGGACCTGCTCCGTAGCGGCATCTAAAACGCCGACCGGAGGGACTCGTCGGGTTGTCTCTCGGACATATGTCCGCACCATCTAACAAAAGGAAAGGATGGTGTTAGGAAATTGGATGTAAGATGTAGGTAAAGCACGAAGAAATTAATTCATAACCATAAATTATTAAATATTATTGGACCTTTTCAGTGGTTCAATTCCTTTTGGATGGATTCGAATGTTCTTAAATCATTTACGTAAAGCTGGCGGAAGTTTCGGTAAAAGTAACGATGTATTTATCAGCATGTAATAGCGCATTTCGATAAGTTTACGGAATCAGAATTTGTGACAACATTGGTAAAAATAAGTTAAATACAATTGCATACACATTTTTTAAACATTATTAATTAGCTGTGTTAACGTGGAATACCGTTGGGGCAGGTTGATACAGTTCGGGGTAAGTTGATACAGCCAGTAAGAACGTGCCCCATCCATATTTTACCAGAAGTGCATTTCATAAAACCAGTATGACGACGATGCTTTCAACTCCTCAGCGAATTTAAAGTCATCACCTGAAACATCGATATCGTTGCTTTCTTACAAAGGCATAATGACCCTGCTACAGCAATTGATACAGGTGTAAATTCTGCAAACATAACAGCGCTGAAAATTTACTTTTGACCGAAAAAATGCACATCGTCCGCAGCACCGTAGGCGGCTGACCGACACAGCTGCTGAAGGGACTGTCGCTGGCTTCCGGTATCAGCTAATCATGGCCAGAGCCCAAAGGCATCTAGTGTCATGGTTCGGGAGCTATTGGCGTTGTATCAATTTGCCCCTGTAAGAAAACTCCCCGCCTCACCCAATTCTTAACGTTTTCCGTGCCAAGGTCACAGAGTTATGGTGTGAGACAATTTGTAAACCCACCATGAACTTCACTTTTTATTTTATAGCTGATACTAGCAGCATACGCAATCTTGTGTGTTAAATTACAGTGGTAATGGTCATTTAAGGTCAATGGTCTTTTTGAACTTAGTGTGGTTCCTGCCCTTGGGTGATCTTTTTCCAACATGCTGTCAAAAGTGCAGCAGCTTGGTGGCGGAGTATCGATAACTTCTAGTATTTTGTAGAATTGGACCACCCTGAGTTATGACCTTTTTGAACTCGAAATTTTCAGACATCAGACAATTTTCAAGTGAAGTGGTAGATACTTTGTTTGACGCGTCAGGCCCAAAGGCATGCCTTTTTCACATTATATGATCGGGCATATTGACATGAGGTTGACCAATCCACTTGAGGTCACCTGTGATAACTTGTCTGTGCCAAAATGAATGTCGAAGGGGTCGAATTGACCCCATCCCCCGCCGTAGGATGAGGGTCAAATGCGAAACGCAAGCTCTTATAACGACCGAAATGTTGGTTTTGTCCCGTAGGGCTGACCAAACTAAAAGCGAAGATACCTACCTAAAACACTGACTCCAACTGACCTGTAAAATACATATCCTAATGTAAATTTCTACCGCTAGGAGTTGGACACCCTCTGCGTGTGTTTACGAGGCAGCCTTCCGTGTTTCACGCGGCCCCGCGGCTGTGTTCCTGCCGCTCCTGCGTCATGGTGACGCTGGCCGCTCTGATGCCAACGGCCGGGCCCCAATGAAGAGTGACAGCCGGCAAAACAGAGGCCGGCCTGTGGGTGCGGCCTTCTTAGAAGCTGGTACCGCTGGTAACGGGCCTACCTTGGCGCCGTAGCATTACAACATCCTGCTTTCCAATACCAGTACGGATTTGCGTTTTTGTCCTTCAATCGGAAATGTTACTAACGAGGGAGATTGCACGATGGGTGAGCTGTAATTTGATTTAACACCCTAAACATTTCTGAGTCGGGTGAAGGGTATTTTCGAGATGGAAATAATTTTATCATAGCTATTTTCAACTTGGTGCCGAGGATAGGGATTATTTGCTCACAACTCCGTGCTTTGTTATCTCCTACCCTAGCTCTCTTCTTTCCTAGAAACAGTATTTACGCTGGCTGTCAAAAACTTGGGGACAAACCGAACGCACACGAGTATGTTGTTATTCCGTCTCTTACCACCCTGGCTGTGCGTAGGGGAGACCGGGGCAAAACGGATTTTAGCTATTTCGGTATGTTGTTGGTGTTTCTATGGAGGTTTTCGAGGATGAACAACTGCTTTAGACAAAGGACGTCAGAATATAGCGTGTATATCGTCAGTTAGCGGCATCATTTCGACGCGGGCTGGCTGGAGAGGACTTTCCTGTAAGTGATACGATATTTACAAGTTTTAAATCTTCGTTTTTTTCGGGAGACAAGCTGAGTTCAGTTCTGATGGTGATATATCTGAATAAGTGGCAGTGTAGGCTTAGGATAAGGGTAATTTCAAATCTCAAAGCCTGCTATTTTTTCGACACGTAAAAACTTGTATAGGAGTAGCTGTGGGGCAAAACGGAAGGGGCAAAATGGACCAATGGTGTAAAATGGTCCGATGGCCCCGTTTACCCCAATCACTTATAATAATTGGCAATGTAGTTTGTTACAGTGGTAAGGTCAAAGAAACAGCGAGAAAAGAAGGCAGGGGCGGGTCCAGGGTGGGGGGGGGGCAGTTTTGTGCCGAAATGAAAGTGGGTTAAAATTTTAACAGAGTTATAAGATGTTGACGCTTTAACGAAAACATCTTACATTAGAGACACAATTTATTAGGCTACGTCAGGGTGTATAGTTCAAAATTTTCGGCCCGCTATAGAGCAACCAACCCACGTCTCGTATCAGTAGGGCTGCTGCACAAACAAAACCTTTTTCAAGTGCGTTAAAAAATGTTATCAAGCACTGCTCGCGAAATTAGATAACGGACCTGAAGTTTAAAAGACGCTATCAGGGACTGCGGATCCTCGACTGGTGTCTATGCTCATCTATCGCTGATCTACAATATGGTGGCGTGGTTATCGGGTCCCTAAATGCCGCCCTCTCCCTCACCTGGACGCACTGTTCTTATCCATAGCTTAACACGCGCACTGACGGGGGTGGGTACCCGCCCCCTCGTTTTTTTTAAGATAGCATAAAAACGGCGACGCGTAGTGCCTCCGTACTTGGCATACTTTTTCTCTGATCATTTTAATAACTTATGTCCCAATTTTAAGGTTAGTTCATCTCAGATCAAGTCACCAGTGCAGGTCAAGTGACCTCACCTCAAAAAAGGTTAAGATAGCATAAGTTAGAACCAGGTGAACTTAACTGATTGAAACTCATATCACATAATGGACCTTGCGATTTCTCTAAAAATAAATCATTCCGCTATTTTTTATATCGATGACCTAAGGTCGGGTACGAGCCATGACCTCTCCGTTGGAAATACATGGGAAAAGTGGTTTTAACTGAATAATTTAGTAATGCAGTGTGATAGAGCATTTTTTAAACTTAATTAGATTGGCCATGTCTTTGCACTTTAAATGATATGCATTTTGACCTAATTTAATCTTGACCTGACCTCAGATCATGCCAAATGCCACGTTTGATCTGATTTTACCTAGTAAGGTCATATTATATATCATTCGATTCGGCTTGCTACGAGGATTTCAACGGTCAAATTATTTTGATCTATCTTTGCTTGTTCAGATTTAATGACTGAAAACCTTCATTTACATACATGTTATCCCTATGACGGCATGTCTTGACCCCTAGTGACCTTAAATGTGACCTGACAAAAATGGTTCAAATATTTTCGATAGAAACGTGGATGGGCTACACAACGCCCTTCACCAGTGTTCGCTATCTAGCGTGGTTCTCCAGATCTTAGGGGGGTGGGTACCCGCTCCCCCGTCAAAGCGAAGGTGGCTCGGACCCCCGTCAATACGCGTGTTAAAATGGGCTGTTTTGTTGGGCCGGCCAGGCTGGGTCACGTAGTCGGGTGATAAATTGGACAGGTATGCTCTCTGGCAACGATGTTCGGTGCTGTCACCAGTCGATCACTGAACAGAATGGTTTGAACGAAGAATGATTGCCTTAGAATAAACATCATTTAGCTACCGTAGAATACATAGTTTTAATAGATATGATCTTGCTAAGTATTGCAAACCCCTCGAAGTCCAACAAATAAACGTATCAACTTGTCCGTGAAAGGATCTATCGAAGGATATCAAACTTCATCAGGGGCGGAAGCAAGAGTGCCGTTGGGGGAAACTCGGGAGAAATCGTAAAAACATAGTATTTTTTTCAAAATCGGTCAAACCTCGCCATTTTGAAGGGGCATAGCTCCTTGTCCCCCCCCCTCTGCATCCTCGAGTGAACTGCATGCGATAAAATGCAAAAGCATGTGACCCGGACACCTGATACCAGAGGTTAAGGTACCCCCTCCCCCCAAAAAAAAAACTATGAGAATATCCAAATTGCACAAAAAAGGAACCAAACTAGAAGTTTTCGGGCAGCATACTTGAAATCCATCCATGAAACTGTACCAGAACAAGATAAAGCTCAGACAGGGGTCTCCAATTTTTATACGTTAGCTTAAACAGTGTGGGAAATCTTTTTGCAAATTTGTAACGTCTGTAGTTTTTGGCCTTCTGCGTTGAACAATCAACTGCATGGTCAACTGTAGCATATTGCTGCATAAGCCACATATCGTCGCTGCTTGATTTGCGCGCTCCAAAGCCCAGTTGGATAATTGAGACGCTTCCTTTGTCCTGGTGTCCGGCGCCATTTTGGAGGCCTTTAACACCGACCACTCCTTACCCGGCGTGGTTTTTTTCTGGGAGTCGAGGTCATCTTGTGCCAGGAATTAATTTTCTGAGACTGATTTGTCGTAACCGGATTTCAGATGGGTCTAAATGATTGCTGGTCTTCCGGGAACTGCGAGATCTTCTCTGCTTCCACGAATAGTTCTGTGTCCTTGCTGAGCTGCACCTTGAAACGGCCCAAGAAGCAAAGGCTACAGCTTTCAGGGTGATAGTTACGAATGACACGAGACTGATATTGTAAGACACTTACCCATGCAGAGGGTGACGCAACAGTGCACACAAACATAACACAAAATACAAATTGCGATGAGGTTAGTTTCACATTTTCAGTTCTAAGTCGTGTTTGGCTGAACAAAGAGGAGGTTTATATCCTCTCTATCAAGTTTTCTCTCTTTTGTAACGCTCTGGAGATCGTGCCCGACCAGCACACTACAACCATAACACACAACACCACTCGTGGGCCTGTCCTCAGCATGGCAACTGACGATCGGTCACTCACACTGTGGTTCGCGGTCCCCGAGTACATCAGGGTCAGTGGCGGATACAAGGGGGCCGAGGGTTCAAGCCCCCCCCAAATGTCCGAGTGTCTATAGTTAAAACATAGGCGGAGGCTGATTTGAGTCAATGGTGAGGAAGGCTCGAGCCTCCTACCCCCCCTCCACCCCTTAAATGAAGTCCTGGATCTGCCACTGCTTAGGCTTATCAGCTGCACCGTCTTTCTGCTGCCCGGGTAGAACTATAGCATTTCCTCCATGATCCGACATTCCCTCGTGGCTTTATCTATTCTCTGAATGTAGGCGTAGCATTTTATCAGAGGGAACTGGGTGAACTAACAGTTTTGATTTGTACCGGGGAGACTTTAAAATAATTGTAAAATTGGCATCGGTCAATATAGGGGTGTATGATCGGGCGACCCCGATGCTGGGCCAGCTTCCCCAATCGTCGCCGACCATGACAGTACACTGGCTGCACTACACTGGTGGTACTGCACTGGCTTCACCACACTGGCCGCTCCGGCGGAGCCATACATTTTCTGTGGACCATGCTTGACGGTTTGTTGTTCTGAGCGATGAATCGTCGCACCACTTTCGCTTTGGAGGTAACAGGAAGTGCTGAAACTCGGGTGATATGTATGTTCACCGGGGCGAGAAGATTTAAAGCATATGCTGTCTGCCTTTCAAGCAGACCTCTCGATGAAATAACAGCATTTAGACAGGCAATCTGTTCAACCAGTTTCCAATCACAAAGATTTTATACAAATAATCAAGTCAGCAACACCCGTCATCATCATCAGTATCATCACTATCATCGTCATCATCATCGTCCTCATCATCCTTGGCGTCGGGCATATTGTGGGCCAGCAGCATGGTCAGCAGCATCACCATCAGCTGCAGAATGGCTGTCATCACCAGCACCTTCTGCAGCGTGGTGAGGTCGTACAAGAACTGCGCCACCACCGCCTGACACCCCTGCTGCCACACCCGCTCCAGCGCACCGGTCACCAGCGGGTACAGCTCCTCCGAGCACGCCGGCTGTGTCTTTCCCTCCTCCAACACCCTGCACCGACACGAAGAGGGCGGCGGCGCTCTCCTCCGCGTGTAGTCCTCCACGGAGTTGACTCCGCAGCAGTAGGCGCCTTGCTGCGTGAACCCGAGGACCGACAGACGTATAGTCTCCGTATCGGGATCGAGCCTTTCGTAGTCGACGTCGAGCAGCGTTGCCGAGCTGGTGTCGTCGGCGGCGACGCTGGCGCCCCAGGCTTCCAGTTCGGGGTACCAGCGGTGGGCGGTCATGTTGCGGTGGTAGATGGTGAGATGAGGTACCCGGCTGGATGATGACCCCCAGCTGAGACCGAACTGCCGGCACCACAACTCCTGTCAGCGTCTCACCTCGGAGGCCGGGGAGGGGGTGCTTGCGCCTGGTTGGCACCCTGCGACAGCCACCTCAGTTAGTGAAACTCACTTGTGCAGTGGCTGAACTCAAATAAACGGAATGACGTAAAACAATTAAACCCGGCATGGAAGCGTGAAGAAAGACCGTCAGTATCTTGTAGATAAGAAATGTTCCACTAAGAAAACTTGTAACGTGGAGAGGCCTAGCTAGGAGGGGGGGGGGCAGTCAAGGTACAGTCATCGAATGCGACCAAGTTTTACCCATATTTAGCAGATTTCGGCCCATGTTTTCAAGTCCAATGTTTTTTGTACGATTTTATCTGGGTTTTCCGCACTGAAACGTTTCAAGTATAGCTCCATCAGAAAAAGTTTGGTGTAATTATTTATCGTTACCGTTGGATTTATTTACCATATTATTCACTGAGTCCTGGGTGGGGAGCCGAGGGTTGGGGACAGGACCTCCTGATTTGAAAAAGTGAAGGACCTGAGGTTCAGCCCAGGAGTTTTGTCCTCCACAATGTTGGGCTAACTTTTCTGAATGAATGCAGTTTTGAATGAATATATATATATATATATATATATATATATATATATATATATATATATAATAGGGTGTCCCGAGTGAAATTATATTTTCTTTCAATCGTGCTCGTGTCATGCCCCGAGGTGGTTGGGTAAGATAGATAACTGCTGAAAATGTCACCGTGATTGAAGGATATTTAGAGGTCGCGCCCAATAGCACCTTTTTCTCATAACCTTCATATGCAAACAAGAGAGACGAGAAAGCTCTGGTTGGTGCAGAAGTCTCCTTTGAGTAAACTGCCACAAAATCAGCTTCCTACGCAGGAAGAGGTCCTCCTCCTATATCACCACTGTCACCGATACCTCCGATGCGCGATATAGCCTAGATGCTGAAAGCGCCATATAAACCCCCGATACCTCCGATACACTGATGCCGAAAGTGTCAAGGCTACAATCAGTACAATAGAGGCTGTCTGGAGCAGGGTCAATATGAAGCTCCTCACCACCACTCCACTAACCCTCGAGCATTGGCCAAGCCTTATCAAAAGATCATGAAAAGCAACAAGAATCACTCATACATGAAAATGAATCGAGAGATGTTCCTTACGGATATTCAGGGGATTTTCGATGTCGCCCATTTTAGTGCTCTCGCCTGTACAGACATCCTATCGAAAGACAAGAGGCTCTTAGTTTCCCAGTGTGAGGATAGGCTTTCCAGCCAAATGGGAAGCATGGATATCCAGTTTGCTGCCGAGAGGAGCAGGAACAGTTTAGACAAAAGGATTTGGAACGCTCCCACCAGCGCCAGCGTGACGAGACAACCCCCAGCGACCCAAGTACAGACTCTCCCTCATCTAGCGCCGAGGCCTCCCCAGAGAGAGGCTCCGCAAAGGTCCCCAAGCAAAAACCCATTTCTCGACTGTCTAGAAACGTCCTGGACGTGGATCTAGCTGCCACGTGGTATCGTGGACGACTCTCTGTGCGGCAGGCGGCAGCAACCCTTGCTGTAGCAGCCAAGTATCTAGGCTTGGACCCACCGATATGCTTTCGAAGAAAAAAATCCATCGTCTTAGGAAATATTCCCATGCCTAAGCTGGATTAAAACTCTGCGAATAGATTAAAGGGCTACCACCGAGGTCGATTCTTCACTGGGACGGACAGCTTCTGTTAGACGCCGGTGGAGGAAATGCCACCGTAGATCGTATCGCAGTAGTCCTGACTGGAGAGGCTGTCGAGAGGCTCCTAGGCGCCCCGAAGAAAGTCGACGGAAGTGGGCGGGACATTGCAGCCGTTGTGCACGAGACCATCACCTCTCTCGGAATTGAGAAAAAATCATCGCATTTTCATTCGACACCACAGCTGCGAATGCGGGGATGGTTCTAGGGGCATGCATGAGTTTGGAGAGCGCACTCGAGAGAAATCTGCATTGGCTGGCCAGTGGTCAAAAGTGTTCAACGGGCGCGACCTCTAAATGTGCTTAGATCATCCTAAAAATTGGCACGGGTGTTTCTTTCATAAGTGGCATGGGGCATCACACGGGAAAATTAATCCCAACAAATTTATTTTTACCCATATAAGTTTGGGATATAGAAATTTTTATATATTGAACTATATTGAACCTATATTGAAATTTTTGACGGCATAACATCCACTGATATTTTCAACCAGCCGTATATTTTTTAGGACTGCCTATTCGACTTGACATCCAGTAAGGATCCGGCAATAAATTAGGTAAGGTAATTTTTGGGCCTTTACCCCTCTCCGTGTAACGTATTAAGGCGGCCATGTGTACTGTTTGATAACGCTGTGACTGACTACCCGCTTTGCGTGACGTGATTTGTGGACGGCCCCTCTGGATGTTCCTCATCACCTCTCCTCATCACCTCTCCTCATCACCTCTCTTCATCACCTCTCCTCATCACCTCTCATCACCTCTCCTCATCACCTCTCCTCATCACCTCTCCTCATCACCTCAGTCCGAGAGTGCCCCAGGGCAGCACTGGTCAGCTGACAGCAGGTTTGAAGGGGTCAGATGTAACATAACAACGGGAACCTCAAGTTACGTTGGTGGTTATAGTAGGCTCCAAACAAGTGCATCGTCATTTGAAAATATCCATCTGGGATGATTGAGACAATGCTACCGGGAATCGCCGCTGAGAGTTTATAAGTTCTCCCTTAGCCAAACCACATACATGATAGCCAAAGCAAAAATATACTACTCTGAGCCCTGCCTTCGTGCTTATATGCGCTCCTGCCTAGGGATATTGAGTAGATTCTCGGTCACCTTTTCGATGACTCCTCTCTCCTAAAGTCAGGCTTATGGAACTTATTGGCCTTAAGATATTGCACTCAATTCTTATATCCTCTTTTACAGAGAATTTCTGGAAAATCTAAAAAGATACCCCCAAAATGAGTGTCTGAATAAGGGGAAGTGACAGAAGGGGCCTGCCCTCCATTTTTAGCCTCAAAAGTGTCGATTTCAGTCAAATTTAGAAAAAGGAAAGATCACCAGTATTTGCGAAAGGTAACAATGAGCCTGAATCAGTCGAGTGTTTGTTTCTAAAGGAGAAAGTATCTCATCAGCAAGAGGTTCAGAGTTGACTGGCCCTCACTCCTTTTGTCGGTGGCGACGCTCGTGGGGTTGGAGGGGACCTCTGTAGATAAATGATTTTCAAAACTCCACCGACTGTTTTAGCCAAGTCAATGGCTTAACATATTTCTGTCCCACTGTTTCGTTGTATGTACGTCTAGAGCTCATATATCTATTTCCAGTTCCCTCCCCACTTGGAAAGTCATCTTCAAGGCGATAAAGGTCCCGATCTGAAAAAGATGATACACCTCTACTCAATCGATTTTCAAGTTTAATCCTGTTTTTCATAGGTAAACAAATGTAAAGTAAAATTCGCAGGTACTAGAAATGATAACTATATGACCAAAAATGAGTGGATCGCGTTTCTTTGAGTCTTGTTTAGCCTTTTCAGTAATGATATTCGGGTCAGTGCCCTCCATTGACGGAGGGAGAAGAAAAGAAAGGAAAGTTTACAAAGATATAAGCAGAAATATCCCCTGGTTCCTCATGTCTACCTGGTGAGATTTGGTCCCAAGCAGTCATTCGCGTTCCATCCGACTACCGAGAATAACTCGGCTGAGGGCCATGCGATAGGCTTCCATGCCAGTAGTAGATCTTCTGGCGCTGATGGACACCCGTGTTGTTACCGTCACTCGATTGTTGTTGAACTCCCGTGAATTATAAACTGACGGCCAGACCGTTTATAACAATGGCCAGGGCTGCAGCCGCCGCTGCCACTCCGTTGTTTAGCCGCGCCCACCGCTGCAGTGCGGTGGACTGGGGGAGCGGTTGTAGAGCTGCTGCCGCCAGCTGCAGCGTACCTCACCTACCGAAAATAGCTGGCTTCTGAAAGAGCCGATCGGAATTTTCACAATTATGCATTTATCTCGACATTATCGTGCGTATGATGTGCGGGAAAAGTTGGCGTCGCAAAGCTTGGCAGCCCAGGCGCACAGGCGATCACCAACGGAGCAAAATGTAATGCACGGAAATGGGAGGAAAAAATTAGTTTAAAAAATACAGTCCACACCTGGCACACGGAGGATTTTTAGCCCCTTTATCCCTTTGGAAATATCTCCTTGGTCCCCATAGGTAAAGAAATAAAACTTTCTGTTCGTATCAAGAAATGATAGCTTCGTACTTCAAAGACAACCAGACAAAACTCATACCATCTGGTCAGTGATATCTTAAAATTTGGTATCTTGATCAATTTACACTTGTTATATTTTTGGGTATCGTGGACAATTTGTAATACTAAAAGTATTACTACAAAAAGTTTTTTTTTATAGATATATTGCCTAGTTTATTGCACGGAGCCATATAATACAAAATTTCGTTTACAAAAGGAATGCAGTAAGTAATCTTATACATTAACCATACAAAGCTCAAAAGCGTTTGAGCATACAGCTTGCCGAGCCTCATCGCTTTCGAATGGTGCTGTACAACCTTATACCAGTCTTCCATGTTTGCCGAAAGATTCATTTGGGCAGCGCCATCTAGGATCCAATGATGAAAGTATCCATAATATGTGGACCTAAACAAGTCCAGACCGGTGGAGGTGGGCCTCCGAGCCACCTTCACCATTGTGGGGGGTGTTCAAACACCCCCCCCCGAACTCGGCTCCTATACGGGATAGCAAAAAAAACGCGAACGCTGGTGGATAGCTCATACAGATTCATGAAGAAACTACATCTGTCACTTTTTGGCTCAGGTCAATATTGAGGTCATGACAGGTCAAAGAAGGTGGCATCTTAGAGAAGAACTTTTTGGTTCTAGCGTCTGAGAGAGTTGAGTTAGAATCACTTTTAGGCACCATTCGCTTCAACTCGTTACGGCGAATCGAATGATGTATAATATGACTATAATAGGCCAAAACACAAAAATGAACTGACCTGAGGTCAGGTCGAGGTCACTATCCAATCTAGCACAGTAAACATGCATATCAATCGACTCGCAATAACTATCTAAACGTATTGGTATCAAAATAAAAGCTTTATCGTCATTTCCTGCAAAGTTATTGACCCAAGTCTGAAAATCTGCTTAAGTAGCCCAGATAACCTCTGAGAAGTCACAGGTCAAAAATTGTAGCATGAATCTAGAAAGGAGCCCAGGATAATACGATTTGGAGAATGTGAAGGTATTATCAGCTATATCTACACAAAAAGAGCTCAATATCTGTTTTCCCCATGCATTTCCGATGGAGAGAGGTCATGATCCGTACCTGGCCATAGGTCATCGATATGAAAAAAAATCCCGGAATATTTGTTGTACTACTTCGTGGGCTCATTATGTGGTATAAGTTTCAATTCGATATATTTACCCATTTCTTACTTATGGTACCTTCAAATTTTTTGGAGGTGAGGTCACTTGACCTGCACTGGTGACCTGACCTGAGATAACCTAACTTTAAAATTTTGAGTAATGTTGCAGAATTGACCAAGAATAAGGCGTGACAAGTAGGTACAACGGTGCTTCGCGCCGCTGTTTTTCCGTGCCGCCGGAAAAAACCCGAGGGGTGTTCAAACACCCCCACCGGGGCGAGGGTTAAAAAAATTTTGCAAGCTCTTGATTGCCGAGAGAACACTGTTTTTACCGCCATTCGATGCAGAATAGTGACTTCATAAGTTCACCTCATATACTACTGGCTGGAATATCAGGTCCGATAGTGTACGAAATTTGACAAAAGCAGAAACTTTCAATGGCCGAGCGCGAGTAAAATGTTTTTAGATTTATCTCATCAGACGACGGGACAAAAGGCTAAGAAAATTTTGTGCGAAAATGTCGTGTCTATTCTTTACAGAGAGTTAGACGTGTGCCAGGGCGGTTCCCCGGAGGCCCCGGAAACAGCGGTCGCTATCTGCAGCTGTGATCTGCTCAACGAACATCAAAGCCGCATGAAGCGTTGAAAGTGATAGAACGACGGAAATGAACAGTGCAGTCTCAAGAAGAATGTGGTGTCTTCAACAGGATTTATTTTGAAAGGGTGGATTCTTTGCGCAATTGCATCTTCTTCAGTCCCGTTGATCTATTTTTCGGTGTTGCTCGGTTGCCCTAGCGGCTGCGGCAGGCGCCAGAACTCCCATCCACTGTGCTGGCCTTGATGAGTGAGAGAAACAGGTGGTCGCATTAGCTCAGCGCTTTCATAACGTGCATATATAACAAGGGTAAACAAAGGTAATATACCTACCACCGGACCTCTCCTTTCCCAGCTGATCATGATTTTACACAAGATCTAAGTCTACCGAAACCAACAATTAATCAAAGCGTGAAGAAGTATGGCCAATGGTCATGCGCGGAGACGTTCCCTACACTGCGTCAGCTTTTAGTCTTGGTTACCTTGGCTACTTGCCAGACTAGGATCGGGAAATTGCTCTAAGAACCAAACTGCTCAAATTGCTGAGCCCTTGGAACGTAAAAACACATTCTTACCAAAGGTACATACACACAGTAATTGTGGTAATGAGTAATAAAACGTGTCCATGGTTGGAGATCCCGAGGGTCAGTGGTCAGGGTCCTCTGGTTTTTTTGGTATCCCATTGACTTTGTTAAGGGCTTGTATTGCCGTGCCAGTGTTAACCCATCCAGGACCCCCCTGGGTTGAGTAGGGATATCCAGCCATGAACATGCATTTCTCATCACGGCACCCCGCTGCGCTCTTACCCGACTGGACCAGAGGATTCCTCCGGCCAGAATATTCAGGATGATCAGCGTGGCCAGAAACGCGGCGCTTCCCATCACCACCGTCTTGTTGTGGAAGGCGATGCCGTAGCCGTAGGACAGCACCAGCAGCGCCGTCAGCAGGCCCACTGCCACGATGTTCAGCAAGGCCGAGTCTACCTGCTTCTCATTGCTGAAGATGGCCAGATGGGTGTAGCTTTGCAGTAACCTGACGTTGTAGTACTCTGTGGCGGCCTGCAACACCATCCAGAGGCAGAAGCAGGAGTAGAAGAGCAGGCGGAACCAGCGCGGAGGACGCGCCGGCGCCTCCAGCGAGGCCAGGCCGCAGGAACGCATCACTAGACCGGAGGCGTGGTGTGGGAGAGGGCTAAGGCTTTGCTTATGTGAAGGTCCACTACGAACTGGTCCGTGACTTCAGTTGTTCCTCCTGATTTCTTGTAGGCCGCTCGTCACTGGCATTTGCTTTGATTGAAGGAAGTGGCTTGCCAAGCAGCAGGTGCTGGATCTGGTTCACGGGTGTCTTTTTCGCTGGTTTCACTCAGCCCGATAAAAGTGTTTTCCACATGGTTTGCGACAATTGAATTTTGTATTCACGCACATGAGCTTTTCTTAAGAATCAAAGTTGTCTTAGTCGACATAGATGTGCTCAAGTAATAGTGTAATAAAACTGGTGCTATTGCTGTTGACTCAAATGCCGTAAGTGTTCCGCCAGTAACTTGCCCTGGTTTCTTGCTTCATCTGAAAATACGTCGACATTTTATAGGGACAGGAAGTATATCATGCTAGCATACCTAAGCTATGTAATGCATGAATATGCATTGAGTATCTTGGTTACATTATATTATTACTATCACAAGAGGGAACAAAAGTTTGGCAGGAAGTCAACCACGCGAACTGCAAAAGGATTCATTGATTGATTCGCTGACTCTATCAACGAGAACCCATTGCCCCGTGGAGATTAGGAGCGGCCAAGATACACACGGGCCGCGGGGAGCGCTCCGGGTGGTTGTCTGCGCCCCAGCCCACAGCCACCTCACTTCAGGGGCGGATCCAGGGGGAAGGCATTCCCCCAACGGAAAAGCTCAGGGCAAACTATGTTTTTGTCCCACCCCCCCCCCAGCGGTCGACCTCCTTTTGCCCCGACTCCTTTGTAGTTTATAAGCAAGACTTTGGTGCTTCAACTTTCAACTTCAAACAGAATCAGTCAACATGAGTGTTGACATCGGGCCTTGGATACCAAAAACAAGCCTAACTCGAGAAACACTGGAAGACGGAGACTTCAAAAATGATAGCACGATAATTTTCAATAACTAAATCGGTGACGTTCCTAACGCGATAACATAAGCATCGCCACTGGCAAAATTGCGAGGAATGTTGCGAGCAACTCAATGTTCAGCTTGCTGCTAACACTGCACTTTCCCCTCCAGAACCAAAAACGCGTTGAATTCGGGATCACTGTTGCCTGCCGCACTGGCTGATCACAGAATCTCCCATTATTCCCAATTTGGCTGAAATCTAACATTTTATTAAGTGATGGCCAGACATTCTGTCCCCTCTCTCCTTTCCCTATTTCGACGCGTATAACAATAATGATAGCCTTTCGATATTTCAAATAAATCAGGTATTGTAATGTATGTATTGTAATGTAAATAATGTATTTAAACAACGTTTATTTCAGCTTCAAACCAGCTTTAACTCATTCTGTCGTCTAACAAGAGTACATCCTACTTTTTTATCCAAATCAGGGAGCCTTAATTATTAACAGCATGTTTATTTTTTGTATATCGTGGGCAATGCACAGGTAAGGCGCCTTTATCGGCGATAACCCAGCGGCCGCTTCAACATGACTGAGACCAAACCGCGTCATAAGTCCAGCCGCAACAAGTTAATGCCGTGCTGGTGACCAATCAACATGGAACACAATACAAATGGCGAAAATAATTTGATGCGAATATAGTTTTTTATTCTTCGTTTACTTTCTAAATAAACTATTTTCGGTTTAATTGATATCAACTACAGTCAAGTCTTCGGAAATGCAAACCTTTTCGCCGGAAACTAGGTCGCATTACGGTTGCAAATATTTCATTTTTCAAGCACTGAAGCTCTCCAAAATATTTATTCAGAGGGTGTTGCAACACCCTTGGGGGCAATGCATGCCGTGGTATGGAGGGTAAAGTTCTTGCTTGAAAATTGAATACATTGAACTGAAGTTATGGTGGTAGTGGTGGTGCTGCCTGGAGGTGCCAATTTCATATCTTGACAGTTGCTCACCGAGTTATAAGCTCGTCAAAAACGTTACTACGGTCCGCCAGGTCGCATGTAAATCTGTTCTACTAGCGCCACGGCCTATTCAAAAGCGTCACTGAGGACACTTAACGGCGGCTTGGGAGGGATCGGCAACGTAATTGTCCTCTCTGCAAACTACACTGTGCGCTGAACGTTCCTTTACAACAAACGAGAACTAGGTGGCCGCAAGAGCTATAGTAAAGGACGGTTTGGGAATAATATATGCATGGGTGGAGCATTGTTCTGGAAGTTACCCCGGCCGGCAGCCGATGCCTGGCCAGTGGCGGATCCAGCGCACCTGTTTGTGGGGGGGGCAAAAAAATTAGCCAGGGCTCGTCGACCGGGGGGTGCGTGGGGTGGGAAACTACGTTGGCGTGGCCTTTATTGTGTCCACGGGGGGGCTGTGAAGCGGTGTTGGTGTGGTGTTGGGTTTTGTGTCGTCGACCGGGAGAGAGGGGGGAAGCGATGTTAGCCGTGGGGGGGCGCTAATTTGTATCGTTAGTCCCCCACATATTTTTTGGAGGAAGGCTAAGCCCATTTTGCCCCCTGGATCCGCCAGCTTGCCTTGCATGCTTCCAGTGAACCTACGTACTCCAGAGGAATAATAAAATGGGCAGTTCCCCGCACAGACTACCATGCCTATTGCTAAGGTCAGCTGTGGAGGTCCACAGTGGTCCATTGAAAAGTAAAAGAGCATAAAACAGACAAAAAAGTACAGACGAAACACAGAATCTCGTTTTATTTTCAATAACAACTTGTATGATATTTTGAGGCAATGAATGGCCGCAAAAAGGTTTTCCTGGTAAGGGACACGGTAAATGGCATGGGCAAAATATATCGGAACGATGATGAGGAAGAGGAACGTCCTCGGGTGTGTGTTGGCTTGATGTTGATGTTGGTGCTGGGATACCCATCTGGGAAACGGCTGATCGAATGCTTCCTGCAGAATAAACAAATGTTGATAAGAGAGTTATTTTACAAGTAAGTGAACAGGCAACGTCGGATAATATCACAATCAGTGGCGGCGGATTAAGGGGGGCAAGGGGGCAGTTGCCATCCCAAAATTATCAGAGGGGCCCTGGAAAAATACGCACTTTTAGCTTGGTTCTTTTCTGAAAGTTCATGAACGATCTGAGTCCTCAACAGCTTCTCGGTTTGGACAGTGTCCGAGCTTTATCTCAGGGGCCTTGAGCTTGGGCTCGGGGGCCCTCTAGCTTGGGCTCGGGGCCCTCTAGCTTGGCCTTTAGGGCCTCCAAGCTTAGCCTAAAGGGGACCCTCGAGCCTGGTCTCAGGGGGCCCCAGAACTTGGTCTAAAGGGCCCCGGAGTTTGTATCAGGGCCCTCATTCTGTCTCAGGGGCCCCCGAGCTGTTCCTCGCCCCCCCAAGCTTCGTCTCAGGGACCCCAAACTTGATCTAAGGGGCCCCCAATGCTGGTATCAGGACACACAAGCTTAGCCTTAAGGGAGCCCTCCCGAGCCCGGTCTCAAGGGCCCCGAGATTGTCTAAGGGGATCCGGAGCTTGTCTAAGGGGCCCTCCAAGCTAAGTCTCAGGGGGCTCCCGAACGTGACCTCATGGGGTTCCGAGATTGGTCTCAGGGCCCCCCAAGATTGTTATAAGGGGGCTTCTCAGATTGGTCTAAGGGCCCCTGAGATTGGTCTAAAGGGACCTTTAGCTTGGTTTCAGGGGCCTCCAAGCTCGGTTTCAGAGGCCGCCAAGCTTGGTCTCAGGGGCCCCCGAGCTTGGTCTCAGGTCCCCCTGAGCTTGGGCTCGGGGGCATTCGAGCTTGATCTCTAGGAGCCCCCAAGCTTGGTCTCAGGGGGCCCTGAGCTGTGTCTCAGGGCTCCGACTTGGTCTCAGGGGGCCTCCGAGATTGGTCTAAGGGGCTCCCGAGATTGGTCTTAGGGAGCCTTGAGCTTGGTTTCAGGGGCCTCCAAGCTTTGTTTCAGAGGCCCCTTAACTTGGTCTCAGGGGCCCCGAGCTTAGTCTCAGGGGCCCAGAGCTTGGGCTCGGGGCCTTCGAGCTTGATCTCTAGGAGCCCCCAAGCTCCGTCTCAAGGAGCCCCGAGCTGTGTCTCAGGGCCCCGAGCTTGGTCTTGTGTGTGCTCAAGTCAGTATGCCTGTCATTTGCGGGTTTTTTCTGTGCCGATATAGACGACAGCATCACAGCGCCCCAGTTCTCATTCTGCAGGAGACGGAATGCTCTGAAAAAAATACTCATGAGAATAAAATAATTCGTGTTACCTACCATGTTTTATTATCTAGATGCATACGAACAAACAGCGTTCACTTTTTAAAAAAAGAACTATTTGCCTCGGAAGGCCGTTGTTGTACCGTTAGTATAATTTTACTAAACTCCTAACGTGACGCTAGAGCTTAAAGATTTGACGTTCAATGTCCGAGGCTTACGTGAACCTATAAAACGCAGATCCATATTTCGACTTCTACATGCTAAATACTCTGCTCATTTTGCTGTACTACAGGAAACATATTTCAGCTTGGAATCTGAGATCGTGTGGAAAATCGAATGGGAAGGCAAAACCATTTTTTACACGGGCCAACTAATCAACAGGGAGGAATAGCTATTTTTGTACTGGGCCAAATACAACTTTTAACATTTGTGACGCTTATGCAGGAGCGGAACCATTATTCTGCTAGAGGAGTGGCTGAGCTTTGAAAAAATGGCGAAAAAAGGGGGAATAGGGCGCAAAATGGCGAAAATGGGGCAAAAGGGGAGGCTGAAGCCCCTCAGCCCCCTGGATCCGCCCCTGCACTTATGCCTCTGACATCAGGCAGCAAGTCCCAACCAATCTATTGCAGTTTTTAGGGGGCCTTGCTGCCGAGGGGGCCCCCTGGAAAATTCTTGCCCCCCATCCGAAAAGAGCATCCGCCGCCACTGATCACAATGGCCTTAGTTCCAGCTGAAACCTGGATGGGCTTTTGTTGGGGTTTAACGACGCACCAACTGCCAGGGTCATACGGCTGGATGGGCTTTTGAAGATGTGCATTCACATGTAGTCTAAATCAAATAAACACGTGGCTTACTTTACTTTCCTCTAGACACGCGAAAAAGCCTTTTGAACAAAATAAATCCCGGAGTAAATACCAGACATTAAGTATTAAATATAGCGTGATTTCGTGTTAATATCATGCTATCAAAGCCTGCATTAAATTATTATTGTAGTTTATCTAAAATGGGCAATGAATCACAGTTTTCAATGCACGCTCAATGTATGCACAGAGGAGGTTGACTGGACTGACAAACTGGAAAAAGGCGAATGAAAATGAAACAGAAAGGAAGAGACCAAATGGGCTGCCAACTAAAACACTCCATC
The DNA here is from genome assembly GCA_034440635.1 of Lepas anatifera. Classification (NCBI taxonomy): domain Eukaryota; kingdom Metazoa; phylum Arthropoda; class Thecostraca; family Lepadidae; genus Lepas; species Lepas anatifera. The sequence goes on from JAOTON010001654.1 coordinate 189,195, forward strand.
TGGATGTTGTGAATAAAATGGGAAATTGTTCCATCTACACAAACTGATAAAACATGGAACAATGTACATGAGTTGTGATGTCAAACTTAAAATGACCGCCCTTGAACGAAGTCCTTGGCAGGCAGCCGTGCAGACTATTATGAATAATGCCATCATAAATTATATCAAATCATCCTCAGTACAAACCTTTTATGACAACCCATTTGCTTCCACTGACGTCCCCCCCAAGAACGTTTAGTTTTCGACATTTGTATTATTTAATAAACGTAATGCCTCACCTTTCTCTTCGATGCTTGCTTAAAAAGAATGCCTCCAAAGTCTTTTGCCGCTTCATCTTTACTGAATGTAGGGGAAGGATGTGACCTATAAAGAAAAATGTATTCGTGATGGGTAGGACGTCTCAAAACACCAGACACTCGTTACTCCTTCTTGTCTCTGTCGGATAGCTGTGAAAATGTAGGAACGTTTAAGTAGGTGCGGGGAAGCGAGATCATATTAGCTAAAATTAAAATGCATCCATCAATAGGTATTAGGTAGATACATATTGTTTGTAAATGCATCTTCGATTTATTGTAAAATCTGACCATATTAACCGTAAATTTTGACCTTCTGCAGCATTAACAAGGACTCCAAAAGTTACCCCGGCCGCGCCGGGGTAACCTGAAAGTTACCCCGGCCATGGCCGGGGTGGCCGGGGCATATTCTCCACCCATGAATATATGTTAATTTCCAATTTCCATTTCATTTGTGTTTTCAAACTTAAAGGGAGATACGCGAAAAAAATTATTGGCTAGATCAAAAGGTCACAAAAAGTTAGAAGTCCTATTCTCATTTTTGCGAATTCGACCTGCAAATGCCTTAAGATTGCTCTCAAAGTCAACATTTCTAGACGACTTTACCGGTACACTTCTTATCGATGTAAATGACGTACCCCCGGCTAAGACTATCAAATTCTCTAAAAACCGGTCCCATTTTCCTAAGCAGTGACTTGAAAGTTTAAAACGATTAAATAAAAAGCTATTTTAAAAAAGCTACAGCCAAAAATAATATTAAAACAAAAATGTAGGCCTTTCAAGAAAGCACAATTGACCAATCAGAACGTACAGTCACCTCATAGGGGGTCGCGTGACCTTTCTGACGCAAAAGTTTCGTCATCCTGGGGCCTGAAGCAGAAAACGACTCAAGACCCGAGGTACGAAACGGCTGAAGACTTGAGTAATTATGTTTTTTCCATTTCTAAGGCAAACTAATTCATTTCGTATTTTTAAAGGCTTTGCAAAATTAATTCAAATACAAATACAAGAGAACAGACATTTTTATTACGAAAAAACATTACTTTTCAACTTTAAATAGTTTTCGAAAAGTAAGTGATGGGTGAAAGTTTCAGCATTTTATAGGAACTGTTAACCTTTTTCGATAATAAGTGAGTGGCCTCCCAAAATTTTTCCGAAGATACAAAAATTTTGCGATACTGTCCTCCTAACTCGAAACTGTCAATTATAATTGACAGTTTCGTAAGCAGGATTTTTCAAATGGCAAGAAACCACAATAATAATTTTTTTCGCGTATCTCCCTTTAATCTGGAATATGATTAAGAACACAAATCTAATTGTATTGATTTAATACAAAAAAATAACGCGAACCTATCAAGAACATGGTCCCCGCGGCAGGTCGGTGTCAGAAGTTGGACAGTGCCAAACTTGGCTGCAGCGTCCTGCAATGCGCGAGATCCTAAAAGATAATGCGTGACTGCAGTGCGTTTGGGTGCAGATCATCCTATCCGCCAAACGCAAGACGGCGTGAGTGACCTGCAACCGTTGACGGACGCAGGGGGGCCATTCCGGCCATGGCCCCCAAAGCACTGGAAGGGGGGCCAAACTATCTTTTGGCCCCCAAACGCCGGAAAATTTTTCGTACAAAGGTGTTTACACTAGGTCTGTAGAGCGAAAAAATATTCGCTCCCACCCCCCCCCAGGAAGAGAGGCAGACATGGGTTTGGCCCCCCAAAAAAAACTCGGGTCTGCGTCCGCCCTTGCCTGCAACGCGGTGTCATTGCGTACGTTTTGGTTCGGAAACTGTCTAAGTTAGAGAGTCCTCGCAAACGCCTCGCGTCAGCTCAGTCATAAACAACTAATTGAAATGCTACAAACAATCTGCAAACATATTGTGGCACGGAGCAGTTAGTGTTTACCATCGTCCCTGGGGCATTCTGCCAGGCGATCACAAGTTGAGCTCTTTAGCGACCCTTTCGTGGACAGTGTGTTGGTGATTGATGACAGTGTACTGAGGATTAACCAACACGCCGAACAAGTTTTTCTCGTGGCTCCGTTTACTAACCTCCTTTGCGAAGACCTTCGTCCTGCTTCTGAATCTCATTAAATAAGAGTATATTTGGCATCGAAGTTTTGTAGGAACTGTCTCACATGCTGAATATTATCTTCTCTCATTTTGTGAAATAATGCGGGTATGAACCAGAACACAGATTTGGGCTCCTCTTACGATGGATGCCGGAGGAGGATGTCTGCTAAAGTTCTACGCTCCATAGGCGGATCCAGGATTGCCGATCGGGGGGGACGGGCGCCATCCGGTCAGGGGGCGGGGCGCCACTTTTGACTGGGAAAACCTATCAGCTGGGCGCAAAATCCTATCAGTGGACGCCGATTTTCGCAACCTGGGGGGGGCTATTACAGCTGAGGGGAAGCAACATTTCAGGGGCGCACCAAGACCATTTCAGGGGGCGCCGAGGGTCGATCGGGGGGATGGGGCACGTGCCCCCTTGCCCCCTGGATCCGCCTATGCTACACTCGACACATTCAGTGCCTTCTCGTTTGGAGCGCTTTTGATTATCATACATTGCACATTTTGATGTGTTGTAAGTATGCTAGGCCAAAAGCAGAGGCGTTGTCACGCAACTGGTGGTTGGAGATTAATTTTTAGCATTCTGCTGTCTCTAAAATCGCTATCCACGGTACGTCTTACCAACATATTAACGTAGGCCCACACAGGAAATAGGGGAAAATGAAAATCTAGATCAAGTTCCAAAAATTTGGGGTGGGCAAATCGCCCCTGCCTCTCGAGCTGCGAGGAACGTGACCCCCTCCCCGCTTTCGACGCCCATAGCCACGGGAGTACCTACATGAAAACAGCTTAAAAGCTTTATCATAATCAATTTTCCAGAACGGGGACTCCAGTGATGATAATGGCAGGAATTGCATTATTAGGATTACCTACTAGTGTTGTTTTTTTTGCCCCCGCAAAACCTTAAACGAACAATTGAAGCTGGAGAAGTTCTTGGCCTTGCCGTTTCAGAATGGAACCAGTACTGAACAACTTGTCCCTCCCCTGGGGAAAGAGTCGATTTTCCGCCCAACTTAGGGGAATGACTTTTGGTTCACGCAACCATTCTGATGAAAAGTAGTTTCTTCCGTAGGTATGGGAAAGTGAGGGAGTATTACAGCTGGGGCAAAGCCGAAAATCGGCGCTGCGCCCTAACGCCGCGCTCACGGCATCACCTGCTATCATCCTTCGGGAGCTTTTGCTCCCATGGATTGTTAACATCATTATCAAGCCAACGGCTTCATCGACTGAGCGACTGTCTCAGTGGCGTGATTTTCAAGGTACCTAGAAATGAGCTTGGTTCTTATTTGGACCCTTTTTGTACTGCCAATTTGCTGAGCTAAGTAGGCAATCGTTGTTGATTCCTTAATTCCAGTTGAGTATCTGAGCCTTTAAAAACATTACGGCAACGCCAAAAGGGCATTTTTTCGGCAGCACCGCAATGCATGTACAAGTGATATACATGAGGACTGAAATTCGGGTAGTATATCATATATAACGAGACCCAAATCATAAAAAAAATTATACTGATAAATCAGCATATCATATAAAGAGAACAAATCATATTTGAACAATCTACGTAGACCGTCGCGAAACAGCATATCTTAATTGGTTTTAATCATTAAAATACCAATGATATATTAACAAACTACCTTGAGTGTGGGCACTAGGAATGCCAACATGACAACTTGGGAACCCCGAGCAAAGTCAAAATCCCACCCACACTCCAGAGGAATAAGAATTCAATTCTAATGAATTTGATTAGCATTTGAATGAAATAGCAAAGATATACCTAATGCAATACTGAAATAAGAAAATAAAGTCACTGGTTAATGCATATAAAGACAAGACAGGGAATTTCTTCCCATTTACCCCTTTACCCCTTTTTAGCCGAGACCAGTACCGGCAGTGGAGTGGTCAGCGAGGCTGGCTGCCACGCAGCCGATCCGGGTTCAAGGTCCGGCGGCTTCCCTGAACAAGGAGCAAGCTGGCTCCCGAGAAACCCTTCCAAGAGGGAAAGAGTTGGCGACACCATATAACCCTGGCAGTTGCTGCGTCGGTAAGCCCCAAAAATTATTATGAAACCAGTACCGGACCAGGTTGGGTCTTGCCGGGACCTTGTCGGAAATAGTCGAGGGTTGTTAGAGCCAATAATTTAGACAAAAGAGGGACCTATACTTCTCACCATCATAAGGAAATGAGGGCGACCGTACGGCCGTATGGAAACGACGTACGCGCCCTTCTTACCCGGTTAATCAATCGCCCTAGGCAAAACAACGGACCAGCGATATTGCCAAATGAGGGTAAGTGAAAATAGTCCGCTTAGTTTCCCAAGATGGTACGGTCAATCTCTTCTGTGAAGACAACACGTCATGTGTTGATATCGGGACACGCTCCACCGCGCAATCGCATTGAGACGCTATCAACAGTCACTCTTCACCGTCACTCCGAACATCTACACCGTTCCAGACCGAACGCACACCGGATAGCTTCAGACCGTTCACCTATCACAAAATCACTGGCACTTTTTGAGCCACTTGGCACCTTCAGCACGTGCCATGAGGAGAGAAGCGATGGCGCCGACGACCGCCGCCCGTGGATGCACGCCGTGATTCAGATGTGACCGCTGCAAATGAAATCGTCGGCTGAATTCGAGGCCACCGCTGTGAGCTACAAGGGGAGCTCAGGGGCCCGGAGCCCTCCGTTACCAGCCGGAGACTCCATGTGCCTGCAAGGCAAACACATGGGCGGTGTCATGGGGTTCTGCCCAATTTGCGACCCGTGCACATCTCGTCTCTTCCCGGCGGTAATACCGGCGAGATGAACTAGAGTGCACCGGATGTAAAAATAGCAGTGGTCACCCTTAAAACGCTAGCCAAGCCTTTGAATGCCATTGGAATCACATTGAGTGTTGACGCAAGCCTACATGTAAATTACCATGTGTATCCTGGTCAGTATCGGCATTGGTGACGCATCGCATGAACTAAACACTGCCATTCTTCAGCTCACTTATTGTTTATTGGGCAAGTGCCCCTCCAGACCCATCGGGTTAGGAGCCCCTCACCCCGAAGGTGAGGCAAAGCCCTGATGAAGTGCTCAATGAAGAGGAAAATATAAAAAATACGTGTTCCACAGTGTTATAATGGTATTTCGCATCTGACCTACACTCTTGCCACCTTTAACATGTTAACTAGGGGGCCATTGCCTCCCCCACCAGTCGGCAGAAATACCCCCCAGTGCCCGGAAATTGCCCCCGCCCCGTGAAATAGACAGGAGATAACATACATACATACATACATACATTTATTTTCCGACATTGCACAAACAAGTAAATCAAGATGAATCCCCGATAGGCGTAAAAGCGCCAAGGCACTTAGTCACGACGCCGCTCGGGTAGCACTGAACACGACAACGATGCCGCCGCCAGTCAGACGCCACCCGCCCACGCCACCACACACGGTCCCACGCCCGGCCGGGCACCGGCAGCCAGGTCATCCACGCAGCGGCCCACCAGCTCAGCGGCGCTCGGTCTCACCACGGAACCTTCCGCTAGTTTTTTATGTATCTGAAAACCTCTTGGGCCACAGCTTGGTCAACGCCTGGTAGGAGAGAGTGCCCGAAGATGAGAGTGTCTATTTTTAATTTTTGTGGATAGTTCGGAATGAAATATTCAATAGTGGTGTAATATTATTCATCATAGTCTCCCTCTGTGGGGTGAATTTCGGGCAATCGAGAAGAAAATGTGCGGTTTCCTCGCAAGGGTGACCGCAGTCGCAGCACGGAGATTCCAAGGCTTGAATTTTGAACAAATGGCCGTTTAATTTGGACAAACCCACTCTCAGGCGGGTAAAGAGAGAGTTATCTATTTTTGAGCCGAAGGTAAAGTACTTTGGAGGTTTGTTTTGGCTGTAATACCGCTCAAGGTGATGGTTGAATGTAGTCTCGGATTGGATTTCTAAGAGATGTCCTGGCAGCTTATTTAATAATTTTATTGTGCTAGGCAGAAATGAAAACTTGTAGTTAGAAGTTCTAAATGGTATTTGAGTTCTATTCCTAGCATTTCGTAAAGTACGGTTAATGGTGTTGTCCCTGGTTGCTGGTAAAATTCTCTTTATGTAGTTTGGTGTTGCTCCTCGGTTTAGCCGGTTAAAGAACTTTAATTTGTGTAACTCGCGTCTGGATTTTAGAGAGGACCACCCAAGCTCCCGTCGTAAATTTTCCGTCGGGTCCTGGGTAGAGTCGAAGTCACAAGTCTGGCCGCCCGGTTTTGGAGTTTTTCGAGTCGTTGAGCGTCGTCAACTGTCAGGAGTCCGTCGTATATTATGTCAGCGTAATCGAAATGAGGCAGCACGTACGTACTGTAAATCTGAGCTAAGATGTCTCTGGACAAGAAGGGGGCGATTGGATAAAGCGGGCTTAGGGTAATTATAACTTTTTCACAGTATAATTCACATGCTCGTGAAATCTTAAGTCAGTTGATAGAATGATTCCCAAATGTTTGTGTTTGTTTTCTACGGGTATTGGTTGGGCATTGAAAAAGAGTTTCGGAAATACTTTATTTTTACGGTATGAAAATGACTGCTGGACAGTTTTGGAAGCGTTAAATTTAATAAGCCAGTCGTTCCCGTATGTTTGAATTTTATTGACATCGTGCTGAAGGGATTGCTGAACAACATGAATGTTCTCTGGTGTGTGATATGCAGCCAGGCAAGCATCATCGGCAAAAAATAACATTTCGTGCTGAGTTCTACCTGATAAGTCGTTTAAGTACAATAATGCAAGCAGGGGGCCAAGGACCGAACCTTGTGGACAGCCTCCTTCTAGGGAAAGGAGCGGGGATTTGGCATCGTTGACCTGGACTGTCTGTTGTCTATCTGTCAGGTATGATCGTAACCATGGTAAAAGGTCAGTCAGTCCGAATTCGTGTTCGCATTTGTATAGAAGTCCTTGGTGCTAAATTTTCTCGAAATAGCGGGATATGTCGAAGTAGAGCACTGTTACGTCCCGACCATTGTCTAATGATTCGTAAAGTTGGTGAGTGATGTAAAATAATTGAAGATGTGTCCCATGCCCCGGTTATACCCGCTTTGTCTTTCAGTCAAAAGGTGATGTTCAGTTATATGCCTGTACACTCGCCAGAATATGATTTTCTAGAAAACATTTGATGAAGAACATAATAAGCTGATAGGTCTGTATCCTTCGACTTCTGCCGCACTGCCTTTGTTTTTGAAAATTGGTTTTACATTCGCTGTTTTCCAAATTGTTGGGAATTTCCCCTCCTGGAGCAAATTCAGCCCAAGGGAGGTCCGCGGACCCCAAGGACCCCCCCCTTGGCTACGCCACTGTAGTTAACACGCGCCCCGCTGGGGTCCCTGGCATGACGCGCCCCGCTGGTGGGGCGTTTTTCGCCCCTCCCCTCCGTATCTCATTTTCCAGAAAAGCTAAAGGAAAATTAAAGAGTGCGTTCGAAAGCTCTTGACGAGACGAAGAGAAATTATCCGGAGCATTTTTATTTCAGTTCAATATTGAGATCAGTAAAGGTCAAAGAAAGTTCCATAGGCTTACAACAGGGTGGTATACGTTTACCCTTCTAGATTTGTACTCAGCAAAGGTACAGCAAATATTTATGCATCATTGGATTCCTCTCATCGTGGCAAATTGAATGATGTATAATATGACCATGCTAGGTTAAATGATTGAAAATGAGCTCACATCGAGCTAGGTCAAGGTCACATGGTGACCTGGTATGGTCATGCTGCATATCAATCGATTCCTCGTAACAATATAAGCACAATGCAATCAAAATGGGAGTTTTATATCAATTCAGTGACAAGTTATTGACAAAAAAATCACTGTAGGTATGTTCCTGTGACCTGACATGACCTTTGAGAAGTCAGATGGTAAAAAATCAACTTTATGGTCAAGACTGTGGCAAGAATACACGTTCTGAGGACTTTCAGGCTTATCTATCCAGTTTCACTGAAAACGAGCTCTTTCAATTTTTCACCACAGGCTTCTAATGGGGTGACCAAAAAATTGACCCCACCATGTGTCAACAGCAGCAAAATTCCAAGATAGCAGATTTGTTGACCCTACTGGCCATGGTGAAAGTTTGAAACTCATCGGTTGACAGATGTTCATGGGGGACTGCTTCAAATCGGTGATTTTGGGTTTTGAGGTCGGTTCACTTGACCTTGAATAGCTCCTTGACCTGACATGACCTGACCTAAGAAATTTGGTCAGATGCGTACAATTGATCAGGGATAAGGTATTGTAGATTTCGTTGTTCTGCGTATCTTCGTTTTTTTCGTTATTTGGGGAAAACCAGGAGGGGGAGGGACAAATTTCGCCCCCCACAGCGGGGCGCGTGTTAAGGTACCTCAATGCAAAGTTCAAGGTCAAAGGTTGAATTAAAAGGTCATTGGGAAAGGTAAATTCTCATTTCCCGCCAAACAGTTGCTATAGTGCTTATCATATTGTACATTATATGTAGTATATAATATTGTGACCTTATAGGTCAATGACCTTGAATGACCTTGAACTCAAAACTGTAGTGAAGGTTCCTTATGACCTTCCCTCTGTGATGCTGGTCTGCCTTTAGATTATTCCCGCCTTTTTTTCCCGTATAATCACGGCATTTTCCATTCGGTCCCCAGCATGGCCAAGATTTGACATTTATGACCTCGTTTGACCTCGAAGATATTGACCTAGGTCAATAAAATGGCCATGATGTAGTTCACTATAGCCCCACTCACCTCCAAAACGGCATTTTTCTACGTCTCTTAGTTTCCGAGACCTAAGGGGGCTACCAGGCCCCCCTCCAATGTGCGCTAGTGCCGGACCCCCCCCTAGTGCGGGTGTCAAATAGGCCCAAATGACAGCTCAAAGGTCACGGGGCGAAAATTGAAACATGAACCTAGAAAGGGGCCCAGGATACTACGATTTTGATAATATGAAGTACCTATTCTTAGCTGCTTCTACAAAAATATAGCCCAATCCCTGTTTTCCCATGCATTTCCAATGGAGAGGTCATGATCCGTTCCTGAACCTAAGTCGTCGATATGAAAAATACCGGAATATTTTTGTAGCACTCGGTGGGTCCATTATGTGGTACAAGTTTGAATCCGATAGATTCAACCTTTTTTCTTATGCCACCTTAAACATTTTCGGAGGTGAGGCCACTTAACCTGTCCTAGTGACCTGACCTGAGATGACTTAAACCTAAAATATTGGGGAAAGTTGCAAAATCGAACAAGAGTAAGGTGTGTCAAGTACGGCGGCGCTTTTCTGGCGTCATGCCGTTTTTTCGTGCCGCCGGAAAAACCCGAAGGGGTGTTCAAACACCCCCCACAGGGGCGAGGGTTACCTGCGTCGTGCACCCTGTGATTTAACTTGGATCCTCCTTGTTCAAACGGTCAAAAAATTGTATGCCTCCGCCTAAAACAATCATTTTAACATCTTAAACTGCTGGTGCTTCATACGCAAGAAATGCCAGCAATCCATGAATGTCACATGTAGGGAAGACTGGGGCAAAACGGACACCCTAAGTGTTTTTCTAACATAGCAAGCTCAATAGCGGGCCGAAAATGTTGAGCTATAAACCTTGACGTAGCCTAAGCAATTGTGTCTCTAATATAAGAGTATGAACTTGACAAATTAATTTTGAAAAGCATGGCAGTAAAATATATCAGCTAATGTTTTTTGCCCGTTTTGCCCCAACCCTGGGCCATAATTGTTTTCAGGAAGGGGCAAAACGGACTGTATGACCTGCTGTCACTGGAATTTGCCCGAGAACCCCCAAAGATATATAAATCCACACCCCTGGCAGCCTGGGTAATATGGCGAAAAAAACACCATGTTTTCGTTAAAGCGTCAACATCTTATAACTCAGTTAAAATTTTAACCTGCTTTCATTTTGGCACAAGACTGCCCTCACCCTGGACCCGCCCCTGCCTTCTTTAATCGCTGTTTCTTTGACCTTACAACAATAACAAACTACATATCATATTATCCTAAGTGATTGAGGTAAACCAGACCATCAGGCCATTTTACACCATTAGTCCATTTTGCCCCACAGCTACTCCGATTCAAGTTTTTACATGTCGGAAAAAACAGCAGGGTTTGAGATTTGAAATTAGCCCTACCCTAAGCCTACACTGCCACTTATTCATACATATCACCATCAGCAATGAACTCAGTTTTTCGCTCGAAAAAACGAAGATTTAAAACTTGTAAATATCATAATACTTACAGGAAAATCCTCTCCAGCAGGCCCGCGTCGAAATGATGCCGCTAACTGACGATATACACGCTATATTCTGACGTCCTTTGTCTAAAGCAGTAATTCATCTTCTAAAATCTAGATAGAAACACCAGCAGCATACCGAAATAGCTAAAATCCTTTTTGTCCTGGTCTCCCCTACATTGTGTGTTGTATCGCAAATAGGTATGAGCTTATTGAAATCTTGAAAAACTGAAAAATCTGAAAACATATGTGGGGGGAATTTCTTGTGCTGGCCATTATAGTGTCTTTAGGGGATCAAGACCTCATTTGGAAGGAGGGGAAGGGTAATAAAACTTGGACGCGGCTCCATTAACCTGGATTTGTTAAAAAGCCTGGAAAGAGGATCGGCAATTATTAGAGCCACAAGCTTTATTAATTTGACAGGAATTTCGTCCGGGCCAGTACTCTTGTTCTGGTTTAGCCCATTAAGCATTTTCAGAACTTCTCTTTCTGTTATTCTGTCTTTCTGAAACTGAGGAGTATTACGGCTCTGGATATCCGGAACTCCGTGATATTCGCTATTGGGTAGATGTGTTTGGGCAACAAAGTACCGGTTGAAAAGTTCAGCTTTACTTCTGTCGTCGGTAACTAATGTACGGTTGTGTCCTGGAGAGGGGGAATTCAGGCTGCTTTCGATCTACCTGTCATTCTTGTAAGGATTGTGTGGTACCCGTGAGGCTCATGTCGTTTTTGTAATAAAGTTTCCGCTTCTTTGGATAAATAGCTACTCTTGAGGTGTTTTATCATTTTTGTTACCTCGTTTCTACAAGACCTCCATCTTTCCCAATCGCACAATTTGTTTTCTCCTAGTCAGAGACGGCGGATTCCATTTTCGAGAAGTGGTGCAAGATTTTCTGGAGGGGGCGCCTTCCTCCCCAGGGGGCGCCATCATCTCTTGGGGGGCGCCTTTGCTATCCAATGGCGTTCTGCAGAAACTCTTTGGACTCGGCGTGCGAGGCCACTTGGGGTGGTTTATTTCTAATATTCCGAAAAATATGTATTTTAGATTTCGCGTAAACTCAGTCGTATCGGATTGGCATCAGCAACAGAGTAGCATAGCCCAGGATCCTGCGATATTCATAGCCTTGTTTGCAGTTATGACCAATGATATTGCAGGCACTTCCCGCAAACATACGTCACGTGTTTTTCGTTGAAGACTTCACAATATGTGTGACAGTGTCTACTACAGCAGCTGCGCAGAGGCGGCTGCAGCTTGGCCTTGACATATTGCAGCAATGGATCACACGCAATGGACTGAAATTTTCAAGTTCAAAGACATAGTGCATGCACTTTTATAATAGACATTGAGACTGAATACCCGATTTTGTAAATTCGCGGAAATCCGAGCGACGTTGTAGCAGAAACCAGATTTATCAGGCTCACACTCGATAAGCTTTCATATGTGCCACACCTGAAGGATTTCCGCAAAAAAATGTTTCGATACGCTGAAAATACTGAAGGTGTTGACGAGGATGAGATACCGTGCAGATAGAGAAATGTTTCTCATGCTATACACGTTATACGCTTATCGCCTATATATACGTTATGCACACGTTATACGCTCATTGTTATACGCTACGTTATAAGCTTCTTATGCTGTATAGATCACTTATTCGTCCGAAGATCGAGTACGGCTGTGTCAGAGCCGCATGACGAAATCCATGGAGCGAAGCGGATTGAGATTTCTCAAGAGGCTCTATTCTGGCCGTTTGGCGGTTCTGACAGTTGATACCAAGGCTCTGCAATTGTGTAGGGTGATTGCCCTTTTACGCTAGACGCCCAAACTAAGACCCCCGAATTTAAATTCAAAATAGTTTTTGAGAAATTTTGGAACAAATGTTTTCAATTTTGCATTTTTATCATTTCTATTTCTTAAGCGACGAACTTGAAATTTGCCTCCTTTTGAATAAGCAACAAGGCCACCTAGGAAAAAAAGTTCGAACTGGTCCGACAATATTTATTACGCCAAAACGCAGTATTTCTAGTACAAGCAAAAAGATATTGAAATTTGACAGCCGACTTGTAAGCTCGAAATGTCAGAAGGCACGCTTCAGTTAGTTTAAAGACAGCCACGTGGAGGCAGCTACGTCAATTTTCTTGTGCTTAGGCATAGTTTCCAGTGGAAAACGTAAAATTCTGACCTAGTTTTTGCCATTTTGCCGGAGGACTACATTTTTGCTCATTTCATTTAAATCTTAATCTCTCGCGATCTAATGCGCCGATTTGACTTTTCATTTCAAATAATGAAAGAACATTGCTTCCGCCTGATAATATTCGGAGATGGATATCGTGATAATAAAATTCATTGTCTTATATGTATAAATATAATTTTAGTAGAAAACCTTTTATTTGCAGCTTTTCGGTTCAGAGCACATGTCATTCACAAGCTCAGAATTGACATGGCTGAATAGGAAAATTAATTGCAGTCATTCAATTCATTTACACTACCCACTTATCTCCAACGGCTTTCGAGTAATTCGTCCGAAAGGGTATTTCAAGGAGTTAAATTTCTCGGAACATGTTTGCTTCTCACCATGGTTTCAAGTCCTCAAAATAAATGGAAGTGGATGCAATTTGGCATAAAGCTAGCTTAGGGTCCTGGGTCGCCGATACAAGTGATTCTAGGCGAATCTAATGTTTGGTTCGTCTTCTAGAAGCAGCTTTATACCATGCCTTTTCTGTACGAACACAACACCCGGCGCCACGATCACGGCATCGTTTTGATTGCGTGATACCGGCCAGTGACCTCCTGACGGGTCACAGGTGTAGGGTTAGTGGGAGTCGGTACAGTGTGGCGCAGTGGTCTAGTGGTTAGAGGTCCTGTCTCGTGATGAGGGGTGCGCGGGTCGAATCCGGGGTTGACTGCGGGATATTTACTATTTATTTCAAAGAAAAGAATGATGGCACTGACCTACAGGCTTATGAAGAGATACATTGAGAATGAAATATGGTTGATTTCAGCACATTGTCATGCGGCTCTCCTGCGCCGCATGACATCCCAGGTCGCAGACCGGGCTTGCGTATGATGCCACTCCTTAGTCCGCGAAAAAGATTATCGATATGTCCGTCATCTCGCTATCAGAATAGTAACAGGAGCGTTCCAAGCTTCACCCATAATAAGCATGCTAGTGGAAATTAGTGAAATACCGCTACAAATGCGCAGTAAGATACTCGCTTTGCATTAAGCCATTAAAAGGAATGTGGCACCTTTAGAACGTGATTTTACCTGAGATAGCCAAGTTGTAAAGCAAATCAGAAAACCAGGTGCTCTATATATCATTTGTCTTGGAACTCGATTTTTCCGTAGAAAAAAACTAAAACCTACCCGAAATGTACCTCTCATGTACCTCTCGCCAGGCGGCCATTGTTGTGAGCTGCTGGTGTGACGACATATGCTGACATCACGATAAGCATCAGCCAATCGAAGCCCTTGAAGTATTTCGAGTATGGTAGTGGTTGCCAGATCATGACATCATCCAGAGGCAGATATTTATTCATTTTTCTAGAGGAGTATTTTAAAAATAAGAGCATTGAGCTTGTTGTACATTTTTCAGAGAAATCATAAGTGGTTTCATTATTTTCGGCTAAAAGTACGCCTATTTACACAAAATTCCAGGATTTTACCAAGGTGCCATGTTCCCTTTAAAATAAGTCACCAACACGCCCCACATACCAAACATTTTTTTTGGCGACGCCTACCTCAGTCAGATAGACAGTGGCTCGCGTTTTGCAACCCGTCACCAGGGAGTGAGAGTCTGTGCCTGGCTGGCACAGGCTGGTATCGACAGCAATCTCGTCGAACCACATGAAGCAGCTGTTATTGAACCATAGCTCATCTCGACAGTTAACACGAACACAACCTACGCCAACAAAGCAAAAATTTGCCTCCTGAACCGACGCGCCAGTATTTTATGAACTTTCTTGCGGAGCCGTTCGAAAACCATGTCTGTTTCTATATAGACGGTTGCAAAAGAAAGTGACAATGGCACAGGGTGTGCATTTGTTGGTGACGATGTTGAGAAGTTTTCTAGTTTGCCTTACGAAGGATCCATTTTTACTTCAGAGCTGTACTCCTTTTTTTGCTGTTTGGACCAGGTGTCTAAGCTGATGGTGAGGAAGTTTGCGATCTTTACCGATTCGCTGTCTTATCTGCAGACATTGAAGCCATTTTATTTCTATAATGCCTCGTCACCTTGGCAGGCCATGCTGAAGATGACTGGATCTTCTGTGTGCACTGATTAGTCCAGTAGGAAGACACAGGCAGTTTGGATGGCTACCATCTCAGCCTGAAAACTCGAGCAGAGCGAGCCTGCTGGTCGCCTGAGCTCATGCTGGGCTCTGTCTGGTGACTCGATGAAGACCCAGCTCCCCCGCTTGTGATCCCTCCGTGCACTGACCCGTCGGTCCACACCCATGTGACACATTGAGTCAGGGAAGCGAGGTGGGGGAGAGCTACTCGCTTCTTCCGGACAGGTGGCGCTCCTGATGTCAGTGGGCCCACGTCTAGTTGAAATGTGACTCACTCTCCTGATACCCACAGTGGAATACGTCGAGGAAGGAAAGACTCGATGGGGAGGGAGATGCCTGCTTGATCCCACATGTCTTTGCCCACCTGCCGCCACCCGGTCACCGAGGAGAGTCGAGAGGGCGCTGTCGCCTCCGCACGTCTTCACAGAGGGTCTTCAGGCGGCAGGGTATGGAATTTCACCAGCAGTCGGGTCGCGAGTACCCTCCTTCTGGCCGCTACGCGGGGAGTCTTAACTCGGCTGGGAGTGGAGTGGGTGCATCCTGTGATGATACGCGCCGACGCTCTCATTTTGCGTTCCAGCAGCTCGACATGAAATGGCGGTGTGGTGTGGAGCCACGCTGTGGCCGCTTGCTCCATCGCTCCTCTCACGTAGCCAGTAGCGACGGTTCGGAGGTGCTGTTCGTGCAGCCCCCAGTTGCAGCCGGACAGTTGACGTAGGTGGGAGATGCGGGGGTGGACCTTCTCCCACAGTTTCTTACAGTGTGGACCGAAATGGAGGAGCCGATCGATGGTGACGCCAAGTAGCTGTAGGGTGTCTCCAGCAGTGACAGACTTCCCATCGACCTTAAAATTGAAGGGATCGGCGTCTCTGACCCACTGGGACATCACCAGTACTTGGATCTTGGCTCCTGATACCACCATTTTGTGCTGTCGGGTCCACTTCATGAGGGTGCCAGCAGCAGCTTTATTGCGCCCGGTCCTTGGCGACTTGGATGTTGTTGCCCGTGCAGAGAGCCGCCGTATCATCGGCGTACATGTAGGGGAGCATCCGGGAACCACGCAGAGTGCGTCTACCAGCCGAGCCGCCCATACAAAATAAAACTGGCGATAAGACACTTCCTTACGGCAGGCCAGTTCGGAAAATGCGCTCACTGGAAAGCACACCATTTAGTTCCACCTGGACTCTTGGGTCCCGGAGTCACTGCCAAATTCAGGCCACCGTGCAATTTGACAGCCCCATCTACAGCAGGCGAACGCGTAGCAGGTGGTGGTCCACTATGTCGTACGCGTGCGCGAAATCAAACGCGACGAGGACGTATTTCTGCGCGGTCTGTCCATCGGGAGGGCGGCTGTGTCTCGATTTGGGCATGCACAGTGCACGCTCACCTCTTCTCTTAAATGAGTCCGGAACTTGACCTGAAGGCGATGGTTGATGGTATAAGTGGATGGTCAGTGATAAAATATACTCGTTTTATCAATCTGAATGGTCTTTTCACTTCGATCTGAACACTGCACATGACTATTAAACGCGCAAATTACAGCCAATAAACGAAAAAAGTTATCAATTTATCAAGAGAGTACTTGGACACGTTGAAACTGTTTTCTTTTTATTCTAGTAGGGCCCATTTATGTCACAAATCACACATGCCTATGGCATGATCTATTTCAGCATTCAATCACATGGCTACCGAAATTCTCTTAACACCTCCGAAATTTCACGCAGAAGAGCAATTCTCCCATGCTGATGAATTGAAGAATATAGATAAAGGTCGATGGAAAATGCCCACATACTTCATTCTGTGTTTATCTTAACGTTTCAACTTCCCTTATATCTCCTTGAGTCTGCCATCTGGTTCAAACATTATTTTTTAGGAGCAATTAATAATGTGGGTTGAAGTCCGGTTTGTGTTTCCTACAACTTAAAGCTTTTCCGCTGAGGTAATTTTCTTGGACAGCTCACAGGCCAGGTTCACACTCGCTGCGATTATTTTCAATGTCCTCTCACCATTATCTTACGAATCTTGGCCACGTGGAAAGGCAAAATGATGCTTATCATATTTTATATTAAAATAAACCTAACCCCTCTTCACTAACAGAAAAATCCTCAGATATATACCTTTATGTTCACCTGTTGCATCTTCCCAAGTGTCTTGAATTTCTCCATGACCTAGTGGCAGTTACAGATTTTTCAAGAGGTGCCGAAAAAGTGTGGACTGAACTGTTTAGCAATTCATTGTTTCAAATATCACGCCAAATAGGCATCTTGCTTGGCTGGTACAAACTGTTATGGCTGGGAGAGGGTGGGATAGGACGTTGTTAAAAATACGATCCGTCAAAATGACGGCAACCGAAAACCAAATACCATAGGCGCCCTTTGGGTGAAAAGTTGATGGTTAAGTGCCCACTTTGAGGCTCCGCGTTTCCCCCCACCTTACTAAAATTCTAGATCCGCCCATACGCGGATCCAGGGGGCAAAGGGGACGGGCAGATGCAGCCCCCGATCGATCCTCGGCGCCCCCTGAAATGGTCACGGCGCCCCCCTGAAAGGTCGATGGCACTCGCCTGAAGTGGCGCTTCCCACTCTCCCCCAGGATGCGAAAATCGGTGCTCACCGATAGGATTTTACGCCCACCTGGTAGGTTTTTCCGGTCAAAAGTGGCGCCCCCTGCTCCGGATGGCACCCCCCGGGAAGGTGCTCCCTTCCGATTGGCAATTCTGGATCTGCCTATGGATCTGTCACTGTTCAAGAGCAAACAAATCATAGAAAAAGCAGGAAGATATCAAATGTTAGCGGGGAGTGGTGCGGCCAAGATAATTGATGATGCTAACAAATTGTTTAGTTATGTGGATAAAATAATTGGGTCGCCACACGGGATTGGAAGGGGACTCCTGCCTTCTTATGAGATGGGCAGTGTGCTAAAAATATATCGTCAAGTCAATATCAAATTATCAAAATTTAGTTTTATACAGTGCACTGTTCACTGCAGTGATACAAGAGTGC
Source organism: Lepas anatifera (assembly GCA_034440635.1). Taxonomy (NCBI): domain Eukaryota; kingdom Metazoa; phylum Arthropoda; class Thecostraca; family Lepadidae; genus Lepas; species Lepas anatifera. The sequence goes on from JAOTON010001654.1 coordinate 207,066, forward strand.
TCTGTCCTTTTTCTGTGGGTTTATGACACCCGGTAGGTTTCGTTTTAGCCTCAAATATGGCTTTTGTGGTATTTATTTGTCCATTTGGCCGCCCCGGTTGCTCGGTTGGTAGAGCGTCGGGCTCCGGCCCGCTGCTGAGAAGCATGCAGTGGCAGTGCATGTCCAGGCTTGAGATCGGTTCCCCTGAGACGCTCCGGCGCTCAATCGTTTGCCCGACGTAGGTCGGCTGGCAACTGACTGATGAGAGGGTGACCTGAGCCAGGCGGCCATCCCTGTGCTTTGTAGGAGGTTAAACTTTGGCTTCTAAATCAACCCTTCATTGTGGGCGTTACTCGTTCGGGTGGTGGGGTCGGGGTCTCCGTGACAAGTCCCTTGAGGACTTTAATGAGACTCAGACTCCAGCAGCCGTACTGGGAAGAACTTGGACGAAATTTATAAAAAACAAGATTTTTTAGTGCAAATACAATTTGAACCTTTTGGCCTTTTCGCAAACCCGGTTTGGCCTTTTTCCGTTGAAAAAAACCGCAGTCCTGGGCAGCATCTCTAATCTTTAGAATATGGAATAACAAAAATTAGGAGAAATTTTTTAACACTAGCACGTCTAAATTTTATTAACGCCCCCTCCAAATGGGGGTTTGATCCCCCGAAGACATTATAATGGCCAGCACAAGAAAATCTCCACCGCCCCCCTCCACTGAGTTTTCCTTAAAAAATGTTCTGCTGTCCTTTCCAGGGGGCGCCTTTCCTATCCATGGGTGCTTATTCTTTCCAGAGGGGGCGCCTTTGCTCTCGGGGGGGCGCCTTTTGCTATCCAGGGATGCCTGTGCTAACCAGGGGGTGCATATGATATCAAGGGGCGCCGTTGATCTTCTTCGGAGGCGTCTCTGCTGTCCAGGAGGCGCCTGCGCTATCCAGGGGCACCTATGCTATCCAGAGACCCGGATCCTTTACTCAGGGGGCGGGGGCCGCCTTTTGCTGTCCAGGGGTGCCTGTGCTAACCAGGGGCGCATATGCTATCCCGGGGTGCCGTTGCTCTTCTTTAGGGACGTGTCTGCCGTCCAGGGGTGCCTATGCTATCCAGAGGGTGTGTTCTGTCCATGGGGCGCTTTTGGTATCAAAGGGCGTATTTGCTGTTTTGGGGGCGCCTATCCTATCCAGAGGGCGCCCCTGCTGTCCAGGGAGCGCGATTGCTATTAAAGGGAGCTTATGATATCCAGAGGGGTGCCTTTGCTCTATGGGGAGGGGGCGCCTCTTAGTGTACAGGAGTGCCTGTGCTAACCAGAGGGCGCCTATGCTATTCAGGGGCGTCGTTACTCCTCAATTGGGGGTGCCTTTTTCTGTCCAGGGGCGCCTCTGCTGTCTAGAGGTCGCCTTTGCTATCCAGAGGGGCGCTTTTACTCAAGGGGGTGGGCACCTTTTGCTGTCCAGGGTGCAGCTTTGATGTCAGGGGCGCCATTCATATTTGAAAGTGACTTTAATAAATTGTTTTTAATATCTGGAAACATATTAGAGATCCACGAGGCTCCCAGTGGCTCGACCGTCGCACCCAGGGACGCAAGTTTCCATATATTTGGGGGGCTCGAACCCCCCCAATGCTCGGAGAAGCCCCCCAATGACCCGACGAGCCCCCCAATCCCAAGTTGCGGGCCCCTGCGGACAGAGCCGAGCCCCTGCCACGATTCCAGGCCCCAGTGGTCTACTTGGGCTAGCTTTGGCTGAGACCAGGCTCCCTGGCATGCTTGCGGGTGCCCTGTGGGCCATCCTTAACCTCGGTGTCCGCAACCGGGCCCCTAACGATATTTTTCAGGCCCACTTTGACTGCAGCCGGGTCCCTTATTCCGGCAGTCTCGGGCCTCCTGTCATCCAACCGGGCCCTCTGTGATCCACCCGGGCCCCCTGTGGACTGCAACCGGGCCCCCTGTAATCCACCCGGGCCCCTGTGACTGCAGCCGGGCCCCCTGTGATCTACCCGGCCCCCTGTGACTGCAACCGGGCCCCTCTTTGATCCACCCGCACCCCTGTGACTGCAAACGGGCCCCTGTGACTGCAACCGGGCCCCCTGTCATCCACCCGGGCTCCCTGTGACTACAACCGGGCCATCTGTGATCCACCCAGCCCACCTGTGACTGCAACCGGGCTCCCTATAATCCACCCGGGCTCCCTGTGATTACAACCGGGCCCCTATCATCCACCCGGGCCCCTGTGATACACCCGGGCCCCCTAAGACTGGGACCGGGCCAACTGTGATCCACCGGGGCCCCTGTGACTGCAACCAGGCCCTCTGCGATCCACCCAGCCCCCTGTGACTGCAACCGGGTCCTCTGTGATCCACCCGGGCTCCCTGTGATTACAACCGGGCCCCCTATGATCCACCCGGACCCCTGTGATACACCCGGACTAACTGTGATTACAACCGGGCCCCTATCATCCACCCGGGCCCCTGTGATACACCCGGGCCCCCTGTGACTGGGACAGAGCTAACTGTGGTCCACCGGGGCCCCTGTGACTGCAACCGGGCCCTCTGCGATCCACCCGGTCCCCTGTGACTGCAACCGGGCCCTCTGTGATCCACCCGGGCCCCCTGTAATTATAACCGGGCTCCATATGATCCACCCGGGCCCCATGTGACTCCAACCGGGTCCCCTGTGACTGCAAGCGTGCCATCTATGATCCACCCGGGCCCCCTGTGACTGAGACCGGGGTCCCTGTAATCCACTCGGGCCCCCTGTGACTCCAACCGGGCCCCCTGTGACTGCAACCGGGCCATCTGTGATCCAACCTGGGCCCCTGTGACTGCAACCGGGCCCTCTCTGATCCACCCGGCCCACCTGTGACTGCAACCGAGCCCCCTGTAATCCACCCGGGCTCCCTGTGATTACAACTGGGCCCCCTATCATCCACCCGGGCCCCCTGTGACTGGGATCGGGCCATCTGTGATCAACCCGGGCCCCCTATAATTACAAATGGGGCCTCTATGATTCACCCGGGCCCCCTGTGACTCCATCCGGGCCCTCTTTGACTGCAACCGGGCCCCCTTTGATCCACCCGGGCCCCCTGTGACTGCAATCGGGCCCCCTGTAATCCACCTGGGGCCCCCTGTGATCCACCCGGGCCCCATGTGATCCATCCTGGGCCCCCTGTGACTGCAAACGGATTCCCTGTGGTCCAACCGGGCCACCTGTGACTGCAACCGGGCCCCTGGAATTCACCCGGCCCCCTGTTATCCACCCGGGCCTCTGTGACTGCAACCGGGCCCTCTGTGATCCGCCCGAGCCCCTGTCACCGCAACCGGGCGCCTGTGATCCACCCGGGCCCCCTGTGACTGCAACCGGGACCTGTGACTGCAACCGGGCTTCCTGTGGTCCAGGAGGCGTGGGTCCTCTAATGCCACGGACGGGCCCTTGCCATGAGTGCGAGGCCCCGTGGTCTATCTGGGCTTGCTGTGGCTGCGGTCGGGCTCCCTGGCATGCTTGCCTGGCATGCTTGCTTGGGTGCAGTCCCCTTTAGGGCCACCCATAATCGCTGTGTCCGCAAACGGGCCCCTAACGATATTCTCAGGCCCATTTTGACTGCATCCGGGGCCCTATTTCTGGCAGTCTCGGGACCTTTTTGGTTCCTCTGTGACTGCAACCGGGCTCCTTGTATTCTGCCTTGGCCCCTTTTAGTCTGCCCGGGGCCTTTGTAGGTGGTCTGGGCTTTTTGTAGTGTGCCTGGGTCCTGTGTGGTCCGCCCGGGTCCCTGTGGTCTGGCCGCGCCCCTTGTGGGCGGTCTGGGCTCCTTTTAGTCTGCCCGGGCCCTCTGTGGTCTGCTCGGGCCCCCTGTGGTCTACCAAGTCCCCTGCGGTCTGCCCAGCCCCTTGCAATTTGCCCGGGTCCCTATGGTTTGTCCGTGTCCCTGTGGTCTGCAAGGAACCACAGCAATAGCGGATCCAAGGGGGTAAAGGTAAAATCGGGGGGATTTGATGCCCTCCCCAAATCCCCCGATTTTACCGATTTTTACGGATTTTCTTCAAACAAAAACCATATGTTTTTCACGATTTGGGGCCCCGTTGCCCCCCTCCCCCCACCGTCGGCCTGAATCCGCCCCTGATTCCACTCCTCCCACTTCGCTGTATCCGGGAGCCCGTGCTATAATTTCAGGCTCCCTCTGGGCTACCCAGGCCTCCTCTGGCTCTAGCCGGGCTCCTTGCCTTGCTTACGACCCCGCGTAGTTCACCCCCCCCCACCGTGCGCAGCCGGGCCCCTTCCGATAAGTACTGGCTCAATACATTTACATGTTTGTTATTTTGGCATCTCTCCGCCGGCACTACTTTTCTTCATTGATATATTTCTAGGCATTTTTGTCAGAAATGTGCACGAAGTTTCCCATTTTTGTTTGTTCTAGTGGAATTTTAAATACAGACAAATTTAAGTCTCTTAAATTTGTCTGTGAAAAAGTGTATCATATCTTGTCGTCAAATCTGGGTCAAATAATGTGCGTCCACCGGCGAATGGTAGCCTCTTAATTTCCCAGGCTTGTCAGCGCAGCGCGAAGGAAGCTAAGGCATGCTCCTGGCTCTCTTGTTGCATTCGCCGAGGCGAATGATTTGCGCAAAGTTTGCCTTGAACAGTAAAATTGGCATGCTTATGATTCAATCGGCTTGTGTCTACTCTGGAAAAATTTCGTTAGGCTCTGATTTGGATTTTACGTTTGGGCTTTTCGTGTCAATCCAAATCGTGCTCCGATGCGCAGTGTTGAATGGCAAGTGAAGTGATTGTTTGCTATTAGCTCCTGTCGGGCTAAATCCCCAGTGAGTGATGATCCCCTGTCCGGCTCCCCTGATGGCTAAATACCAGGACTTGGAGAATCTTTTGCCCCCTATGGCCGCCAGTGACGTATCTAGAATTTGGGTAAGGGTAGGGGCAAAGCCTCGGGGGACAGGGTGGCACTTAGCCACCCGAAGGGCGCACTTTTCACCCAAAGGGCGACCAATCGTCGCATCCTGGGGGAGGGGAGGGTTTGGGGGCAGCATTTCGTCCTCAGAGGCTCTTGGGTTTAAGGGGTGGCTGCCCCATTCGCCCCCCCTGGTGGCCACCCCATTCGCCCCGCCCCCTGGTGGCTGCAGCCGGGTCCCTACTCCCAGGAGTTAATACCCTGTGGATGCAGACGGGCCTGCCATGGATGCGGTTCGTGTAACTGCAACCAGCCTCTGCCATGCTTGCCATGCGGGCCCCTGTGGTATCCCGGGCCCCTATTGGTCTGACCGGGCCCCCTGTGGCCTGTCCGGGCCCCTGTGGTCTGCCCGGGCCCCAGTGTGCAAAGTATGGCATTTTCGACGAGATCTCGTCGGTGTGAGTGCCCTTGGAGACAGGAGCGAGTGGTGCGAATTTTATCAGCCTGGTCCGAATTTGCAAGACTGGTAAAATAATGACTGAATAGTTAGGAAGACACAGGAGGGGCCTTATAAAAAGTCCTTAACTAACTAATAAGAGAGGTAGTATTGCATCGTGTGGGTAGGAATGTGTGCGTTTTTCTCCCTGGTATATGGCAGATTGGTGCGATTTTTTTAGGCTGGTGGTGCGATAATTTTGGATGGCTGGTGCGACTCGTCTGGCCTGCTGCCATACTTTGCAGACTGGCCGGGTCCCATTTGGTCTGCAGGGACCCCTTGCCTGTTAGTGCCCATTTTGTTCTGATCGAGCCCCTTGTGGTCTGCCCGGGCCTCCTGTGGTTTTCCCGGAACCCTTTTGGTCTGTCCGGGCCTCTGTGTGGCCTCTGCAGACCCCATTTTGTCCGTTCGGGGCCCCTTTTGTCTGCGCGGGCCCTCTGTGGTTTGCCCGGGCCCCTCTCAGTCTGCAAAGTATGGCACTTTTGGCGAGATCTCGTGGTGCGGACACCCTTCAGGTGGTTCAAACTTTGGAGCAAACAAATGCCCACTTTTGCTGTATGATGCGAGGGAGCTCAAATCAAACAGCCACAGAGGTCTGAGAAGGGAGAAACTGGTAAATACATCGAAATTTCCGGGTCAGTGAAATTTCTCACCAATGCTTGGTGTGAATTTCAGGCTGCTGGTGGTGCGAGAAATCTACAAGGCTGGCGCGGACTCGTCGGGTCTGCTGCCATACTTTCCAGACTGGGGCCCCTCTGTGGCTAGCCCGGCCCCTGTGTTCTGCTCGGGTCCTTGTGGTCTGCCCGGGTCCTTTCATCTGTCTAGGCCCCGTGTGGTCTGCCCGGACCCGCTGCCCAGCCAGCAATTCCGACCGGGCCCAGAGCGGGCTGGGCCGGGCTCTGCCCGAGCCCTAAGACTCATAGCTGAGCCACATAGACTCGGGCTGAGCCCGACATTAGGTCGGTGGATGACAACTTGCCCGAGCGGTAGAGCCCGGTCTTGCTTGACCATGGGTTCTGCCCAGGCGCAGCGGAGCCGGACCTGGGCTGAGCCCATGTACGCGGGCTCTGCCCAGTCAAAGCCCAGCATATATCGGGCAGATTTCAGCCAAATTGCTGGCTGTGTGTGGTCTGCTCGGGCCCCTTTTGGGCTTACCGGCGTCCTATGGTTTCTGGGTTCCTGTGATCTGCCCGGCCCCTTTGGTGTGCTCAGGCCCTCTGTGGTCTGTCTGGGCCCCTTGTGGTCTAAGAATATCGTGCAGAAACTGAAGCTGTTGTGTTAGTCGCGTATTTGCAGGAGTTCCTTATTTGTGAGCAGTTTCGTGCCCCACGTAGTGTATCCGTGCTCCCTGTTGCCGAAACCGGCCCCCTGCCATGCTTGCGGGCCCCCTGTGGTTTTCCCGGGCAACGTGCGGCCGGTCCCATGCCTCCTGGAACATTCGGGGAAAAATGGATGGGGCGTGAGAAATGTTAGGCCCCCCATTCCTTTTGTACTGATCCTATATGAGGATTGTAAAGGGAAATAGGCAGTACCACCTATTCATAGTACCCCTTGACCGGTACCCAGTGTTGTAAAATGTCATGAATTGGCAAGGTGAATGGATCAGAAAAAGGTGTCTTGATCATGTAACATAAATATCAGTATCCCCGCTGATATAGGAATTTCGCACTTCGATCTCTACCTTCCATTTGTATCAAATTATTCGCGATAATGCGATTTCGTTCCAGGTGTGAATGTTAAAATGGTTGGACAGTATAAACATAAGTCGGGTGCACAAAAGCGTAAAACAAAGAACATTCAATACCGAGGGGCTGCTCTGGCAAAACTACCCAAACTTTTTTCATTTTTCAGGTAACATATGAATCTAGAATCGTCTTGCTAATTTTGCAAACTGTTATAAAATGACCCCGATCATATTTGCATTTGATATCTAGTAACGTACGCGTCCACTTAAAGTAGTTCATATCACTACTATTTTTGGTACTTTGCAAGCTACGTTCATCTATCGACCGCAAAAAATTAAAACACCAATTTAAAACTAACTCGGAAAAGTGCAATGTGTATAGTTTCCAGCAAAACGGTAAAGTAAGGTTGTAATTCCAATCCTTCTTTTCCTGACCATTACCTTCCTCGGCCAGCCCACCAGCCGGATCCCGTTTGCTAAAAGACCCTCCAGCATCCATCCCTCCTGCGTCGTCCGGGGCTGATCCCGTTGTACCTCCGGAGGAGAGCATCCGCGTGGACGACGAATACGGTAAGTAGACACCTACTTGTCCAATATCCTTACATAGTTTGGCAGCTCGTTCAAAAGATTGGGTCTTCTGACTACTTTTTGGGCTAAATAGTGCAAATCAGGAACAGTGACGAATAGCGCGCTAAAAATTGTTATTTAACCTTTGCAGTCAGTTTTCGACAACAAACGGTCGAAAATACGTTTTTTTCGGCCACATTTTCATTAAAAAATACGGGCCCCCATGATGTACGGGCCCCCATCATGTACGGACCCCCTTTCGAGCCGGGTGCCCCCCCCAATCGAAAACATAAAGTTGCGCCCCTGGTCGCACCGCCCAGCCGAGCGCCGCACAGCGGAGACCAGGCCGCCGGCACCACTAACCTGACGACGAAGAGACACGCCATGCAGTCAGCGGGACGGGGCGGGGCACCCACCACGACACAAATAAACACGTTTTCATTACTCCAGAACACATTTTATAATCAGTACATGGAGGCTGTAGTTATCAATTGTTCTTACAGAGTAATATCATGCGATGGCTATCACATGCGCAATACATAACGTAATGCAAATATCAGTTTTCTTGTCTAAATTCTCCTTCATTTAGTGTGTAACGGAAGCTATCATGGATATGAAGAACACGCAACCTTTCGTAGACCGCAAATGATAATGAACCCACTGATGAGAAGACATGTTGCACACGAAACTTAACCGTACTTAACCGTAATTATGTACTTTCACCAGAATGAACGCTAACAAAACACACATCCATTAGGAATATTTCGCATCTGAGACACTAGTTGATTTCTTTGAATATGATAAATCAGCAACTATAAGAACGATCCTGCAAACAATACTTGTTTCTGAGCGTATAAGTATTAATCTGTTCCTGCGGTGAGCTCTACGATGTTGATTATACTAGTAGGTCGCAAACATGTACATCAAGCAATAATGGAAATCATAAGGTACTTCGTTCGAGGTAACTATAATGTATAAGGCAAAGATAGCTCCAAGTCAATCGCCTACGTGGTAAGTAACAGTGAGATCATTGGACCGAAGACAGATTTATTCAGAGATATTTGGGCACGATAAAAAGGATTCATTGGGAACGATTTACCTACTCCACTGAAACTGACTTACTTGCAGAGTTAAGACTTCGGTGCACAGTCATTATGAATGCAGATAAACTTTTCCGTAATGCATTTGGTACCTAAGTGAAAAAAAAACAATAACAAACTAACACACTTGTAGTGTTCTGAAGGATTATAATTTAGTGTTGTTCCTTTAATTTAGAGCTTGAGAAGCACTTGGCGCCAGATTCAATTGTGGCGCTTTTGTGACAATCATATTTGGCGCCTTTTTGCGATTGTGGCGCCACCCTTTCACTGCAAGCTGTTGTCAGATGTTTGCCTCTTTTGTTTAGTTAGTCTTGGCCTAGATTTCACCATGTGAATACATCAGAGCAAGTTGCTCCTTGGTTCTGCTGGAGATGGGACTGGAAGAGTTGGAGGCTTGAGCTGCGGACACTACATCAACTTTTTTGGCGACCAGGAATTTGGACTCTGCATTCAGCCTTAAGGTACGTCGGTATGGACGGCATCCAGCCACCATCAGCCTTTCTGCCAGTGGCAGGGAAACCTCGGGTACCCTGGCCAGCTTGGTATGCGGACTTCGAGGTCTATGCCATGGCAATTGGGTGGTCTGAGTGGTCTCAGGAGAGACAGCAAGCTCTGCTTCTCCATTGTGTGGGGCAGAAAGCCCGTAGGCTATACAGAGCTGAGTGCCCAGCTTCGGGGTAGCCCATCCCAAGCCAGAGGATGGGGAGGCAAGGGAGGTGGTAACGCTGCCTCAGCAGACCCGTGCAGTCTTTGAAAGACTCTTTGTAACTAAGAGTGACTTCATCACGGAGAGGATTCAATTCAGACGTTGTGTGCAAGGGAGTCAGACGTGTGTTCGCACTTACCTGGCAAGCTTGCGGGAGCGGAGTCAGAGGTGTGGCTTCGGGGTCCTGGAGGACGAGATGATAAGGGATCAATTTCTAGAGGGTTGCTATTCAGCTCGTCTACGGGAGAGATTGTGTTCAGAGCAGAACCTAACCCTTTCTCGTCTCGAGGATCTAGCAGTGGCAGCAGATCTGGCAACGGAGCGACATCACACTGTGAGCAGCCAGCCAGTTCCTGACTTCTCGCAAGCTGTCTGCAAAGGAAGTAGCTGCTACGTACAAGCCAAGGCCTTCAAAGAAGAACAGTCAAGGTAAAGCTTCTGAGGTGAGGACCTGCTTTTCATGTGGCCTCAAGGGACACAGTTCAGGGGACCAGAGATGCCCTGCTAGGGGCAAGGCTTGCAACCTATGCCATAAGCTTGGCCACTTTGCTAGGGCATGCAAGAGAGGTAGTGCCAGAGTGTCCACTGTTGAAGTCTCTACTGTGCAATCAAACTCGGATGCACCTAGTCCCATGATCCAAGTGAGGGTAGGACAGCTTCTCGAGATGATGGCTGATACAGGTTCTCCAGTCAGCCTGCTTCCGCTGCACATTTACAAGGCTTGCCTAGCTCATTTGCCATTGCAAAGCTGTGATATCAAGCTGCATGGATATGGGGGGCATATGCTTGATATGCATGGTTTTGTGCATGCTACCATCACTACAGAAGGCAAATCTGCAAAAGCAGATCTGTACGTGATGAAGGGAGGTACAGTTCCGCTGCTGGGGAGGGACCTTCAGCAAGGACTGATGATCACCGTGAAGAATGGCAGCATCTGTATTTGTATCATTCTTGAGCACATCCAATCAATTTTGGTTTTTCATGGCTCGTGTCACAGTAGATAGATGTGAATAAAGTGGGAAAAATACACACCCACACACCCACAGACACATCTTTCACACATTTACATATACAATAATCGATACAAGTGGTCACTGGTTAGGGGTTGTGCATGTGTGCCTGCAGCCACCGCTTAAATGAGACTGCACGGCCACCAAGCACACGTCCGGGAAGACGGTTGTAGTACTTTACAACGCGGTAAAAGAACTGCCTCATCATCATATATTTTCATGTCCTCCATACAAAATGGCTCTTCCGTCATGAATTACAAACCATACACTCTTCAGCTCCACACTAGTTAGCTCCTATTCTCTACCTGACGTCTATCATTAATCCAGCGGTTAGCTAGCCTACGACATTTTGCCGGTTTGCGCTCGTTCCTAACTTCAGCAGGAGCGAGGTTCCACAGTGATGTGGCCCGATATCTGAAAAATCGCCGGGCGTGCTCGGTTCGCACACGCGGTAGGTGAAGGTCACCCGCGTGCGTGGCTCTGGTCTGCCTACTCGAGACTTCCTCGCGGTGTGTGAACCGATCACGCAGGCTGGATGGGGCATTTTTTGAGTACAGAACATAACACATGGTAGTCAGGTCATGCTCCTGTAAGAATTCATCGAATCTAGGCCATTTTAAGTCTTTTAGTATGGGAGTCACATGGTCATGCTTTCTGGCTCCTTTCACGACTCGCGCGCAATGATTAATGACTTTTTGAATGCGGTTGTGCTGACTTTTGTTGCATCCTGACCAGATTGACAAACAATAGGTAATATGTGGGAATATAAGAGTTTCTACTATCATCTTCTTTACCGCTTCTGGAAGTCTGTACGAAAATTTTGCTAAGCCACCTAGAGTAGAGTAGCACCGTTTGATCACTGTTGTTACATGAGCATCAAAATGTAATCCATCATCGACAGTGAGACCCAAAATCTTGGCAGTTGACGACGGTTTAACATTAACATCTCCAAACTGCACAGAGAACTGCAGTGATGACCGCCTATGGCGTGGTCTAACAAGCATAAGATCAGTTTTTGTTGGGTTGATTTTTAAACTATTCTGGGTAAACCATGTGTGGGCTTGCTTGAATGTAGCTTCTACTTTTCCCTGAAGTTCAAGCGGGTTTTGACTAAGGCCTCGATGCAAGAATTGTGCGTCATCGGCGTACATGACAATTTTGGATTCTACGTGAGACATCAAATCATTTGTGAAGAGTAAAAACAAGACTGGGCCGAGAAGTGAACCCTGAACCACACCATGTGTAATAGGAAGCATTTTATCCCCTCCCTTGACTTTTTGTCTACGCTCACTTAACCAGCGCTCAAACCAATGGCTATCTATACCATACCATCCTAATTTTTCTATCAGTCGGGAGTGTTCCACGGAATCGAAGGCTTTGGACGTGTCCGCGGTTGTGACGGACCCTAAAAAGCCTTGGTCCATGCCTTCCATCAGCCATCCAACTGCGTCTAGCATAGCTGATTCTGTGGATCGTCCTGTTCTGAATCCATGCTGGATATCACTGAGAATTGCATGCGACTCCATGTAGTTAACCAGCTGCACGCACACAACGCTCTCTGCTACTTTTGCGACTGTGCTGATAATAGACACGGGACGGTAGTTACCAGGCTCAGTTACACTTCCCGATTTATGGAGTGGGACAACTGTAGCCAGCTTCCATTCCGTTGGTAGCTCTCCGGAGATCAGCGAAGAGTTGATAACTTCGAGCAGATGAGGACCGATGACCGGGAAAGTCATTCGCAGCATGCTGATGGTGATGCCGTCTTCTCCGCTAGATTTGGACGTTGACATACGATTGATGGCATATGATAGTTCAGGTAGTGTTGCTGGGCGCACGCGAAAGGCCCTACTGACCACAACTGGGGGACGGGGAGGCAAAGGCTCCCTGCCTCCGCTCTGATTCGTGGCAGGTTGAAGGCGCTATCCTGACGCGTAACGGTTTGTCGCACATCACGCCTCTTAGTCAGCCTTCGAGATATGACGCGTTGTTTGCCGCTTTCAATCGCACGTCTCAAAAGGCCCACCGCGTGGTACATGCCGAGATCTCGCGCAGACAGCCAACCCAGCTCATGTATAACACTGCTTATGTGGTCTCGTCTCCTCTTTCCAGAAATGACTCTCGCACAAAAGTTCAGAATCTTCTGGACACGGTACATGCGCTGCATAGAGCAGCTGCCGTACACACTGATACAGTACCGCACATGGGACACGACCAGACCGTTAACTATTGCTGCTATCAGCTGGCGTGGCAAACAATGTCTCGCGTGGCTCAGTCCAACAAGGAGACCCGTGCATTTTCTGGAGAGATGACCTATATGATATTCGTAGCTTAAATGGCGATCCATGACAAGACCCAGATTCTTCACAGCGTCTGACTCCCTGATGACGGTTCCTTGCATGCTGAGTGTAATTTTTGGCAGATTTCTCAAAATTTGGGGGGTTCCTAAGAGGAGAAGCTGTGTTTTTGCAGTGTTCAGTTTCATGTGATTTTGACTAAACCAATGGTGTAGGGTCTGCAAAACAGATTCCATGTTCGTGATCATTTCGGTAAGTTGAGCTTTTTGGCCAGAGATGAGAATTTGGGTGTCATCTGCGTATTGGATAATATGAGCACCGCTTTCAAGATAGATGCCTAAATCGTTGGAGAAGATGTTGTAGAGCAGGGGCCCAAGGCATGTCCCCTGATATACGCCTATAGAATTTGGAAGTCTTCCGGAAAGGTTTTTGGTGCTCGAATTTGTGGCCTGGAGGTGAAGATAACCCTGGTTATCTTGAAGCCCAGATGGTTGATTTTTCCTACATGGTAACCGAAACTGCTGGTAGTGGCCGGAAAGATAGCTGCGGAACCATTCACTGTCTATACCGTATAGTTCAAGTTTTTTTACTAGTTTTTTGTGATCAACAACATCAAAACATTTGCTTAAATCTAACATCACCTAAAGAGTAATTTTGCCGTCATCCATAGCCTCGAGAATATGGTCTGTTACTGTCAGAAGAGCGGTCTCGGTTGAGTGGAAGCGGCGGAAACCGTGTTGAGACTCCGAAATGAGATGGTTTGAGTCCAGATAAGATGATAGCTGCTGATGAACAATTCGTTCAGTAATTTTGGCGAGGCATGGTACCAGTGATATGGGTCTGAATGCTGAGGGATCGGAGAGAGCTCCTGTTCCTTTAAAGATAGGCTCAATGATTGCCAGTTTCCATGATTCAGGGACAGATCCAGTTACTAAGCTAGTGTTCACAATACAGAGCACAATGCGCTGTGTCTGACCTGTCCACAGCTGTGTTACCAGAGATCCGTGGCTTTGTCCACAAGGTCAACATCAGGGAGGGTGTGACTCCAGTCCAGCAGAAGCTGAGGCCGCTACCGCATGCTGTCCGGACTGAAGTCGAGGAGCACCTGGAGGACCTGAAGAGGAAGGGCGTGATTGAGCGGATCGACTCTTCTCCGTGGATCTCACCAATGGTGGTGACCAGGAGACGCACAGGTAGGATCAGAGTGTGTCTTGATCTAAAAGAGGTCAACAAGAATGTGATCCCAAGCAAACACCCCATCCCTGATATGCAGGACATGTTGGACAGATTGCGAGGTGCTACCATGTTTACGACACTGGATATGAAGAGTGCGTTCAATCAGCTAGGCTTGCACAGAGATTCCAGGAACCTCACTGCATTCATCGCACACAACGACCTGTGGAGATACACAAGGTGTTGTTTTGGTCTGTCATCCATCCCAGCAGCCTTTCAGAAGGTAATGGAGCAGATCCTGAATGGGCTGTCCGGGGTCCAAGTCTATCCTGATGATATTATCATCTTTGGCAAGACAGCAGGTGAGCATGACCACCATCTGCAGCAGGTTCTGACAAGGCTGAAGGCGCATCAGGTGACTCTCAACGAGGAGAAGTGTACCTTTCGCGCAACTTCGTTGGATTTCCTTGGCTTTACGGTAAGCCAAGCAGGGGTAGCCGTAAGTCAGGAGCGGGTGGGCGGCATGAAGGACATGAAGAGTCCTACCTCACAGAAGGAGCTCCACTCTGCTCTGGGCCTGTTCGGGTTCTACTCCAGGTTTGTGCCAGGGTATTCAACTCTGGTGGATCCTTTGCGAGCTGCTCTTAAGAAGGAGCACCTCCAGCTCTGTCCTAGCTATGTATGATCCCGAGTTGCCAACTGTTGTGACAACAGACGCTTCAGATGTTGGTTTGGGTGCTGTGCTAAGTCAGGTAGTGAGCATGTGGTGTCGTTTGCCTCGGCGACCCTGTCTGCAGCACAGCGCAAGTACAGTGTGACAGAGCGGGAAGCGCTGGCCGCGCGCTGGGCAGTGGAACACTGGCACCGGTACCTGTTTGGTCAGCACTTCAAACTGCGGACCGACCACCAAGCTCTACAGTCTCTGCTGACCTCCAAGGGCATTGGCCGTGCAGGTATGAGACTGTCTCGTTGGGCCGTCCGACTGATGGCCTACACATTCACCGTCGAGTACGTGAGTGGCGTCAAGAACGTTGCGGATGGGCTGTCTCGTCTCCCAGCTTCTGTTTCAGTCCCTTTGGACGACGAACAGCTGATGGTGGCAGCTGTCACCGACCGCGTGGAGCGCAAGACGGCAGTAACACGTGAAGACATCCGCGCAGGTCTGGGAGATGACCCAACCATGTGTCTTCTCACTGATCAGGTGACCGCAGGTTGGCCGGCTCGGTTTTCAGGGTGCAGGCCAGAACTCCGGCCGTTCTACAGGTTCCGGCAGGAGCTAACAGTGGCGGAAGGTCTCATTTTCAGGGGCGAGCGGCTAGTCGTGCCTGCAGCCCTGCGACTCCGGCTGCTAACCCAGGCCCATGATGGTCATCAAGGCATGGTCCGAACCAAGCAGCGCCTGAGAGAACTATTCTGGTGGCCCCATATGGACGCGGAAGTGGAGGCGACTGTTCGTGAATGCATTGTGTGTGATAAATGCGATAAGTCGTCTAAGACTCGCAATGCACCCTTGAACCCAGTGCCCTACCCTGATGCCCCATGGAGTAAGGTGGGCATTGACTTTATAGGGCCACTTGAGGGAGGAGGACTCCATAGAAGATTTGCTGTTGTGATGATTGATTATCACTCTAAGTGGCCTGAAGTTGGTTTCTGCTCACACCCATCTACACAGGCTGTGATAGACTTCATCGAGTCAGTAGCGTGTCGGGAGGGTTATCCTGAGGAGCTCGTCTCGGATAACGGCACAGCTTTCACCTCGCACCACTTCGCAGAGTATCTGTGCGATGTGGGCATCAAACACATTAAAGTAACACCCTATCACCCAAGGGGGCTGGGGCTGTGGAACGATTCAACCGAGTGTTGAAAGGAGTGCTTCAGTCAGCAAGCCAGCAGAGTCGTGATTGGATGTTGTGTGTTCGCCAGTTCCTAATGTCCTACCGGACGACACCTCACGCCACCACAGGCCGGAGCCCAGCTGAGCTGCTGCGGGGGAGGAAACTCCGGACACCACTGCGAGTATCGGCGGGTCAGAGTCAGTTGGTGAGCCAAGGAGGACCAGAGGTGAGAAAACATGTCGAAAAGAAACACGGGAAGCAAAAGAAGTATTTGGATCAGAAATTTGGGGCTAAACAAGTCACGTTCAAGCCAGGAGATTGGGTTCGGTACAGGCTGACGCCAGTTCCCCCTAAAGGCCAATCCAGGTTTTCTGAGCCACTGCAGATCAAGGACTGTCGCGGACCAGTTACATATGAGCTGTCAGATGGAACCCTCGTTCATGTGGAGCGCATGACTCGTGCTCTCGCTCATGGCGCATTCCCTACAGGAGCTGATTCGAGGTGCGCTGAGCCAGCTGGTGCAGGTCGGCTTGGGGGCGGCAACAGAGATCTGCTAGTCTCCTCTCCTCTGCTGGATGCGGCGACCTGCGAGGACAGGCGCCAGGCGCCTTTCTCTGGTGGCCGGACATCACAAACATCACAGCAGGAGGTACCCAAGTCTGGTGGTAGTGGTTCATCATCCGCACCACCAACTCGTGAAGCGCGGGACCTGTCGCCTAGTGATGCTGCGTCAGTGCCGCAGGACCAGGCGGGTTCTTTGAGTGGGACGCCTCAGTGTGTTGAGAGCTCTAGACTGCGTAGGTCTAAGAGGTCCATCCAGAAACCAAAGAGACTCATTGAAGAGTGATCCTTTTTGCTGCCATGTTGGCATTCATGGTTGTTCTTGCTGGCATGGTTGATAATTATTTGCATTGATTAGCAGACATTGTTTGGTTTTGTCCCAGCTAGCATTGCTGGCCATCATGCATATTTCCTTTGTATTTCATTCTAGTTGCTTTGCTGGTCATGGAAGATGTTATGTTGCCTCCGTTCATTCTCTATTTTGAAGGGAGGGAGAATGTAGTGTTCTGAAGGATTATAATTTAGTGTTATTCCTTTAATTTAGAGCTTGAGAAGCACTTGGCGCCAGATTCAATTGTGGCGCTTTTGTGACAATCATATTTGGCGCCTTCTTGCGATTGTGGCGCCACCCTTTCACTACAAGCTGTTGTCAGATGTTTGCCTCTTTTGTTTATTTAGTCTTGGCCTAGATTTCACCATGTGAATACATCAGAGCAAGTTGCTCCTTGGTTCTGCTGGAGATGGGACTGGAAGAGTTGGAGGCTTGAGCTGCGGACACTACAACACTCAAATAGGAACACACTAGAGACTGATCCCTCACTCCTGATTTCGAGAATGCCTGAAAATACTGGTTTCGTTTTCACCACTGCATCTAACAGCTTTCGTATCCTGCTTAACTTACTTGGGACGACCCTTGCCCCTCTCACCGCCGCGGCCGCGACGTGACTGGTGTGCGGCATCAGCTGGCGAGCGACCGCCAGGCGTCCCCGCAGAGCTAGGGGCGAAGCCAGGGTCGGAGCGCAGTGGAGCACGGCGTCTGGCACCACTACCCGCCTGGCACCACCTCCCCATTGGTCCAGTTCTGGAATCCGTTGGCGCTGGCGTGTCCGGTGATAGTGTAGCGGTGCCCGAAACTTCGCCGGCCGCGTCCGCCCCTGCTGAGCCGTCATGGCCCGCTGCCTCGGTCGACCCCGCGGGGACGGCGGCACGGGCGGAGTCAGGAACGGTAGATGGGGAGTTCTGGTGTCTTGCTGGTCCAGCTCTGGGCTGCAGGGAAGGAAGGAGCTCGTCGGCAGCGTCGAGGGCCGGATGCTCGCCGACCAGCTTCCGTATGTCTGCAGCGCATCTCACGATCTTTGTAGGTCCGTCACGAGCTCCTATCTTGATATTAATCCTTCCCGAGTCCGTCCAACAGCTTCCCAGCCTTCCCTCTCTCTTTAGCACTCTGGCGGCATACATCACCGCGCTGCTATACCTCGTCAGATTGTCTGAGAGGTAGACATCCTTCACCGTTCTCGGGGTATATGTGCTGTCTCTAGGCAAATCAATTTCCCGCAGGTCTTTCTCTCCCTGTAAAATTCGTCCCTCTTGGAGTATGTTACAAACCTCGCTAGGATTGGACGTGGCTTGCCTGAGGGTTTTCCAAATCGATGTGCCGCGTCAACCTCTTCTGGGCGAATGCTGACGCCGAGGACTCTTCCTAACTCGATGACGATACCGGGAGCAGACTCGCCGTCCTCCTCCGGCACTCCACTGATGACGACGTCATTCTTCCGGCTGTACTGTTCAAGGTCGTTTAATGACACTCCGTGTTCATACATGACAACCCTCAACACCTTGAGTTCGCACGCCACTGCAGGGACAATTATGCCCTCTTGGAGGATCTTTATAACCTCCGAATCACGACAACACTCCTTTAGGGCACTCTTAAGATCGGAGTAGGCCATGGTGGGTGCCCCGCCCGACTTTACTCGCTATTGATCATCGTCACCTCGCTGAAGCACTGAAGAGTGGCAAATACTCGGGCGCGCGGCTGGGCGGGAGGGCGGGAGGGCACGACCTGCCCCGGCGGCGACCGGACAGGAACTGGAACTTAAAATTCATCAAACGCAAACTCACCTAACGGAACTTAGACAGAACACTACCCGATGATAATTGCGTTGTTCTATTGCTCATCCCAAATTGGTAATCCACAAAAACTGTGTTCAAAAATTTCGACCTGCAGCTGTCTACTCCATCGCGCGAAGACGAAACAAAGCCCGTAGTTGCGGAAAATCCCGGAAAAGCAGCCTCAGCATCAATTAATTACAGCCCTGGAACCTAAACCTAATCAAACATCGTGTTCTATCTGACCGGAAGCCCCCCGCCCCAGCCAGTACCGTGGGATTACATGATGCTCTCATTTCACAGGCGGTCAGTTGTCAGCGCTCAGAGTTCGTTCGTGGATCAGGCGGGGCACGGTGTAGTCAAAGCGTGTCAGACTGGTTGCTGATGTGGCGGTGTGAAGTGCTTAGCCTATCTATTTATTATTGTGGTGGCAACATGCGTAAAATTTATTGTGAGATCGCTGCATCAAACTTTTTTCTGTTAAGTTGGTAAGTTGTTAGTTGGCCTTTCTGATCAAGTCCTTGATCTTGCAAATTGGCAGAGTTATATATTCGGCCACAGCATTTCGCCAGAACCATCAAACCGGCCCCCGAGAAACCATTCCAACAGAGAAAGAGTTAGGGATGCCATATGACCCTTACAGTTGGTGCGTTGATAAGACCCAACAATGATAAACTGGTTTCTGCACTACATTCCCAAGGTGATGTTGACAGCAAAGCCACACATCATAGCAGGTACATACGTACATAGTACTTATCGCAATTTAGCTTATAAGCCCTATGTGTTCGATACGTTTGGAATTTAGGTACTTAGCTTGCCACACTCATAAAGAATAGTGGAAAATAAGTCATTCATTTGGAATACATTGCGGTAGCATCTATTATGCTAGAAAAAGAATAACAAAAAAATTGGGAAACATTTTTTTAACACTACCGCGTCCAAGTTTTATTACCCCTCCCCCTCCTTCCAAGTGAGGTCTTGATCCCCTAAAGACACTATAATGGCCAGCACAAGAAATTCCCCCCACATATGTTTTCAGATTTTTCAGTTTTTCAAGATTTCAATAAGCTCATACTTATTGGCGATACAGCACACAATGTAGGGGGAGACCAGGACAAAAAGGATTTTAGCTATTTCGGTATGTTGCTGGTGTTTCTATCTAGATTTTAGAAGATGAATTACTGCTTTAGACAAAGGACGTCAGAATATAGCGTGTATATCGTCAGTTAGCGGCATCATTTCGACGCGGGCCTGCTGGAGAGGATTTTCCTGTAAGTATTATGATATTTACAAGTTTTAAATCTTCGTTTTTTTGAGTGACAAACTGAGTTCAGTGCTGATGGTGATATGTATGAATAAGTGGCAGTGTAGGCTTAGGGTAGGGGTAATTTCAAATCTCAAACCCTGCTGTTTTTTTCCGACATGTAAAAACTTGAATCGGAGTAGCTGTGGGGCAAAATGGACTAATGGTGTAAAATGGCCTGATGGTCTGGTTTACCTCAATCACTTAGGATAATATGATATGTAGTTTGTTATTGTTGTAAGGTCAAAGAAACAGCGATTAAGGAAGGCAGGGGCGGGTCCAGGGTGAGGGCAGTCTTGTGCCAAAATGAAAGCAGGTTAAAATTTTAACTGAGTTATAAGATGTTGACGCTTTAACGAAAACATGGTGTTTTTTCGCCATATTACCCAGGCTGCCAGGGGTGTGGATTTATATATCTTTGGGGGTTCTCGGGCAAATTCCAGTGACAGCAGGTCATACAGTCCGTTTTGCCCCTTCCTGAAAAACAATTATGGCCCAGGGTTGGGGCAAAACGGGCAAAAAACATTAGCTGATATATTTTACTGCCATGCTTTTCAAAATTAATTTGTCAAGTTCATACTCTTACATTAGAGACACAATTGATTAGGCTACGTCAGGGTTTATAGCTCAACATTTTCGGCCCGCTATTGAGCTTGCTATGTTAGAAAAACACTTAGGGTGTCCGTTTTGCCCCAGTCTTCCCTACATGTGACATTCATGGATTGCTGGCATTTCTTGCGTATGAAGCACCAGCAGTTTAAGATGTTAAAATGATTGTTTTAGGCGGAGGCATACAATTTTTTGACCGTTTGAACAAGGAGGATCCAAGTTAAATCACAGGGTGCACGACGCAGGTAACCCTCGCCCCTGTGGGGTGGGGGTGTTTGAACACCCCTTCGAGTTTTTCCGGCGGCACGAAAAAACGGCATGACGCCAAAAAAGCGCCGCCGTACTTGACACACCTTACTCTTGATCGATTTCGCAACTTTCCCCAATATTTTAGGTTTAAGTCATCTCAGGTCAGGTCACCAGGACAGGTTAAGTGGCCTCACCTCCGAAAATGTTTAAGGTGGCATAAGAAAAAAGGTTGAATCTATCGGATTCAAACTTGTACCACATAATGGGCCCACCCAGAGGTCTAAAAAGTACAAAAGTTTCTCCAAACTTTCGACGAACCTCCAAAGTTTCGCCATTTCCCAAAATCATTCGAGAATGGTACTGGTAGGAAGCTATGTTCTACGAAACTCACTGTGATATTTTTGGGTCATACGGCAAAATTTAAAACTACTTTCCGGGATTTTTGGGGATCAAAAAAGTATCACTTAAGACATATATTAAATCTTCCCGAGGTCTGCTCGGCATAAAACATTCCCGGTGTCAAACCATTCATTATAAATATTTGAGTCAACACACGTAAGCAGTTGATCAAGGCAACAAATGAACTGCTTTTGATATCAGACACTGATCGTGCGAATCATTTCGCATGATTCCTATTCAGCCGCACCAGTTCACAATTCAGTATTCTGCGACATCGCACAAGTGCACACGTCTGTTGCCAAGAGAATGAGCGACTCCGACTTTTCTCAATTCGAAGTGAATAAAAATGTTGCTCACATATGCAAGCCGGTAAGAGCCATGACAACGCGCAAATTGAAGCATAAAAGAATAAGTCATCCATATCAGGAATCCTTGACCGCTCAGGCACGGATTGTCCACGCCAACACTGCACGCAGTCGCGCTTTCAATGCATTTGAGTGGACTAAGCAAGGATAATGAGCAACATGGATACAGTTCCGGAAAAGGGCATGGCAAACGCTGAGAGGAATAGAGTGAAATGTGTTCGACTAATAATCGCGGACGACACAGTTCAGTACCTACATCTGGTCCTGGTGTGTTCGTCATTTTATCCAGGACCCCCCCCATTGCTATCACGCGCTAATTTTTCATTGGTATCACTAAATATGAATTTGTTTGTATTTCCTTATGAGAATGTTTGTATTTCCTTATGACCCACGGGAACTTGAAATTTCCAAAGCGTCGAAACCCTCAGACATTTGGCGTGCCGAAGTATTTAAGAGCTCTTCTACGACCATGGGACACAACCCGAACTGTCATATTTATTAAGGTCCTAAGCTCATTGTTGCAACTCGAACGCCCTCGAACGCCTTCAAATAAAGGGGTGGAGCTGCCCATGGAGGTGAGCGGGGCAATAGGAGCATCATCAAAATTACATTTCCTACCCAATAAGCCATGGAGAGAGCAGGTGGCCAAAACCCTACACTCGGTTTGAGGAGCATAACTTCGGATGTAAATTAAACTCGTTTAAACTCGTACTCGAAAGAAGTACTCGTCGTCGAGGCAGGCCTGTAACTACGACCCTGTTAAAATCATAATGAAAAAACGACATCTAGCCATGATTAGTGCTTAGAGTGAGAAGCGCTTGGATCCCATTTACAAGATACCGAACGGAGGCAGAGGACGAAGACAGCCAGTCGCCAAATATATAAAATAAATCTATGAAAAAAACGGGGGCTTGTTTCCGTAAGATACGCAGACGGCTTTAAACAAGAGGTCTGCGGGATGTTCCGGCGGGACCGGTGACACCACAGAGTAGCATCACATCAGTAGGTGACACCACAGAGAAATCACGGTCTCGAAGGCCCTCAAGAAAGCCACGCGGCGCACAGATGCGCCGGAGCGGCGCGGCGGTGAAACCTACCGTGGGTGACCTCCACTAAGAAATATAACGGCTTGGATCGACAGAGCAACGAGGCACGGCTTGTAAAACAGCGGGGCCGGGGTACTGAGACTGAATGACGCGACAGTGGCATCTAAATGCCTCGGTCTCAGTAGAAGCAACATGTAGGCACCAGGGCCCAGCCATTATAAATCGAGCTGACGTAACAAGAAAAATCACCGGAGACCTGCCCCCAGCCATCAAGAATCTACCTCCATGGGTGACAGCAAAGTGGCCATCTGAACGACCCCGGGAGCAAGCCAGATCCAAATAAATCGTGATGAAACGGGTATGGGCCCCACTTACGCATGATCGCCGGATGAGGGTACCACATCCATATCTTATGATAGTGGGTTCGGCAGGCCTGAGTGGCAACGAGGCCGGCACAGCCTATTGAACACTCATTCTTGGCACTACACAAATATGGACAATTAAAAACAAATACGTGCCCCACTGGCCGCAACAATGAAAACAAATTTACCATAAAATAAAAGACGGTCCCTTCAACCAGGGAGCACGACATCGCAGGGTTGGGCACCTCCATGATCCGGGATATGTTTATTAATAGCGACGCAAGGTCTGGTTAGGAAGTGACCCGGTTCCCTCCAGGTCCGGCTTAAGCTGGCAAAGCATATCCTCATCGCGGGAGGAGCATTTTCCAGCCTTAAAAGGAGTGACAACGCTTAGTAATGGGAATTTAAACAAAAAAAACCCTCAACACGCAGGAAGGCTTCAAAGGCTGGCGCTCTCAGGGAGCCCGTTCGGATGCAACGAGCAGCAGCGCACTGGTTCTTGTCGAACCGCCCATTTTCCAGGGCAATCTGCTTCTCCTTTTTGCGAACATGCTCAGCGTGTTTTTGCCCTTCGAAATGACCCTGTGCGGCAGTCCTAAGGTTCTTGAAGGAGACTGGAAGAGTCTCATCGTTAACAAAAGCTGTGCCCAAACTGTAATCATACCTGTACACTCCAGCAGTGGTAGGACGACCTTTGGAAATATAATCCTCTGGGTCAAACTTCGGATTGCAAACCTTGCAATGGAGCACATTAGATGCCGGGTGGGACACAAGTTCAAATTTTGTAGCCACCTCCATGTGGGCAATGCTACGGCCAGATCGGTACAGTACCAACCTGGTGGATCTGTCTTCCTCTTGAGCAGATTTTTCTTTCCTTTCAGTGTCCAGCTGCATCACCACTTCAAGAAGCTTTTTCAGCAGAGCCCCAGACTGTTTCTGCTCCTCAAGGAGCTTATCCACCTTCAGTTATAGAGAGCTGCATGATTCACTAGGGAAAGGCTGTTTGCTCTGTTTTGTACCCTGGGTGGCTGTCTGCAGCTCGTCGACGGCAGACACGTCTGTGCTGGAATCGTCCACAGCAGGCACGTCTGTGCTGGTATCGTCGACAGGGGCGGCTGCGCTGAGCTGGTCAGTGGCAGCGACGGCTGCACTGGGCTCGTCGACGGCAGGCACGTCTGTGCTGAACTCGTCAACAGGGGCGGTTAAGCTGGGCTCGTCGACGGTGGGGACGGCTACGCTGGGATCGTCGACGGTGGGGACGGCTACGCTGGGATCGTCGACGGTGGGGGACGGCTACGCTGGGATCGTCGACGGTGGGGACGGCTACGCTGGGATCGTCGACGGTGGGGACGGCTACGCTGGGATCGTCGACGGCAGCAACGCCTGCACTGGACTCGTCGATGGTAACGCTGGGCTCGCCGACGGCATTGCTGGACTTGTCGACAGCAGTGCTTGGCTTGTCTGTGGCAGCCTGAACCTCAGAAGGCACCTGAAAAATAAAATTTCTATTGATGTGGAAAGGTAACAGAAAACAAAATTAAATTCAGTTCATTACAAATACCTCTAGAGGTAAAAGCAATGGCTACAAATACTGCAATAAATATTAAGAGGTTTTATCATGGATTCTGCCCAGCTGTTCCACCTGCTTCTGCTGCAACATTTAAATTTTGTTTTGACATCTTGTCATTTCAATACTCTGTAAAGTTTGTTATCATTAGGATAACAACTGCTGTCATTAACACAATTTTTGAACCAATATGTGAAAGCAAGTGGAAAACACAAAGCACATAGAACAGCAGTGAAAAAAGAATCTGGTACAAAAATGAGGATGATTTAAGTTTTTGATGGCTGCAAATTTGGAGTATAAAAATATTAAGGGAGACATTTCATTAAAATCTCAAGTACATAACCAGTGTTGATTTCAAGACAACTAAACAGAAACACATGTATCTCAATTTCAGTATATGATAGCTTAACAATTTTGACACTTCACCAGACAATTTGATATGAAACTGAGCAGCTTGAAGATAACTACTGCACATGTATTGGTAGTTCTTCTACACATCCTATACATCATTAAATGAGAGACTGTAAAAGTCTCAAATCTCAGAGTAATGCTTATGTATGACATTTGACTTATGACTCAACTTAAACCTTACTAATGAATGAAAAATTTATATTGTTTTCTGTATACAACACAGAAAATCCATTTTTATCTACATCAAATACAAATCAATCACATTATAGCACAGTCCAGCAATATCTCTGCCATTCAAATACAAAAATGTAGCTCTAATGCATTAGTGATAGTTTTCTTTTTGCACAGTAGATCTGCACCAGATAATACATTTAGTTTGTACAGTGCCAAAAGGCATAAATGATCACACAATGTAAATTCCTTCTAAGAAAAAACACTGCTTGAATTGAATTTTCCTAAACTGTTTTGGAGACTTCAGCAATGAGCTTTTATATCAGCTTTCCATGGAATTTAAAGCAAACAAAAAAGTTCAAAGAAAACCAAAGCCTAAAAACATTCAAAGTAGTTTTCAGGAAGCATGTGTTTGTGGTTGCTGCCCCAAATACACATGCTAACCCTCAACTTAGGCACATAGGCAAAATTGCCTGGAGTGGGGTCTTTCACAGACCAAATTTTTTGCCAATTAAACACTGGAGAAATGGGAAAAATTTTCTTACCCTAGGCAGAATATCTCATGAAAATTAGACAGACAGACCCGAATATCAGAATGAGAATGAGGAAATATCAGCTTCAAAATTTAAAAATCTATAGATTTTACCAATAACTCTTCCACATATTTGCCTATTTCTGTAACAAAGGAAGGTACTTGTGCTAGGCAGAATGCATGACACTGCTATATGATCAAAAGCACCAGGTACCCAGGTGTTTATATCCCAATATTTTGATATTATGTTTAAACTTGTGTTCGTATAAAGAATATGCAGCTCATAACTCTTATATATACATATATTCCTCTTCTTTTATAACATTTATTCATCAATTGATGGTATTTTCCTTTCAGACACCACACCTAAGTAAAATGAAGAAGCATGCGATTTTCAGCTGTCAAAATATCTCACACTAAATTTAGGAAATTGATCTCCGAGGCATTTATCAAACAACAGAGCACAAATAACTGGAGCAAAAAAACCATGTGCAGGTAGGTTAGATCAGAAAGTAGGTAGGTACCAACCTGAAAGAAGAAATCTGCACTTCGAGTACTGCCAGCTTCTTTCCTCTTCAGTCCGGGGTGTTTGGACCGTGTATGCCGCTCTAGATGGTCGCGGGATCCGTTGTATGGACAGGGAAGTTGAGTCCGAGCATTAACATGACCACAGCGAACTTTTTGCTTCTAGTAAGGCACCGAAGCTTCTTTGTTCCTGCCCATTCTCGCACAGCTCGCACAATTATTTCCCTGGGCTGAATCAGATCCTTCAGTTTCAAGATTTCGGGATACGCACGTAATCACTTGGAATGGGTTACAAATCCAAACAAATTAAATCCAACAACATATGCGAATACACCCGAATGGACACGACCAGCCCAAACCAACGCACACCACATCGAGCCGTAAATGGCGCGGCTGGGCGCGGCGCCTGTGCGAGAGTTCCCGCAGGATATCAGAAAGAGAAACATACAACCATATTCAAGTACTTTTACAGTCATTAGGGTTCAATGTTGACAAAATATCCTTCATTGACCATAAGGAAGAAAATAGTCGCAGGATACCTTAATTTAATTTTTATTGAATATAAATAATAAACAGAATATACAATCCTAACCTTAATGTCTTTCGCCACTAGTTGGCGAAGCTGGTGAAGAGTACCATCTCTAGTTTGTGAATTATTATTATCTTTTTTAAATACAGGTAGAATTAACATAAGAAACAATATAATCTAAATACCTCCTTATTTTTGAGGAGGAAGTGTAAAAACAGATTTGAGTAAAACAGCTGTTAAAATGTACAATACCCCTTCTCCATCAGCATTCCAGTCCTGGAAAGTTGGTGTCATATTCCAGGGGCGTAGGAACCGGTTGAAAAGTGGGGGGGCCAACCCCAAAGGGGGCCCAGCTCAAGGGGGGCCCCCAGCCCAAGGGGCCCATAATTATGAGCAGTTTTAAAACTGTTCATTTGGTGTCGATAATACACGCATACACACCGGCCTACACTAGGTATTTCCATACATTACGTGTTATTTACGTCTTTTCCAACAGTTCCCTCGCATCGAATAGCTCTGTGGTGATATTTTTTCACTTCGTAGTGGAAGACGGCCTGTAGACGGCTCTTCACGCCCGTTGATGACCGAGGGACGGCTGCTGCTCGGCTTGTGGTGCGGGTTGCGTGTCCGAATTAGCGCTCTGTGTTGGGAGCAGTCTGGGCCAGAATTTGATTGGGTCCAGTTTTCGGGGTCCATCTGGGAGCATTCGGATAGTAGGTGCCTTGGCCTTTTTCATGAAGCGCTTTCGGTCCAGGGATTTGCAGAGGGCATACGCCAAAACTGGACTTTCCCAGACAAGCTGTCGTGCCCACCCGGGTTTTTTTCGTTGTATATTGCAGTTGCTGATATTTGCATATGCGTTGCAGCGGTCCACCACAGAACAGTGGAGGGCCAGTGGCTCCCCTGGCCCGCCACTCTCCCGTTTCCTATGTCTATGCCGCTCAGAAGCCGCCAAGTCATCATAGAGGTCCCCCAGTGCCCAAACCATGGCTCAGGAACCAAATTAGTCAGCTCTGGGGGCCCCAAATCTGCTCATGGGCTAAGGGACCGGCTCATGGGACCACTTTATTAAGGGACCCCACATAAGCACAGGGCCCTAAAAGCTCCGAACAGGGCGTTCCAGATTGTCTCAGGAAGCCAGGCTAGCTTAGGGGCCCGGCTCAGCTCAGGGCCCCCCAGGTTGGCTTATATAGGGTCTCAGAACAGCTCAAGGGACCCGTTTAAGCCTACGGATCCCAGCTCAATGACCCTAGCAGAGTCCAAGGGGGCTAGACCAGCTGGGGACCCCAGTTCAGCACAGGGGCCACATATTAGCTGTGGGAGATAAGCTCAACTCAGGGGCCCAGGTCGGCTGATATAGGGTATCAAACCAGCTCAATGGGCCATTCAAGGCATCGGCCCCCAGCTTAGCTCAGGGACGCTAGAACTGTGCAGGGGCTCCAGACCAACTGAGAGGCCTCATATAAGCACAGGGGCCCCAGCTTAGCTTAGGGCTTGAATTATCTGTGGGGCCAGCACAGCTCAGGGGCCCCCAAGTTGGCTGATATAGGGTCTCAGAACAGCTCAATGGACCAACTCCAGAACAGTGGAGGGCCAGTGGTTCCCCTGGCCCGCCACTCTCCCGTTTCCTATGCCTATGCCGCTCAGAAGCCGCCAAGTCATCATAGAGGCCCCCCAGTGCCCAAACCATGGCTCAGGAACCAAATTAGTCAGCTCTGGGGGCCCCAAATCTGCTCATGGGCTAAGGGACCGGCTCATGGGACCACTTTATTAAGGGACCCCACATAAGCACAGGGCCCTAAAAGCTCCGAACAGGGCGTTCCAGATTGTCTCAGGAAGCCAGGCTAGCTTAGGGGCCCGGCTCAGCTCAGGGCCCCCCAGGTTGGCTTATATAGGGTCTCAGAACAGCTCAAGGGACCCGTTTAAGCCTACGGATCCCAGCTCAATGACCCTAGCAGAGTCCAAGGGGGCTAGACCAGCTGGGGACCCCAGTTCAGCACAGGGGCCACATATTAGCTGTGGGAGACAAGCTCAGCTCAGGGGCCCAGGTCGGCTGATATAGGGTATCAAACCAGCTCAATGGGCCATTCAAGGCATCGGCCCCCAGCTTAGCTCAGGGACGCTAGAACTGTGCAGGGGCTCCAGACCAACTGAGAGGCCTCATATAAGCACAGGGGGCCCCAGCTTAGCTTAGGGCTTGAATTATCTGTGGGGCCAGCACAGCTCAGGGGCCCCCAAGTTGGCTGATATAGGGTCTCAGAACAGCTCAATGGACCAACTCCAGAACAGTGGAGGGCCAGTGGTTCCCCTGGCCCGCCACTCTCCCGTTTCCTATGCCTATGCCGCTCAGAAGCCGCCAAGTCATCATAGAGGCTCCCCAGTGCCCAAACCATGGCTCAGGAACCAAATTAGTCAGCTCTGGGGGCCCCAAATCTGCTCATGGGCTAAGGGACCGGCTCATGGGACCACTTTATTAAGGGACCCCACATAAGCACAGGGCCCTAAAAGCTCCGAACAGGGCGTTCCAGATTGTCTCAGGAAGCCAGGCTAGCTTAGGGGCCCGGCTCAGCTCAGGGCCCCCAGGTTGGCTTATATAGGGTCTCAGAACAGCTCAAGGGACCCGTTTAAGCCTACGGATCCCAGCTCAATGACCCTAGCAGAGTCCAAGGGGGCTAGACCAGCTGGGGACCCCAGTTCAGCACAGGGGCCACATATTAGCTGTGGGAGATAAGCTCAACTCAGGGGCCCAGGTCGGCTGATATAGGGTATCAAACCAGCTCAATGGGCCATTCAAGGTATCGGCCCCCAGCTTAGCTCAGGGACGCTAGAACTGTGCAGGGGCTCCAGACCAACTGAGAGGCCTCATATAAGCACAGGGGGCCCCAGCTTAGCTTAGGGCTCGAATTAGCTGTGGGGCCCAGCACAGCTCAGGGGCCCCCAAGTTGGCTGATATAGGGTCTCAGAACAGCTCAATGGACCAACTCAAGCTCATGGCCCCCAGCTTAGCTCAGCGGGTCCTATAATTGGGCATGGGGCGCCAGACTAGCTCAGGGGCTGCTCAGTTCAGCAGAGGGGCCTCATATTAATTTAGAGCCCAAAACTTGCTTTGGCGGCCTAGTTCAGCTCAGGGACCCCAGGTCGGCTGGTGTAGAGCTCAAAAAAGCTCAAGAGGCCCATTCAAGCTCATCGCCCTTAGCTCAGCTCAGCGGACTTAATAACAGCGCAGGTGCCCCAGACCAGCTCAGGGGCTGTTCAGTTCATCACAGGGCGCCTGAGATTAGCTAAGGGCCCAAATTAGCTTTTAGGGGTCTAGATAAGCTCAGGGTCTCAAGTCGGCTGATGTACTGTCTCAGAATAGCTCAACGGAAAAGTATTCAGGGATCCCAGACCATCTCGGGGTCCCCAGTTCAGCACAGCGGGCCCCAGATTAGCTCAGATGACCAGATCAGCTTAAGAGCCCGTTTCAGCTAAGGGGCCCCAGGTCGGTCTATATAGCGTCTCAGAACAGCTTAAGAAGGCCACTTTAAGCTCATGGCCCCCAGCTCAGCTCAGGGGCCGTATAAGTGAGCCCCAGATAAGCTCAGGATTCCCAGTTTAGCTCTGAGGCCCTCCTAAGACCAACACTTAGCGGCACTCGCGACGCTAATTTTCGGCCCCTCCCCCGATTAGCTGTCAGGGGCCCCTGGGCCTTATTACCGGGGACTCTTAGACCAAAACTGAGGGGGCCCTGAGTATAGCTCGGAGCTCCTAAGACAAATTCTCGGCAGCACCTCTGAGACTACCTACCGGACCCCCCAGACTTGCTCTCGGGTGGCCCCAGACATAGAGTCTCGGGGGCATCCAGGTCAGATCTTGGGGTCCCTTAAGACTGACTTTCGTGGGACCCTGGGACTGACTCCCGATAGCAATCTGAGACTAACACTGGGGCACCCCCTGAGACTAACACTCAGGGGGTGTCCCTGAGACTGAGCAATTGGTGCTTCTGAGACCTACTCTAGGAGGCCCCAGATTAGCCCTCAGGGGTCTTAGGCCAACTTGGAGCCCGTGAGACCAAAACTCGGGAGAACTTCTTGTGATTACTCTCAGGGCCCCAAAATTAGCTCTCGGATGCCCCTGAGACTGACTTTGGGGGAGGGGCCTCTGAGACTAGCCTTTGAGCGCTCCCCGAGGCTGATTCTTGGGGCCCCTTAGACAAAAACTTGGGGGGACAACATGAGGCCAATTCTCGAGGGCATCCAAGATCACCTCTCCACGGCCCTCTGAGACCGTCACTCTGCTGCACAAATGAGACTAACTCTCGGGACTCCAGATGATTACTCGGGGCCCCCTGAAAGTAAATATTGTCACCCTTGAGACTATGAGGGGCCCCTGAGACCAGCACTTGGCGGCACTCATGACACTAATTCTCGGGCCCCATATTAGCTTTCGGGGCCCTTGAGAGAAAGCCCCCTTAGACCAACACTGGTGGGGTATCTGATAATAACTTATCCCGAGATTAGTTCCCAGGGACCCTGAGACCGACTCCCAGGGCCCCCTGAGAAAGACTCTCGAGGGACCCCTTAGACCGATTCTCAGGGGGCGGGGCTTCTGAGGCTGACTCTCGGGGCCCCTGAGACTGACTCTCGGGGCCCCTGAGATCAACTCTTGGGATCCTCTGAGACTGACTCAGGGGCCCTTGAAACCGACTTCTGGGGGGCCCTGAGATAGACTTTTGGCCCTGAGACTAACTCTCGGGCCCCCTGAGACTATATGTCGTGGCCCCCTGAGCTCGACTCTCGGAGGCCCCCTGAGACCGACTCTTGGGGATCCCCTGAGACTGACTTCCAGGAGCCCCCTGAAACCGACTTTGGGGGTCTGAGACTTAATCTCGGGGGTGGGAGGCTGAGACCGACTCTCGGACCCTCTGAGACAAACTTTCGGGGGTCCCTTGCGACCAACTCTCAGGGGCCCTGAAAACCAACTTTCAGGGGGCCCCTGAGACCACCTCTCGGGGGCCCCTAAGACCAACTCTTGGGCCCCTTAATGCTAACTATCGGGGCGGAGGGCCCTGAGACCGACTCGGGGCCCCTATGAACCAATCTTGGGGCCCCTGAGACTGACTCTGGGGGCCCCCTGATCAGAGAATCCTTTAGAGTGCTTACGATCGGCCCAAGGGCGGGGGAGGGGTCTGCGAACCCCTTGGACTCTCCTTGGCTACTCTACTGGTCCCAGTCCATCTAAGGGGGAGGGGAGGTGGGGGGGGGCAGTTCTGCACAGTGGGTCATAGATCAGTCGGTCAGCTGATGATCAGCTGGTCGGCTGCTCTTCCGAGTGCTCCGCGTTTCTTGCTCCAAAATAGGTGAATTTAGTGTTTTTCCTCATAGAACGAGTGGCTAAGATGTAGCTGACGATATTCTCTACATGTGCATTGAAGATCTTGATAACGTATAGACTCTGAAACTAGCATGAGGAACATTAAAGTTTGCAGTGCTGCTGAAGATTTCTGTGATCACCGTAAAAATACTTTCGACAAACCCGACGCCTCAGCGCATACTGACCAAAATGCCCTCTGTTTTTCTGACTCTTAAATCTCGTGACTTTGTCGGCTAGACACTTGTTTTCTAGAGAGGGTGAATTGCTCGAAACTGAAAAAGCATGTTCGAATAATAGTCATGTTTACCTGGAAACTCGATATTAGGTCTTATAAACACTACAACCGTCGTCAATGCTATGAAGGATAAGGTTTTATAACAGAGCTTTCGCTGAGCGGTCCCATATGTGCGACCGCTCGCGTTGGCTCTGTTTATTCCTGGTCTTTCAGACAACCCGAAGGATTGATTTCCACCTCTGATAACACTTCGTAGTTCGACAACACTTGCTCCAATGAACATAATACGACTTCTGATTCTTATTTCAAGTCTTCTTCTGTTAGATCAGAACAACACTCAAGACCGCGACTCCCAAACAGAGCAACATCTGCTACATTTGTCACCAGGTTTCACACCCCGCAGACCGGCTACTTCTAAAGAGTACCACGTCGGAAAGTGAACAGTAGATATTGTGTTGTCAGCGGTGTTAGTTGTTGTCGATCAACTTTAGCAAAAATCAAACCTGGTATTTTCTTAGTGTTCTTAATGTGTTTTCTGTACAACTCAGTGTTCAACAAATGTGTTCCGGGCTAAGAATAGCCACATATATTTTGTGGAGCGGCTCGATGAAGTGCAATAAATAAATAAATTAGCTCAGATGACCAGATCAGCTTAGGAGCCCGGCTCAGCTCAGGGGTCCTAGATCGGCTTATGTAGCGTCTCAGAACAGCTCAAGGAGGCCACTTCAAACTCAGCTCAGGGGCCCTATAACTCTGGGTGAGCCCCAGATAAGCTCAGGAGCCCCAGTTTAGCACAGGGGGTATCATATTAGCTTTGGGGGCTCAGCTCAGCTCAGGGGCCCCCAGATCGGCTTGTATAGGGTCTTTGACTAGCTCAAGGGGCCCATTCAGGCTGATGGCTCCCAGTTCAGCTTAGGGACCATGCAACAGTTCAGAGGGGCATAAACCAGCTCGAGGGACCTTAGATTATCCCAAGAAGCCCCAAGTTAGCTCATAGGACATCAGAGGTTAATTCAGGGGCCCCTGAACAGCTCAGGGGCCCCAGGCCGACTCATAAGACCTCAGATCAGCTCAGGAGTTCAGGCCAGCTTTATAAGAGGTTTTCCGAGCAAGCTATACGGTCCGTTTGGGTTTCTTGTTTTATGTTACAGTTGCTGGTATTTTCATATCAATACCACTTTTCTGTGGGGGCCCCCACAGAAAAGTGGGGGGCCAGTGGCCCCCTGGCCCCCCCGTTCCTACGCCTATGTCATATTCGTACAAATTCGTCTGGCACTTCTGACACTGTTTCGCCAGAGAGGTGCAAACTTCTACCCGGCTTTATGCTCCAAAGACCGCTGGGCACCAAAAGTGATGCAAATACTCCAGTTATGCATAGAGTGAGGGTGCTGATGGCCGAGGAGATTACAAATTGAATACACAGAGGGTTAAAAATATCGTCAAATTATTTGAGGGAACGCACAGTGTTCATCAGTTTTCAAGAATTTCGCCATTACGTTCCACAGAATACCCGAAATCTTCTCCAAACTGGGGTTGGTGAGTTGGTGAGATTTTAGACCTCTGGGCCCACCGAGTACTACAAAAATATTCCGGTATTTTTCATATCGACGACTTAGGTTCAGGAACGGATCATGACCTCTCCATTGGAAATGCATGGGAAAACAGGGATTGGGCTATATTTTTGTAGAAGCAGATAAGAATAAGTACTTCATATTATCAAAATCGTAGTATCCTGGGCCCCTTTCTAGGTTCATGTTTCAATTTTCGCCCCGTGACCTTTGAGCTGTCATTTGGGCCTATTTGACACCCGCACTGGGGGCACTAGCGCACATTGGAGGGGGGCCTGGTAGCCCCCTTAGGTCTCGGAAACTAAGAGACGTAGAAAAACGCCGTTTTGGAGGTGAGCGGGGCTATAGTGAACTACATCATGGCCATTTTATTGACCTAGGTCAATATCTTCGAGGTCAAACGAGGTCATAAATGTCAAATCTTGGCCATGCTGGGGACCGAATGGAAAATGCCGTGATTATACGGGAAAAAAAGGCGGGAATAATCTAAAGGCAGACCAGTATCACAGAGGGAAGGTCATAAGGAATCTTCCCTACAGTTTTGAGCTCAAGGTCATTCAAGGTCATTGACCTATAAGGTCACAACATTATATACTACATATAATGTACAATATGACAAGCACTATAGCAACTGTTTGGCGGGAAATGAGAATTTGCCTTTCCCAATGACCTTTTAATTTAACCTTTGACCTTGAACTTTGCATTGAGGTACCTTAACACGCACCCCGCTGGGGGGGCGAAATTTGTCCCTCCCCCCTCCTGGTTTTCCCCAGATAACGAAAAAAACGAAGATACGCAGAACAACGAAATCTACAATACCTTATCCCTGATCAATTGTACGCATCTGACCAAATTTCTTAGGTCAGGTCATGTCAGGTCAAGGAGCTATTCAAGGTCAAGTGAACCGACCTCAAAACCCAAAATCACCGATTTGAAGCAGTCCCCAATGAACATCTGTCAACCGATGAGTTTCAAACTTATACCATGGCCAGTAGGGTCAACAAATCTGCTTTCTTGGAATTTTGCTGCTGTTGACACATGGTGGGATCAATTTTTTGGTCACCCCATTAGAAGCCTGTGGTGAAAAATTGAAAGAGCTCGTTTTCAGTGAAACTGGATAGATAAGCCTGAAAGTCCTCAGAATGTGTATTCTTGCCACAGTTTTGACCATAAAGTTGATTTTTTTACCATCTGACTTCTCAAAGGTCATGTCACGTCACAGGAACATACCTACAGTGATTTTTTGTCAATAACTTGTCACTAAATTGATATAAAACTCCCATTTCGATTGCATTGTGCTTATATTGTTACGAGGAATCGATTGATATGCAGCATGACCATACCAGGTCACCATGTGACCTTGACCTAGCTCGATGTGAGCTCATTTTCAACCATTTGACCTAGCATGGTCATATTATACATCATTCGATTTGCCACGATGAGAGGAATCCAATGATGCATAAATATTTGCTGTAGCTTTGCTGAGTACAAATCTAGAAGGGTAAACGTATACCACCCTGTTGTAAGCCTATGGAACTTTCTTTGACCTTTACTGATCTCAATATTGAACTGAAATAAAAATGCTCCGGATAATTTCTCTTCGTCTCGTCAAGAGCTTTCGAACGCACTCTTTAATTTTCCTTTAGTTTTCTGGAAAATAAGATACGGAGGGGGAGGGGCGAAAAACGCCCCACCAGCGGGGCGCGTCATGCCAGGGACCCCAGCGGGGCGCGTGTTAACTACAGTGGCGTAGCCAAGGGGGGGTCCTTGGGGTCCACGGACCTCCCTTGGGCTGACCTTATGCACTGGAAAACACGAGCATTGGTCTCGGAGGCCCCCTGAGCTTGGCCTCAGGGGCCCCCCGAGCTCGGTCTCAGTGGCCCCCGAGCTTGGTCTCAGGAGGCCCCCCGAGCTTGGTCTCAAGGGACCTCTTAACTTGGTCTCAGGGACCCCCGAGCCTGGTCTCAGGACCCCCCGAGCTTAATCTCACGGGACTTTCTATCTTTGTCTCAGGGGGTCCTCCTAGTTTGGTCTCAGGGGCCCCCGAGCTCGGTCTCAGGAGCCCCCCGAGCTTGGTCTCAGGGGACCCCCGAACCTGATCTCAGGGGCTCCCGGAGCTTTAGTCTCACGGGCGTTTCGATCTTGGTCTGAGGGGGCCCCCGAGCTTTGTGTCACGGGGCCCTCCGAGTTTGGTCCCAGGGGACCCCGAGCTTGGTCTCAGGGGCCCAAGCTTGGTCTCACGGGCTTTCCAAGCTTGGTCTCAGGGGTCCCGAGCTTGGTCTCACGGGTCTTTCAATCTTGGTCTCAGGGGCCCTCCGAGTTTGGTCTCAGGGGGCCCCCGAGCTTTGTCTCAGGGGGCCCCAGAGCTGGTCTCAGAGATCCCCCGAGCAACGGTATCGATGGCTCCGGAGTACCGCACATTGATCTCGAGAAGTGGGAGGGGGGGCAATATTGATTTGGAGGTGCCCCCCGACTATCGATATCGAGGGACTTATGTGTGAGGCACGAGAATTGGCCTCATGGGACCCAGAGTTTGGTCTCAGGGGGCCCAGGCTTGGGCTCAGGGCCCCCCGAACTCAGGGCCCCCAGTATCCAGGGGCTTCGGAGTATTGGCATCGGGGGGAAGCAATTATTTCAGGGGCCTCCAAATGCTGATCTCAGCGGGCCCCCGAATGTGCAGATGCAGTGGCGTAGCCAAGGGGTCCTAGGAGTCCGAGTACCCCTCTTGGGCCAATCTGAACCACTGAAAAGGATTCTCTGATCAAGGGGCCCCAGAGTCAGTCTCAGAAGCCCCTGAAAATTCGTTCTCAGGGCGTCCCGAGTCGGTCTCAGGGCTCCGCCCTGAGAGTCGGTCTCAAGGCCCCCGAAAGTAAATTTCTGAGGGCCCCGAGAGTCTGTCTCAGGGGGCCCCACCTATTCCCAGGGGCCCCAGAGAGTGGTTCTCAGGGCCTCGCGACAGTCTATTTCAGGGGGCCCCCTGAGAGCCAGTCTCAGAGAACCCTAAGAGTCGGCCAAGGTTACCCCGAGAGTCAGTCTCAGAGGACCCCCCGAGATTCGGTCTCAGGAGTCTTACGGGAGTCTCTCAGGAGTCAATATTTACTTTCAGGTGGCCCCGAGAGTTAATCTGGGGGTCCGAGAGTTAGTCTCATTTGATCCGCAGAGTGCTGGTCTCAGGAGGCCCCCCGAGGGTTAATCTTGGGAACCCTCGAGATTTAGGCTCAGGCTGTGCCCCGAGTTTTTGCATAAGGGGCCCCCGAGAGTCAATCTCAGGGAGCACCCAAAAGTTAGTCTCAGAGTGCTCCCGAGAGTTAGTCTCAGGGACGTCCGAGAGCTAATTTTGGGGCTTTGAGAGTAATTTCCAGAGGTGCTCCCGAATTTTGGTCTCACAGACCCCGAGTTAGCCTTAGGCCTCTGAGGGCTAATATGGGCTTCCGAGAGGCAGTCTCAGGAGTTCCGTGCCAAAGACTCAGTCTCAGGGGTGCTTCCACACCTCCCGCCTCGAGTTTTAGTCTCAGGGGGCGCCCCAGGGTTAGTCTCAGAGGGCCGTCGGAAGTCATCCCGCCCCCCCCTCTCCACCCCAGGGACAGCCTCAGGGAATCCCAAGAGCTGATCTGGATGGCCCCGAGAATTAGTCTCAGCCTTCCCGCCGCCAGAGCAAATCTGGGGGGCCCGATAATTAGTCCCAGAGGTGCTGCCGATCACTAATCTAAGGAGCCCCGAGAGATTCTCAAGGGCCCCCAATTTTGATCAGGAAGCGCCGTGAATCAGTCTCAGAGACCCCTTGAGATCTAATCGGGAGAGGGGCCGGAAATTAACCTTGTGAGTGCCGCCAAGTGTTGGTCTTAGGCGGCCCCAGAGCTAGTCTCAGGTTCCTCAAGAACTGATCTCGGAAGCCCGAGTTATTTTCAGGGGACTTTCAGTTCTAGTGTAAGGAGGGCCGGAGAGCTAATCTCAGAGATCCGACAATTAGTCTCACGAGGTCTCCAGGAGTTGTCTCAGGGGTCCCCTGAGGCTGCCCTCAGGTGTCCCCGAGAGCTAGTCTCAGCGAGCATTCCTCCCCTTCCTTCTCATTTATACCAAAAACCACCAAAGAATGAAAGAGTCTTCCCCTAGAAATTAGGATGTCAAGCTCCGCAGTATTCAAAAGAAAAAAAATTGTGAGTATTTTGGTCCGACGGTAGCCTCTAAATATTTCGAATTCGGGACTAAAATAGGGAACAAACTACACACTCAACTCCGCGTAGGAGCGTCTGAACTAAATTCACATGCTTTCCAGTTACTAAAAACTCTGTCACCTCAGTGCTCATGTGGATACCTAACCGAAACAGTAAAACACTTCGTGCTCTTTTGTCCCATTTATACCAACCAGCGTGACGAACTCTTTCAATCATTAACAGCAATTCTAGGTAGTGCCTTAAATGCGTTCTCCCAGCAATAAAAATTAGACCTTTTGATATCCAGTAGTGACCTGGACGTTGGCAGTGGAAGAGAGGTGGCTAAGGCATTCCAAAACTACATTCTAAAAACAAGAAGATTTGTTTAGCGCTGGGGGCGGTCGGTGGGTGCTGGCCGGCGCGGTGGGCGGTGTCGGCCAGGTGGCGGCTGTCCGGTGGGCTCCCGCTCGCGGTGGCGACTTACGACGTATGAAAAACAAATACGGTGGTCAGGAACTGGTTTGCTTGTTTGGTTTGCTTGTTTTGTTTCTTTATGTGTCCAAATCTTACTGTGTGTGTGTGTGTGTGTGTGTGTGTGTGTGTGTGTGTGTGTGTGTGTGTGTGTGTGTGTGTGTGTGTGTGTGTGTGTGTGTGTGTGTGTGTGTGTGGGTGTGTGGGTGTGGGTGTGGGTGTGGGTGTGGGTGTGGGTGTGGGTGTGGGTGTGGGTGTGGGTGTGGGTGTGGGTGTGTGTGTGTGTGTGTGTGTGTGTGTGTGTGTGTGTGTGTGTGTGTGTGTGTGTGTGTGTGTGTGTGTGTGTGTGTGTGGGTGTGTGGGTGTGGGTGTGGGTGTGGGTGTGGGTGTGGGTGTGGGTGTGGGTGTGGGTGTGGGTGTGGGTGTGGGTGTGGGTGTGGGTGTGGGTGTGGGTGTGTGTGTGTGTGTGTGTGTGTGTGTGTGATACGTCCGGTATAAGCGATGTGTTTAGGGAGAAAGATGAGAGAGGCACCACGACTTAAGCCTTCGGGCTTTTGCGCCAATCTCTTTGTTATAATGTCATGTTGTTTCCGTCAAATAAATGTTTATCTATCTATCTATCTATCTATCTTCCTCCCCCCCGGCTCAGAGTTATCCTCAGGCCCCATGAGAGTAAGCTCCAGGGGGTCCCAGTAGGTATTCTCATGGTACCCCCAAATGCTGGTTTTGGGAGACGTAAGTACTGATTTGCGGGAAAAGTGTTGTTTTCGGGGGTCCCCAGATACTGGTTTCGGCACCATGTGAAGTGCTAGGCCCCTGGAGATCTCTGCTCGATCCAGAGGGCAGGGGGCGGTGGGTGGTGGTCCTGGATGGCTTAATACTGGCATAGCAATACAAGCCTTGTACAAAGTCCCAAAGTCCAAGGAACAAAGTTCCCCAAAGTCCACCTATCAGAGATCCAAAGTCCAAGGAAGTACTCACCTCCCCAAGCCCCGGGATCTCCAACCAATGGCCAGAGAGGAGTAAGTGAGCGGTTTCATCAATAGGACCGTCCACGGAATAGGTTTTATATAGCATCTGGGGCACACTCCTATATCCCTTTTATTAAGCGTCCTTTTTCCTTTCCATTTCTTTTAGATTCTAGAATACAATCCAGAGACATCGCTTGGGATCCAAGGCTCAAAGAAGATTTTCGAAAATCATATGCCTCGGAAAAATGTATCTATGCCCATTGCGTACCAAAAAAGACAAATTGAAACATGTCGATCAGGCACCATTACCGAAGGAAAAGCAAAAATTAATCTAGTTTTAGCATCCATAATAGCAAATCTTGTATTGAGTCCCAATCTCTTGTTAAGCTAGTAGCTGGTATGGTTGGCTGGTATGGAAACGCTGTGTTTATGCTTATGCGTGCCAGACATCCAACTATTTCGAGTACTTGCCTCGACATTGTTTTGTTAAATTTGCTGCAAGAAGCAGGGCCTTTCTTTTATGAGCTCTCACCTTCTGCTTTTGCAGCTCTCCCTGTCGTCACAGCTAGTGTACTTGTGTCTCTTGTATGCCACTTTAAACCAACATGTCACTGAAGTGTATTCTTTTGTAAAATGAGGTTCTTTGAACAACCAGCAACTTCATGAGGTTGTGTTCTATCTACATATCCCAGAATATGAATCTGTACCCGACCTACTAAAACCTTTGCAGAATCTCCACCTCAAAGGCCGTTTGTCTAGCAATTGTCTGAATGTACCGTTCGATCATTTTCGGCGGTGATGGACAGACGTAACCGGCTGGTATTGAAGCCATATTGAAGTTTTGTCGGCGCCACTTATGGTTTCGGTCTGACGAGTGATTCGTAGCCTCACCTTTATGAGACGTGCATTGGATGCGCTGTGTACTTTATTGCATAGCTAGTCTTGCTACTCTAGCTTCTGAATCCTAATCTCGACTTAAGCCTTGCAAAAGCCCTCTGTTGTTACCGTTATTAGCATACCCTTAGCTTGTTTTATGTTTTTGTGCTCTATATGCTCTGTGAACCTGTTGTATTTGCAGCAAGTCTAAACGGTCTAAGAACTGGATCCTCATCTCACCTCAGGACACATCGTCGCTGGATCCTCGTTTCCTGATACTCCGATTACTAGCTCAGGTTTTTTTCACTCTTAACACAGAATGAACTGTGCTCATATGTGTGCCTTACCTTATGTGTGCCCATCCATACCAGCCAGCATGCCTTGAAATAAAAAGGGTCCTCACCTTGCCTCAAACCTTACCTCAGACACATCGTCGTTGCGTCGGATGAGCCGGGTACCTGGCTCGCTCTGTCCCACGACGACCCCCGTCGCTGTTCGTCGCCCGCCGCACTCGGCATCGGTCGGTTCCGTCTGCGCTCGAATTCGCCAGCCACGCGCGCGTATGATCCCTAATAGTAGTGGTACCGCCCGCATTTAATACCTTCCGTCACTACACCGACGCCGATCCACTTCGTCGACACGAATTCGTACTCGTATCTAACTCGAACTCGTAGTCCCGCGTGCGTTCGCGTCCGTTCGCGTCCTCCCCCCTCCGCACTCATCGCTCCTTAACCCCGGTGCCATCCTCTACATATCAGTTCTCTCCTTTTGTTGTAGCGTGCATATCTTTGTGTATGAATGTATGAATGCATGTTATGGATCTAAATCGAACAGGAAATTTGGCACTTCAGCTGATTTTCAATCTATTAGCTTAATCCCAATAACTACCATCCTAATTATTCTGAAATAAACAACTTTCAAATATTTTCGTAGGAAACCAGACAAACAAGGGCAATGACAGAAATTGATGAGCATAATCCCAAAAAGAAAAATTGGTATGAAAAGTTGAAAATAACAATGAGAGAGTGATCCAAGGCGATAGACATCTCAGGCACCTATTGCTTTGGTAATTTGATCATTTACAACGTAGCAAGGGTAAGAAAGAAACTGTGGTGAGTTCATCAGGATCTTCCCGCGGAATAGACGTTATATGAC
Source organism: Lepas anatifera (assembly GCA_034440635.1). NCBI lineage: Eukaryota > Metazoa > Arthropoda > Thecostraca > Lepadidae > Lepas > Lepas anatifera. The sequence goes on from JAOTON010001654.1 coordinate 248,323, forward strand.
GTCCGGGAAACACCGCCATATTCTTTGTATTTTTCTTCATTTTTTCCATTTCTTTGGAAACTTTCTGATTAAAGAGTTCATAAATTCGACACCCGGAAAGAATTGGTAATCATTTCCTGTAGAAGACCATTTCTTCGTACTTAGAACGACTGACCTTACTTTAAACAAAATAACACCTTACAAAAACAAAATACTACAACTATAAACAAAATAAGAACAAACACTTAAAAAGGCATAGCAAAATTTCCGTCGCGTAAACGTTATAATTCCAAAATATTATACGACAAATATAGGAGATGAGCCCCGGCTACTAAGGGCCCCCGGCCTGGGGCCCCCGAAGGTAGTCGGACCCCTTGGCCGAATCCTGGCTACGCCACTGGTTAACTATGGCGTCATATGATAATATACGTCAGCCCGGGTAACGCCATTTGATCGGAGGCACGGAGGTCAGTGACCTTGAAAGTACTGATATGACTTATGTGAGGTGACGTTGACATTTCACCCCGGTTATATGGCGTTGTGACGTCATCAATCGGTCTCCAATGCAAGTGAACTGGTCCAACCGCACGATTATGGCGATCCCAAAACGCAGGTCAGACTTTGGAAGCCTATAGCTAAAACAAATTGTGACTGGTTTTCAAAATTATTTCACCAATCGACGCGCCATTGAATTTTGTTAAATGTGGCTAAGTATCGTTTTCGGCTACGAGCGGTTCTCCAGCCACCTCGGAAAAACAGGCAGGGGCCTTTGAGGTCCTTCCAGTGCGTGTTATGATGCGTGTTAAGCAGGTTTCAGACTTGGGTCACTAACTTTGCAGGGAATGATAATAAAGTTTTATTTTGACACCATTACGTTTTTATTGCTATCACGAGTCGATTGATATGCATATTGGCTATGCTAGGATGGGAAGTGAGCTTGACCTGACCTCAGGTCAGGTCATTTTTGTGTTTTAAGTATAGTCTATGGTCTATAGTACAGTATTTTTATGTTTTATGTATAGCCAAATTATACACCATTCAAATCTCTGTAATGAGAGGAAGCGAATGGTGCTTAGCAAATTATTCTAACCCTACTCTGTGAAACGCTTTAGACCCGGAAACTCCTCTCCCTTGCCACCTCCTTTGACCTGTTATGACCTCAATATTGGCCTGAGCCAAAAAGTGAACGATGTACTTTCTTCATAAATGTGTATGAGCTATTCAACAGCGTTCGCGTTTTTCGCTATTTCGCATAGGAGCCGAGTTCGAGGGGGAGTGTTTGAAACCCCCCTCCCCTACCAAGGTGAAGATGGCTCGAAGGCCCATCGGAGCGGGTGTAAACGGAGTAGGTTTGCATATTTTAATGGCATGAGCAGCACTGCATTTCTTCAGCATGAGCCATTCCCCTATCACATTCTTTCGATACCACCGCCACCCGGCCTCCTGGCAACGACAAGCCTCTGTGCACGGTCGTCCAACCGCAGTCGTCCGAATTTCTAGCTTTAGTTTTTTTTAATTGGCTTGTATGCTAAATTGTTCCGCTATAAATCTCCGGATGACGTCGTGTTCCTTGTTAGTTATTGTTTGTTAATATCATTAGTTGTCGATAGTCGTGCACTGTTAGATCAAGAGGTTTAACACTTAGCTTTCTAATTATACATAATTGGTGGGTCTGAGGCAGTAAGTGACGTCACAAGCTGCATCAAACATTGCAAATGTCTTAAGACGTGTCACGTGTTGAGATTTGTGGATCCTATCAAAAACACTTCTTGGTAGGTGTTGATTTCTTAGGCCAAAATTTCCGTATTGATCAAGAATTGGTACAAAGATCAGAGAGGACAGGCCTTTGACAGCTACAGTATGCCTTAAAGGGTTCCAAATTTTCTTTCATCACAATCTCACATTCCATTTGTTTCCAGAATCGATATGTTTAAGAGAATATATTTGCAATTGGTTCGAAATATGCGCGTCCAAAGTTGGTTGTGCAGGCTTCATAAAAGTTATGCCTTAGTTATTGCAGTCATGTCACTGCTATATTGCTGTATGACGTCAACTTGGCTGCGAGATTTCTGTAATGGGTCAACCTCATGTAAAGGAATATTGACCTTGAAACGTTTCGCTGCATCTTTACACTCTCACTGCGAGGAATGCTTACACAGTGTCAAATATTCACATCGCGTCAGCGTTGCCGCGGTGAACCCAGAGGGAGGCAAAAAGGCATTTGCCCCCAAACGGAAAAGCTCGGGGCCAAACTATGTGTTGCCTCGCCCCCCCCCAGCTGTCGAGCTCCTTTTTGCCCCGACTCGTTTTTAGTTTATGAACAGGGTTTTGATGATTCAACTCTCAACTTCAAACAGAACCAGTCAATTTCATTGTAAACATTGGGCCTTGGATGGCAAAAACAAGCATCCTGTGGCCACGCCTTTCACCCCGTGACGTTTTTTTTGCTTTTTTTGCTCTCGACTCTTCGGCATGCATGGTCCATGGTCCACGGCCGAAACCATGGCCCTGGCTTACCCAGAGCCTGCTGTTTAGTTAAGTTATGGTATACTCTCATTGCATGACATTTTATCTTTTTATTTTTTGCTAATCGATTTTGGCTTGCCCCCCGAAACCTACCGGCTAGATCCGATACTGCAGCGTTGCATGATTTCTGGAGTTGGGCTGGCAGCTTTTGATTTATTCTCGGCAGACTAAGCCGGCAGCCTGCGCATTGTTTGAATTTCATTGATCTCTGACGCACCAGGAAAAATGTGCGGCTAGTTACTTTAGTGGTGGTCTGAGACATTCCAGGTTCAGCAGGCTTATGATTGAGGCTGGAAAATTCCGGGTTCGGATTGGTCTGATTTTATATAAAACAGTATAAGATACAAGAATATGTGATCAGAGGCTGCAACAGAATGTGAACAGAGGCTGTCTGAAAATAGCATCCGCCGTTTACGACGGTAAAATCGTAATGTATATGAAGAGCAGTCGAACATTTCGGAAGTGATGGAAATGACGGCATTGACATGTCTGTGAAAATACCAGAAGTTCGGAATGCGATATTCAGATTGATATCAGGGATTTGCATAATCACCTCAAATCATACATCATTTGAAAGCCCTTGCCAGGAACATTTCGAAACAGGTCTTTATATTGTTCTATCACGTCGTGTTCTTGAAATAGAGCGCAAAATATGCCGAAAAATCAGTTTGGCAGTAATGAATTGAATGTCATTGACTTTTACATGGGAACTAACACATCAGCAAAATCGGGGACGATCCATCTTGCTTAATATTAATACATAAGCCAGAAAACGTTAAATACAAAACCAGTTCACGGCTTTTTGCGGAGCACAGCTTGATTCAGGCTCCAGAGGCTGTTGAACCCAACGTCAAATCCTTGGTATCCTTAGGTCAACAGAATGATATTCACTCCCATCAACCGAATCGCGTTAAATCATATACAATCGGTAATGGTATATGATCATATACCATTACCAAATGGTATGGTTAAATCATATACCATTGGAACACGATGCTCTATCGCATCGTGTTCTTGAGGTAGAGCACTGTGCCGAAAAAATCAGCTTTGGCCGTAGTGCATTAAATGCCATTGACTTTAACATGTGCCCAAAGGTATCAACAAAATCGGGGACAATCGATTTGGATCAAGATTAGTAGAGAAGCTAGAAAACATGAAATACAAAACCGGAATACACTTAACGCATTACAGCCAAAACTATTTTTTCGGCACATTTTGTGCTCTATCTCAAGAACACGATGTGATAGAGCAATACAAAGACCTGTGTCGGAATTGTCTTCTGAAGAGCTTTCCAATGGTATATGATTTAACGCCATTTGATTTAATGGGAGCAAATATCATTCTGTTAACCTCAGGATACGAAGGATTTGACGTTGACTTCAATAGGCTCTGGAGCCTGAACCAAGCTGTGCCCCGCAAAAAGCCGTGAACCGGTTTTGTATTTCATATTTTCTGGCTTTTATAATAATTTAAGCGGATTCGATTGTCGCTTAATTCGGTGATACTTTAGGTCCCAGGTTAAAGTCATGCCATTTTAATTCATTACGGCCAAAACTAATTTTTTCGGCATATTGTGTGCTCTATCTCAAGAACATAACGTCATAGAGCAATATAAAGACCTGTTTTGGAATGGTCTTGGCGAGGGCTTTCAAATGATGTATGATGTGAGATGATTTTGAAAATCCCGAAAATCAACCTGAATATCAAATATCGAACTCCTGCTGTTTTGACAGGCATGTAATTTGACGCCATAAAATATATTTCAAGTGTCAGTGACGGGTTCAGATGAAAAACAATATAGCAGACAGTTCAAACCTATCGGGGGACTGAATCCACCATTAGCGATTCTAGATAAAATACGCTAGGCATACTTCCAGAATTTTGGCGACATTCAGTAAGGCCTTGAATATAAGAAACAGGGAAAACTCGTTGCCTTGTCTGGAGGAAGTAATGGGCTGGGTCAAAGGCTTAAAAACAGGGGGGACAGGGCGGCCGAGCCGAACAATTTTCAAGATTCTTAGCCATTAACCCTACTGCTTGGATGAAAAGAAATGACTTAGAAATACACATCGGTCCCCCTCCTCCAATGTTGTGGACATTCCTACGCGTATGGGCTGGGGGCATGGTGGGTTGTAGAAAAGCATGTTCGCTAATTGTTTAATCCTATTTGTTAGGCTGTGTGGTTATTGCTGACGGACACCTTCTCTTCAATCGATCATTTATGTATCATTAGCTTGCTTTGGGGGTGACAAAAAGTGTGGTCCCCTCTATTTTGCTTTCAGGAGGTATGACTATATTGCCCCCCCATGGGTGAAAATCCCGGGGGGGTCAGGATCCCCCGCTGGATTTTGGGTCTTCCATGGGCTTTGTATAGGGTTTGTATGGCCGTACCAGCGTTAACCCGCCCAGGACCCCTGGATTAAGAAGAGATTTCCAGCCAGGACCCCCTGGATTGAGAAGAGATTTCCAGCCATGCCCCCTGGATTGAGAAGAGATATCCAGCCATGCCCCCTGGATTGAGAAGAGATTTCCAGCCATGCCCCCTGGATTGAGAAGAGACTTCCAGCCATGCCCCCTGGATCCACCACTGGAGAGGGGTTGCGATTGTAATTTCCTCGCAACATGGTGATTTCCACTCACTCCGAAATCTGTCACGTTTAAGATGCATAACGCTGACTAACAGTCGCAACGGATACACTGTAACCTTAACATAGCCCTTTGCATATTTCGTACAAAATTATTGACTAAAGCATAAGAACCTGCTAATGACCCAAGACTGCCTTTCAGGGGTCTTATGTCCATTGTGTATGTGACCTTGATCCTCGGTATTTTTCTGAGAACACTGGATGCCCGGAGGAAGAAACGAGTTTTGATATTTTCTTCTCAGCGGTCTTAAATTTTTCCCCAAATTTCTCCGCTCATCGCCGCTGACAGGTCATTGCGCTGAGCTGGCACTGGTTTATCGATATCAAAGCCCGCTACCACCAACTGCAGTACCTGATCGCATTGACTTAAACGCATCGCTTCCATAGAGGCACATTAGAGCTGCGGAGCCACTTTTGAAAGGTCAAAGTAGGTATGTATTTTATGTGGCTTAAATATAATTTCACTCGATGTTTAAGTTACAGAGAATATTCCTTTTTCGGATCACTGGGTCAAAGAGCCGATCTTTTGCATCACTGACAATCCACGTTCGCAGCTCCTACCCAGGGTAATAGAGGACCTCCTACAGTCAGCAAATGCGAGGTGAGGCATTTCGCGGTTCAGCTGAAACTGCCCAACCCCGTGGCGAATCTATCGTGCGCTTTTTGATTGACATCTCTAATACCTCATTCATTCGTATGCGAGTACTGGATCTTTAATCCGGCATTTGTGGCACAGGCGCTGGCGATCTCGCTCTCCAAGACAACCATTAATTTTTGGCTTTGCCCACCATCTCCCCTTCCATCTTCTGAGCGAATATAGAATCCGCCCCATCACAGGGGCGGATCCAGGTGGGGGAGGGCAATCCAGCCCCAAAGTGAAATAGAAAGGGGAATTAAGCATTGTCACCTTCAATAATTTGATTTTAAAAAATGGTCAATTGCGGAGGACTTTTTTGTCGTTAAAACCTTTTTAACACGCGCACTGGAGGGGCCTCGGAAGCCCCCCACCTGTTTTCCCGAGGTGGCTGGGGAACCATTCGTAGCCGAAAAACGATACTCGGCCAAATTTAACAGAATTTAATAGCGCGTCGATTGGTGAAATGTTTTTGAAAATCAGTAGAATTTTTTTACTTATAGGCTTTCAAAGTCACACCTGCATTTTGAGATCGCCGTAATCGCGCGGTCAGATCAGTTCACTTGCATCAAGGAGAGCGAGTGGTGACATCATAATGCCATAAAACCGGGATGATATGTAAAAGTCACCTCAAATAAAGGTCAAAGTCAAAGTCAAAGGTCACAGGTCAAGGTCATATTAGCGCTTTCAAAGTCACGGAGCTCAGTGCTTGGGGTCAAGTGATGTTACCCGGTCTGACGTATATTATGTCATGACGTCATAGTTAAGGTATGTACCTCAATGTAAAGGTCAGGGTCGAAGGTCATTGGGAAAGGTCAAAACTCATTTCCCGACCTTATAGGTAAATTACCTTGAGTGACCTTGACCTTTAAACTGTAGGGAAGGTTCTTTTAGACCTTCCCTGTATGACCCTGGTCCGCCTGTAGATTATTCCCGCCATTTCCCGCAAAATCACGGCATTTTACACTCAGTCATGGCCAAAACTTGACCTTTATGACCTCGTTTGACCTTGAAGACATTGATCTAGTCCAATACAAATTAGTCATGCTGTAGTTCACCATAGCACCCACCCACCTCCTAAACGGCGTTTTTCTACGCCTCTTAGTTTCTGAGGTCTTACCAGATCCTACCAGGGCAGATCCTCTGAGATCCTACCAGGCCAGGCCATTTTTAACATGTTAACGGGGGGGGCATTTTCCCCTCTAGTCGGCCGAAATACCCCCCCAGTGCCCGGAAATTGGCCCCCAGTGAAATAGTCAGGAGATGAATTAAGATTGACCAAATGCAGACTCACCTAACGAAAATAAGACAAAAAACCACCCGATAATTATAACTTTGTTATATTTCTGGTCCTAAATTGGCAATCCACAAAAATTGTGTTCAACAATTTCCACGCGTGGCTGTCTACTCCAACGTGTGAAGACGAAACAAAGCACGCAGTCACAGTAAATCCCGGCAAAGCAGCCTGATCAGCATCAACTAATCACTTACGCATCAACGCTGGAGATGAACGCTGGCCTACAACCAATCAAACATCCTGTTCTTTCCGACCGGAAGCCCACATCCCAGCCAGTACTGTGACATTGCATAGTGCTCTCATTTCACACGCAGTCAGTTGTCAGCGCTAAGAGCTCGTTTGTGTATTAGACGGGACAGGGTGTAGTCAAAGTGCGTAAGACTGGTTGCTGGTGTGGCGGTATGAAGTGCTTAGCCTTTTTATTTATTATTGTGATTGCAGCATTTAGCATAAATAAGCGTCGCCACCGGCAAAGAAGTCTGGGGGCCAGCCAAATTTTAACCTGATGCTGACAGCAAACTTTCCACGTGAGTACTAATTCTTTTTTAATTTGGGCTCCGCGTTCCTGCCGCAGCGGCTGGTTATACAAATTTCCGGTTTATTCCCATTTTGACTTAAATCAGGAAATTGTTGGTCAAAAAAGTGGGGAGAGGGAGTGATTGATGATGCTAAAAAATGATCTTGTTATTTAGATAAAATCATTCGCTGGCCATGCGGGGTTGGAGGATCACTCTTGGCTTCCTATTAGATGAGTAGTGTGCTAAAAATATTGCTTAATCAAACTGCCAACAATTAGTTTTAAACAGCGATACAAGTCGCTTTTTCTGTGGGTTATGACCAGGGTAATGGTTATGACTACTGCTAAGGGTGGTTTTAGCCTCAAATCTGGCTTTTGTGGTGTTTATTTGGCTATTTTATTGGAAATAAAATGAGGCCCTCTTTGGCCCTTTTTCAAACTCGGTTTGACCTTTTCCGCCGGAAAAAACTGGCAGCCCTGGGCAGCATCTATAATCTCTAGACATGGAATAACGCAAAAATTGAGAAACATTTTTTTAACACTAATGCGTCTAAGTTTTATTAAACCCCCTCAAAATGAGGCCTTGATCCCCTGAAGACACTATAATGGCCAGCACAAGATATGCCCCCCTCCCCACTGACTTTTCCTCAAAAAATGCCCTGTACCAGCCCCCCTCCCCTCCAGTGCGCGTAGACCGCTCTCCAGTGCGGCTGCTAGCGCCTTTGTTCTTTCGGGAAGTGCATACCCGAATGTGACAATCATGCCTGCACCAGTTAAATCCTGCCGCCCTACGCTGCACTCGCACAATTTTTTATTTTGCTCATCAACCCTCCCACCAGCCGACCTGCTGGATCCGCCCCTGTTCACTACCTCCCACCAGCCGACCTGCTGGATCCGCCTGCTCACTATCTCCCACCAGCCGACCTGCTGGATCCGCCCCTGTTCACTACCTCCCACCAGCCGACCTGCTGGATCCGCCCCTGCTCACTATCAGGTAAAAGGCCTGGGCCACGTCCTTACCTCTAAGCCAATCGTGCTTAGGCTGTCATAATGTTCAATTGCCGCCAGTGTTCGATCGCCTTATTATTGACATTGACTGCATGTCAATCGCTGAAGCCTTCTCTGACTACAGACTGGTTGAATATCTCTTGGTTGATGTCACTTGACATTGTCTAGTGACCCGTCAGAAGATGACCTAAACCTCAGTAAAGCTACCAAATTAATGAGATATAAACTTTGTAAAGTACAAAAACTGCACTTCGCTCTTTTCTCTTACATAAAAAAATCAGAATGCTAACCTTGTCACGGCTATGGCCGTGACAAGGTATGCCTAAAGATAAAATGCATTAAATCCTTCTTATCGAACCACGCCTGTGGATCAGAGGGTAATAAGGTGGGAGCATGGTCAGGATCATTCAAAGCCAGATTTCAACATCGTTCACAGCCAGATCATCGCAATCGTCATGGACGAAAATGGACGCTGGTTGGGGCTTCATCAGATCACTGAAGTGAGGGAATTCGTAAGATTCGTCTTCGTGCCACTTACTTGATAAATTTTACCAACTATAAACTGCTACCGATGACTGTATGAACTTTTATGTATAAGGCCTGGCAAGCGGCTTCAATGTACATTTTCATGCCATTATTATTTTGCATTATCATGCCGACTACATAAAATAAATCAAGATGGTAGATTCTGTAGCGCTGCAGCGGAGAGCATTATAAATATGTCAAGATATGTGTCCAATAAGGCCCATATCTATACATTAAGGAACTGACTTACGCCAGCCCAATCTATGCTATAAGAGGCACATTTCAAGGATTATTCACATCAAACTAACATTGCCACATCTACAAACTGGGTGAAGCTAAGAGGACATAGGGTATGCATTTGCAATACAAATAAGCTCGCTCCTATAATGGGTTTCAATCATATTCAAACTAGGTCAAATATAAAAAATGCAAACGGCATTGAATATGTGTCAAGGAGTAATATTGAAATCGATGTCTATTTCATTTATTTGCATTTTTTGCATTCATTTATCTGTCACTGTTTATCTGAAGTCTGTCACTGTTTATTTCAGGCCAAGACCTAGTCAATACAGGCCAAGGGATATACCATTAACAAAATATTGTTAAAAGCAGAGGCATGGTTGCATCTTGAGGATTGGTGAAAATATTATAAAAAATCAGAGCTAATTCTCAATCATTAATTCAATAGCCTGTGAATTTCATAGACTCAGGCTAACTTGGAATATATTCAGTGACGGCGGAACTTCCGAAGTTAAGGGGAATGGGGTATCGTGGACTTTTCAATCAATTCATTTCCAGTCAAAGGCATGGGATTAGTGTTAAAATTTCCGATTTAAGGGGGTACCGTGCCTCGGTGCCCCCTTCTCCCCCAGTTCCGCCGCCAGTGCATATATTTGGCATTATTTTAAACGTATGTATTTGGATCATTCTCGGTAAGCACACTCGCCATTTGCAGTGAGCCTTAATTAAGAAATGGATACAAATTGCGACTGTTCTCAAAATTCTGGCATCGGCACCGGCAAATCGCATTCTCCTCGGCCACATCTACCTTCGTCTCGGCACTGGTCCTGAAGAAAATATTGTGTATTAGATTGAGAAGGCGTGTGAATGACTTCAGTTGCAGGTTTAAGAAGCATCGATATGCTCTTAACTGTCTCATAAGCGCTGTTGAAGTTACACCTGGTGCGTTTCTTTACTGGCTCATTTTTATCGCTGTCTTGATGGCTTGATATCCATATTCATGTCAGTTTAAGTGTTTTCGTTCTTGTTTATTGGCATTGTTTTTATGTACAGATATGTTTTGAATCAAACAGGTACCCTATAAAGATATGTAAGCCTAACCCGACATCCTCGCATAATCCTGTCCCCATTGGTACCAGTATATACCCAATTTGTCCCGACAAAGTCCCGGCCGGTGGACTCCCATCGAGTCCCATCACCGATACGTCAAGAATTAAAGTAAAATATCTATCAAACAGTCCAGCCTATTTAAGAAGCCTACTTCACTGGTTCACACGAGACAAAGAGAATGGGATAACCTGCCCATTGAACTCCGAGCGCTATGCCCTGCAAGTTAAAAAACCTGAGTATTTTGGCCAGATGCCCGCCCAAAGGTATTTCACATTCGGCTCTAAAATTAGTAACAAACTTCACACCCAGTTTCGAGCATGAGATTTTGCAATTAACTTTCACTTTTCCCCAAATTATGCTAATACCTCCCACAGTGTTCCTGTGGTACCCCGGCAGTCTGTGAAACATTTTTTCCTCGAGTGCCCTTCTTATAATGACGTGCACGCTAAGCTTCTTCATACCCTTGCAGATTAGGCCACAATTTCCGAATACTTTCTCTCCAAGCGCAACTTGATCTGCTTATATCCGGTACTGGCCTGGAGCAGACAGTGGACAAGAAGTGACCAAAGCACTCCACACATTCTTATTAAAACAAGACGGCTCTCTTGAGACTTTTGGAGCGGTAACGGGGTGTCGGCTGGCTCGCTAGCGGGTGTCGGTCAGCTGGTGGGCTCGTATCTGCAGTGTACGGTGGGCTCCCGCCCACAGAGCTGTCGCCATCGGAGGAGCGCCATGAAGTCGGCTGGTCCCGGACTGCGTTGTATTGATGGTATCTTTCAAATGTACGGTTGTTATTTGTCGTTTTGTTGTGCATACGTATTTATGTATGTATGTATGTATGAATCTATGGATCGATTAAAACGATGCAAGAGCGACGCCAGAACTTAAGCTTATTGACTTGACGTTAGGACTTAAGCCCGGCTTTTGCGTTAATCCCAACTCTGTCTCTGCAATGTCTTTGCATGTCAAAAATGTATCTGTGTCGTGCCATGCCGCATGCTATGTCACGAACGTGCCCGCAGCGGCTCTAAACATTATTGTTTCCGCTTAGACCAGCATATGTTATCGATATCACATCCTTCAAGTCACGGATTTAGCCGTCGAAAGTGATCAAATTATCAGTTGTCGAAGTCATCGTCCTCGAGAAAGGATCTGGAGGCACTGTTATCCAGTTTCCTGAAATTCGTGACTTTAGGTGATAGGCCATGTTTGAAGCCCACCCATTTTGGCATCTCTGTCCCAAAACGAACTACGAGCCATGTCATTTATGGCCAAAATGTCCGCTCTCAAATCATATTAGTCGGATCTTAGTAGCACATTACAAATTGTTTCTTGCCATCGGTCTTTTGAAAAATGTTTCCTTATAATATTATACCTGAAAACATAAACGCTTGGTCATAGTGTGAGCCAAGACCTCGAATTAGGTTTACTATCTCATCACCAATAATCCGAGGGTCTACGGTCCCACACCCATGATTGATTATCGTCTGTGTAGTGTAAAATCGTGGCAATTCTTCTCGACCTGACTCATTGCCAATGCGAGGTCTTTTTGGTGTAGGCTGGGCAGCCTTTCAGCGGTTCGATGTGCTACATATTTTCTTTATCACTATCCACAAACAGCGGCCCCGCAGCACCCGAGTGAATTGAATGAAGAAATTGAATTAAGAATCAATAGGAAGGGAAATGGGTACATCGCGGCTAAAAGACATGCAAATCATTTCCAAATACCTTGCAAGAGACCGTGAACATCATGCATGCAGCCCAGTGTCATCGACCTGTAATTCCGCAGCCATGCCAGCTCGCTGAGTCATCAGCCTCCTTTCTGAAATCCGCGCCGGTTCTATTGACATGGTCGAGGATCTTTTGACTTTCGTTTATCCTCAGGCGGAATGTATGCCTCTGAGAGAGACTGTATCATTGCTCCTTGAACCCTCGCCCCGTTGGGATGGGGGTATTGAACACCCCTTGAGATTTATCGGGAGCGCCAGAAAACGGCAGCGCGAAGCTCCGCTGTACTTGGCACACATTTTCACATTATCCTCCATCAAAGGTTAGGTCAAGTGGCCCCCACCTCCAAAATGTTTCAGGTGGTGCCCGTGGGAGCAGGTTTAATCAACTGATGTAATGTTCACATCGCACTATAAACCCACACAGTGCCACACATTTTGGTAACGGCATTTCTTATATCGAAAATTTAATGTCGGGTACGGGTTGTAAAATAATCCCTGGGAAATACATGAGGAAAACGGGAATTGGCCCGAAAAGATGGCTTTAATAGCGTAGAGGCGTCTGAGAATAGCTTCGTATTATCCAAATCGAGGTTGATACCGAAGGTCACTGCCGAGGGTCATGTTTCATGTTTGGGCTTGTGACCTTTAAGATGTCATATGGGACTACTTCAGCAGGTTTTCTGACTTGGATGAATAATTTCGCAGAAAATAACGATAAAAATTTAATTTTGACACTCATTATAATCGGATTGTCATTGCATTTCAGTCGCAAAGCATATTGAATACGTTGAATTAAAGATTGACCTTGACCTGACTTAAGTTTGCTCATTTTTACATTTTGACATAAAGATCATTTCATAGATTATTAGATTTTCCGTTTCAAAAGAAACCAGATGCCGTTAAAAATAAACAGTTTCTCAACCCAGCCAGATGCAGAGCCAAACAATGTTCTCTACCCTGTCACATTCTTTGGCCTGTCAAGACCTAAATTTTTAGCTGAGCCGAAAAGTGGCCAATACAGTTTCTTTATTATTTCTTATGGGATATCTGTCACCGTTCGCATGTTTTCCCTATCCCGCATAGGAGCCGAGATTGTGGAGTGTTCTAAGCTTAACTACCGGGTGAGGGTGAATGGAAGGCCCACTGGGGCGGCTTGTAAAAACTGTTACGCAGGTGATGTGACACGCAACTGATACTGTAGTACAATAGGTACTAATGCACTGTATGACTGGAACACTCGTACAAAGTTCCCAGACTGGCGCCGGCAGACTGAGTTTACTGAAACCACGCTAAAAGGGAAGCACAACAATGCATGTGCTGTATCCGGGGTTCCAAACACACTCACCCGAAATGCGGGTAGTATAATGCAAGGCGCACACGGATCAAGTTCATAGTTAAAATCGGTCTGCGTTCACTGACTGCTGTTACGAACGGTGGAGGACAATGGTGGCAATCCAAATCGAGACTACCTGCTTCATGTAGTTGAAACACCTTTCCACCTCCGCAGCAGAAGTAAGCCCTCTCGTCCAGTGGGGTTTTATACACCTCTCGGGCTTTTTTAAGCGGTGTCTGCAGCGGCGCGGAGTGCTACCATCGGACTCCGAGCTGCATGTGCAGCGATGGAGCGGCGGCTGCTGAACTGCCGCAGCCGCAGCCTGCAGCCCTGCAGACGGACCTTCGTTAGACTCCCTGATATGGGACTCAGGCTCCAGTTGGGGAAGCGCATGGTCATGACGTCCACATGGGCGTCATCCGGACCAGAGTGCGCTGATTCTGGAGATAAATATATCAGGTGTGCACCAAGTCCTCTCGTGGGGTCGCCGCTACTCGCATCCTTAGGGGGTAGGGTGAGAAACGACATTTCAGAGGCGAGGGGTGCCATAACCGTTTCAGGAGGGGTGAGGGTTGATCCCTTGCCCCCTCCTGGAACTGCCTATTAACCATCCGACTGCACAGTGTTCTAAGGATGCCAAAATGGGGACATTGTTCGAATTTCTGACTATTTTTAAAACTTGTTTTGATGTTTGCAACTAGCAGTAAAATGACCAGAGTGTCAGAAAATGTCAAACAAAAAAATGTAAGGCCTTTGAAGTGGACGCGACAAGGCATCAAACTGTTGCCTTTGAATCTCTCGCCACATAACACGCCAAAGGCCAAGAGTAATGCCCATTTTCGATGTTTTTTGTAGGCTAAGAAAACTAACAAGATGAGACAAAACAGGCTTCATTAGAAAGCTTATAACATGAAGAATGCGATTTTGCAAACAGGTTTCTCGAGTAATCGGTACAATTAAATTTGGAGAGCAAAATATGTACCATATACATTTTAGATATATTTTGAGACTATGTCAATTATCGATAAGCATACAAAAAATTGCATCACCTGCCCCACCCTGAGCCACTTTTAAACCATGGCAAGATGTTTCGTCTAAATGCCCTGCAAGTTTCAGCTGCGTCACGCTGTAGCAGTGGTGATGGTGACATATTATACAAGGGCATGTCGCGCGCGCTGTCGGTCGGGGGCGGCGGCCGTCGGCGAGATATGCCTGGAGGCTTGGAGGAAGTGGGCCGGGGCACGGCGAAAGTCCATTGCATTGATTACAATGAGTTAAATGAGCAATTTTTGTTGACATTGCTTGTCGACTGGTATTTTTAACCTACTGCCGTTGACGCCTTCACTCAATAATCGTGAAAAAGTGCAATGGTTACAGTATGGGAAAACCAAGCTTTCAATTGATGCCTCAGTACACTAGCATACCTAGTAACCATTCGTAGAATCGCAACTAGTATTTGCACAGGCCATTTTCAGACCCCACGATGGGGTGAGAACCGAGATACATAAACTAACCCTTCCTCGTTTGCGAAGTTCACTTCATATGACATCAGGAAATTGAGTCTCACATCACGCACACGCACTTGTTGCATGTTCTTTTATCGTCACTTGAGTTTCGAACGAGATGCTGTAAACATGGGGGTGCGAATAAGTGTAGAAACGCGGGTAAACCTGCTTATAGCTGATACAACATTTGGATTTGGGAATTTCATTTAAAAAGAGAACGAGCAGCTCACTGATATTCACCTAGTAAGTAAGTAAGTACACAGTTAGTTAGTTAGTTAGTTATTTGGGCTTAAGGGGCGCACCAGCCTGGCAAGGCCATATAGCGCCCAAAACAGTACAGTCGCTAAAAGTGTTCCATCTGGAATAAGAAGAACGCGTGATTCAGAGACTCTTTACCCCTTTCGGTGTCAATACCTCGCTGTGCGGGTGAATGGCAAAGCAAACAGAGAAGTGCACACACTACTAACATCAGTCCCTCCTGTACTGAAAAAAACCGACACCCCACAAGATCCACCAGGTAACGCCGCGCAGAGAGCGCCCGGCACGAGGCGTCGGGGCGTCAGTTCCGACGCCCACTCCGTACCCCCGGACCCAGGGGGCCCGGGAGTACGGGGGTCCCTGAGTCCGCCCGGGCGCCCAGCAAACAGCTGGGCACCCAGGCGGACTCCCCCTGCGCTGCCCTCCTACAGAAGACGAGCGCAAGCCACATTTTCATGTGATCCACGCCCGCCCTCCGCCGGACGGCAGTGTAGTCCCAGCACGGGGCGTGAGACTCCACAGGGGGAGTCGGGCGCTCCGCGCCAGGCAGCCCTCCGCGCAGCGTCACCCGGAGGACCCCCAGGGTATGTGCACAAGGCATTAGGCTACAGTGTGCCAAAAAGTGCTCATCTGAGATCCTCACAGAGCATGTTGTGCTTAACCAGGGTCATAGATGATTCTAAAATTGATGGCCTTCAGGAAAGTCAGCACTTGTTCGATCAAACGGGAGTCACGACCAACCATCTCTGACATAGCAAAAGGCTCCTGTCTCTCGCCAAAGTGTGTGGTTCTCTCTCCGTTATACCCAGGGCAGGACGTCAGCACGTGCCTGACTGACAAGGGTGCACCGCAACGCAGGCAGGGCGGCCTCGCTTCCCCACAAAGGAGGTAACGATGGGTGGCCAATGTGTGGCCGGTACGTAATCTGCAGAGGGCCACCTCCTCTCGCCGACATCGGCGCGATGCACACTGCCACTCACCGAGTTCAGGCTTTATCTCGAACAGCTTGCTGCTCGCAAGCACCTCCCACGACTGCTGCCAGGCCTTGCGGAGGTGATACAATAGATGGGGGAACAAGTCCCTGACCGGGATTGGAAGTCGACGTGAACATGTTCTTTCCGCTGCACGCTTTGCCGCTGCATCTGCTGCCTCATTGCCTCCTATTCCTACATGACTGGGTATCCAACACACCTGAATCTTCTTTTGATTTTTCCCTAATCGTGAGATGTGTAGGCGTATCTTAAGCACAAGACCATCGCTCGGGTTGAAGATTTTTAATGCCTGCACGCTGCTGAGTGAGTCGGTAAAAATTACGAAACGATTCTCTTCACGCGTTTCAATATAACATAGAGCTTTTGAAATCGCGATAAATTCAGACGTGAACACAGATGCATACGATGGAAGCGAAAAGGTTCTGGTCGTGGGGCCCACAACGAAAGAGCATCCTACCCCAGCTCTCGTCTTCGACCCATCTGTGAATATCTTCACATATTCACTATAATGTGAAATATGCTCTAAGGCTAGAGCATTCATTTCTACTGGGGGGACACTAGATTTCGCGTAACCAGCAAGAGATGAGTCTGTCTCAGTTTCCGCAATCTGCCAAGGTGGGATTTCGGACGGTTCGTCAAGGGCAATCATTCGCCGTTGGACTCCACTTTCCAATGCTAAATTTCGCGCACGAACACAGAAAGGCAATCCCCTGCGAAGGTCATCAAAAAGCTGCACAACTCGGCGCGAAAAGACCATCTTATATGTTGGGTGGTTCGGAAGTTGTGCCAGCTTGTATGCGTACCTCTGGCCAAGAAGGCGACGCCGCATCGCCCGTGGAGGTTCATTCGCTTCGACAAGCAGGCTGCTTGTCGGTGTGGTGCGAAAAGCACCTGTAGCGATACGAACAGCACTATGGTGGATGGTAACCAAGCAGCGCTTCACGGAGTCAGACGCCGAATCGTACACAAAACAAGCATAGTCTATTTTGGAGCGAATGAGTGAGCGATATAGAACGAGCAGAGTTTTCCTATCCGCCCCATATGATGTCCTGGATACGCATTTGAGGGTATTTAAGGATCTAAAGCACCTGTCTCGAAGTTTTCTAAGGTGAAAGGTATAGGTCAGGCGCCTGTCGAGAAAGATTCCAAGAAATCTAGCAACCGGTTTAAACGGAATCTGGCTGTCTCCTAGCATTACTCTGGGATCAGGGCAGGGTCGACGTTTTCGACAGAAGTGCACGCCGACCGTTTTCGTCGTCGAGAAATATAGCCCGTTCCGTCCACTCCAGGACTTAAGCTGGTTAACGGTCAGCTGGAGCTGGCGCGCGAGGGATGATGATGTAGACGACGTGGTCCATACAGCAAGGTCGTCTACAAAGAGCGAGCTTTTTATAGACTGTGGTAGATGGTCTGTAATGTCATTAATGGCAAGCGCGAATAATCCTACGCTCATAACACTTCCCTGGGGAATACCGTCCTCCTGATAAAATACCCTGGAGTAGGTTCCTTTAACACGCACTCGGAAAGTCCTGTCAGTTAAGAAGTTCTTAATGAAAAATCCCAAGTGACCGCGAATTCCATACTGGAATACCTTCACGAGAATTCCATGACGCCAAGCAGTATCGTAGGCGGCTACGACGTCAAAGAATACAGCCCCTACATGCTGTCTTTCTTTGAAAGCACTTCGAACAGCAGTGTCAAGAGACACGAGGTGGTCAACAGTGCTCCGACCCTTGCGAAAACCACACTGGTTGTTGTTGAGAATACCTCTGGATTCTAAGAACCATGTGAAGCGAAAATTTACCATTTTTCAAAGAGTTTACACAAACATGAGGTCAATGAGATAGGCCGGAAATGAAGTGGATCTGAACCGGATTTGCCTGGTTTTAGAACCGGAATAATAACTGCCTCCCGCCATGCACCAGGAAATTCTCCCGATTCCCATAGTGCATTGAAAGTGTTCAACAGGGCATCCAGTGTACACTTCGGAAACATCTTAAACATGTTGTTATGGAAGAGATCTGGGCCCTCCGCTACGCTGCGAAGACCACTAATTGCTGAGGTGAGCTCTTTTAGTGAGAATGGTGCGTTGTACGAGAGATAATCAGCTGTAGTGAACTCAATGCTTTTCTGTTCGGACCTAGTTTTGTGCTGCATGAAATGTCTGTCTTCCCTTCTAGACCGGCATCGATAAGCAAACGCCTCACCCAGGGTGTTTGCTACCTCTGCCGGGTCCATGATTGTTCTGTCGTTTACACACAACACTGGAAGCGGAGAAGAAACAGAAATACCTCCAATGCGTCGAATCTGCGAAAAAATGAGTGAGGACGAGGTGAAACGATTTAGTTTTCCTAAGAAATCAACCCAAGACTTCCTTTTGGCTCGCCGGATGGTACGTTTGCAAACAGCGCGATATCGTTTGAAGGAAATAAGGTTTGTTTCCGTGCTATTACGTTTAAATTGTCTGTACGCTCGTCGACGAGCTCGGATGGTGTCCCGGCACTCATCAGACCACCATGGGACCGGGGGGCGGCGAGGTTTCCCAGAAGTTCTCGGGATGTACTGATATGCAGCCTCTCTGACATACGCTGAAAATTGTTCAATGGACAGTGGTCGGTCCCCTTGCAGGCCAGCAAAGAGGTCAACTAGAAGACCTTGAAACTTTGGGATGTCGGCTCTAGTAAAGTTCCACCGTTGTGGCCTATTACCTAGAAAAGCAGAGTCTCGGCAAATTAGAATAACAGGGTAGTGGTCACTGCCCAACGGGTCACTATGCGTTGACCACTTAAAGACAGGAGCCAATTCCGGACTACACAGACTGAGGTCAATGGCTGATTCGCAGCCCGAGGGCAAGGTTATGTGCGTAGCACTGCCGGTGTTTAAAACGCATAAGCTTTCGTCGGCTATAAAAGCTTCGAGGTGGCGACCCCGAGTGTTAGTACTTCTACATCCCCATGTAGTACCATGTGCATTAAAGTCTCCCAATAGGAGAAAAGGCCGGGGTAGCTCTGCCACCAGCAGAGAAAGTTCCACGCGGGGCATGTCAACCCCTGGAGGTAGATATATGGAGCATATCGTGAGCATTCTTCGACCGACAGAGATGCGGGCTGCAACAGCTTGTAGTGGTGATCGCAAGGAGACCTTTACAGCTGGCACTCTCTGGTGCACAGCTATCAGGACACCTCCGTGTGCTATAGGGTTACGCTGCATGTCATTTCGAAAAACAGTGTAGTCCTTAATTGCGAATAGGGATTCAGGTGATAGTTTAGTCTCCTGGAGGCAGACTGCCACAGGGTTTTTGGATCTGATCATGGCCTGTAGGTCGAAGGCGTTAGCTCGAGCCCCCGACAGTTCCATTGTAAAAAGGTGCTCATGGGGATGAATTCTAAAAGGTTGGTTATGGACTAAAAATAGTCGGTCGCGCGGTGACCAACTAAGGGGGCACCGCCACCAGAACTCCTACGATCAGGAGCTAGGGTTAGTGTTGGGCTTGGTCCCAACGATCGGGATCTGCTACCTTTTGGATCGGTCTGCAGCCTCTGCCTCCTCCGAGGGCTCTCTACCCCACTCGGAGAGGGAGTATCGGAGAGACCACGCTTCTCGGGTCTGGCTCCCACTGGAATTTCCACTGGAGCTTCCGTCTTATCAAACTGTGGACGGGGACGGGCAGTTGGGGCCGGACCCTGTGGGGAACGAGGTGACTGCCGAGGAGGAGGAGGGAGAGGGGGCGGTCCCATGCTGGTTGAAGGTGCTTCGACGCGTGCGAAGCCTTTCCCCGATTGAGGTACCTGCCTGGAAGGTGGAGGCTGAGGGGGTGGCCCACTGTCTGTTATTGGTGCCTGTATTCGCTTGCGTTGAGCCCCTGATGGCGCATTTTCCCAGGATTTCGGCGATTCTGGGGGATCCTTAAGTGTGGTTGGGCCACTCATTTTAGGAGGAGTCCCACGAGAGCGCATCGGTTTACCTCTCTTACCCACCTCTATCCAGGGTTGTACCCACTCAGGAGCAGCCCGTTCCGCATCACTGGGAGTCTCAGGGTCAGCGGGGACTTCTGAGTCTACGCCCGCTGCCACCGACTGGTTGTCCGAGACGCATATTTGACTCAGCGAACGTGGGCCATCCGACGGCTCCGATAATGTGAGCGGCCGGGGCACTCGTGTCTCAGTCTCCTCGCCTAAGCGTGGAGCATATCCTGAGGGGTTATTCCCAACCGGGCTAGCGTCAACCATTACGGTGGTTGGCGAGGTGGATGATGCTGCTGGAAGTGACGATGTACAGTCTGAACCTGGACGTGGTTCAGGCCGCGTGGTTGGATCACACGGTTCATCATTAGCTGCTGGATGTATATTCTCAGTGGCTGGGAGCAGCTGCAGCAGCATTCGCAGCAGGTCACCAACCGTCATATCTAGCAGGTCTCTTACTTTGGTTCCTAGGGTGATTCGGTTCGAACCCGCGGTTACAGGAGCCACGCTCTCTCCAAGTCCCGGAAGATGAACAGCGCCGATGGAAGCCACTGGTGTTTGCGCTTTTGGCTGAGTTGGATCAGCCTTATCCCTGTATGAAACTGACGGATGGATCTCATCATATAGCCTCTTGGCCTCAGGAAAGGGTACACCCCGCTTCACTTTGATGGATGTTATTTCTTTTTCTTTCAGGTAGACTTTACATTTACGGCTCCATGCTGCATGGCTTTCTTTGCAGTTTGCGCATTTATCAGCTGTCTGGCACTCTCCACTGTGCTCTCGTGCCGCACACCGTCCACATCGCGCAGCAGCTCGACAGGATTTCGCTCCATGCCCAAACCGATGACATCGGAAGCATCTGAGTGGATCAGGAACAAATATTCTAACGGGGACGGACAGATATCCGACAAAGATGCGATCCGGGATGGCCACACGATCAAATGTTAGAACTAGCGTGTCGGTAGTTCCCATTCTATGCACTTGACTCACGCCCTCATTCGCCAACCCGTCAGCAATCTCCTCCTTGCTAACACCACGCAACAGGCGACAAGAAATTATGCCCTGGGATCGAGGCCGGGTTATGTGGGGCTGTGACTCAACCGCCACTCTTCTCTGCACCTTCTTATCTCCTTCTCTGCCCCAGAAGGTGAGGTAAGTGCATGACAACGCCAAACGAGCCACGTCCTCTGTCTCAAATCCAACGATGAGAGAACCATCCCTCCGCTGCTCGCAACGTTTCACTGGGCCCCAGTTCTCGACCGCATTTTTACGCTGGAACGGTGTCAGCTCTGACAGTGATATGTCTTTGCCACGGAAGATGACACTACAACTCGTTTCGTTTGTTTCGTAGACTACTGGTGCTGTTTCTGTAGAGATGATAGGGTGTGAATCTGTTTGTGTTTTTGGATTATCCATGGTCAAGCTATTTGTCTCCGCCATCCTACTATCCCCTGAAGTGATGGGATTCGATGGCTGTAGGAGGGTCAACGATACCATCTCGGACCTGGCAGAGCCAGCTCACATCCGGTTCCGATCAGGCACCGCCTCCCACCTTCCTCCCTCAGCCCAGGGGGCCGACAGGGTCCGGCCCAAGGGCTGACACGCCACGCCACCATCGGAAAAGAGACTACGAACATTCACCACCAGGGCAAAAGACCGACCGCAACATCAACAATCTGCCAGACTGCCGAGGCCCCGGCCAAACATATAGGAAAAAACGCAACTCCAGCGCGACGGGGGGCGGCAAAACATCCCAGGAAACGGTCCAACGGCCACAGCTGAACAGGGGACGCCGGGCCTTGCTGACGTGGCTAGACCGCCCGCGGAGGCCTCGGGCGGTCTACCCCCGGTTCGATCGTGATATTAAGGCCAAAGGAGGAGTGTTAGCCCCTGCTGCAATAAGCTCCGAGCAACAGGAGCCTCAGCCCCCCAGGATCCCATCTACCCGTCGTCGGGGCACAAGCCGGAGCTCGGAAAGAAGGAGTCCAGCCTATGTGGGCGCTCTACACCCGTAAAACGGCACCAGCAACTCAGGAGGGTGGCTGCTGTTGCAAACTCTGACCCAGAAATGAATATCAACAAAGCTGAATATCAACAAAGCTGAGGAAAGAAACTAAACAAAATATAACCAAACAAGAAAACACAATCGACCAGAAACACATGGATGGGAAGGTGCAGGAAAGACTAGACCCTACCCAGCCAGGGAGTGACCAGGGTAAACAGGGATTGAGGGAGATAAGGAAAAGAAAGGGATCAGCCTGCATAGTCAAGCCCAGAAATACGCCACACGCGGCCGAGGTGTGCACACTCAAGACAAGCGAGAGCCCACACACCCCAGCCACACGCGGATACATGCCGGGCCAGACGTAGCAGACAGAGGGTAGGAGTGTTATTTAGGAGTGGACAGAAAGGATGAGATACGGGTGGAAAGGCATGGAGAGACAAGGAAATGAGGAAAGAAGAGGAAAAGGAACAAGGAGTTGGAGGGATTTGAAGTTAGGAGGGCTGGAAAAGGATGAGGATGGCAGTCTCGATTTGGCCCATCACCCGGAGGCGGGGGGCGAAACCCATCCTACCAACTAGGGTCGCGGGTGTCGTCACATCCCGTACCCAATTATCCATGTGCCGGACCAGTCAGCAGGTGCCAACAAGTCCGGCAGATGAAAATCGGTCCCCTGCGGGGAAGTAAGTACACACAGAGTGATATAAAACGCGAGGCAGATTCATTGGAGAAATAGTTATGTGCGATCGACACAACGCCAATTCCGTAAAAAATACATTTCGGTCATGGACCAAGCCAAAGTTTCGTATTTATTTAGTAGAAATCTGATACCATTGTGTTGGTGTATGAACAAACATATCACCGTTAAATGTGATCAATTTCGTTTTATGGTTACATGCAGTAGCGCACCCAAGGGGAGGGGGAGTGGTTATATACGATATAACCGGAACTATGGCAGCCTTTGGGCGGAAAATGAGGGTTTGACCTTGACCCTGAGTAGCCCTAACTATAGTGATAGCATAACATACGTCATACTGAGTAATGCCACTGAGTAATGCCTGACCAGAATACTGCGGTCAATGACTTTGACATGAGACCTTTGACCTTGACCTTGACTTTCATGTGGGTTAATATTGATATATAATCTGATTATATGACGTTATGACGTCATCACTCGGCCTACAGTGCAGGCGAACTGGTGCGACCGCCCGAGAGCGACGGTCTCAAAATATAGGTCTGACTGTGAAGGCTTATAAGTAAAAAAATAGTGACCGATTTTCAAAAATTTCTTAATTAATCGATGCGCTCATAAATGCTCTCAAATGTGGCCGAGTAGCGTTTTCCGGCAGCGAACAGTTCTCTGGCTACTTTGGAAAAATAGGTGGGGGCACTTTAGGGCCCCCTTCACTGCGTGTGTTAAGCGAAGGTTGAATGACGTCTTCAATGTAACACTGAAAAAAGTACGCCAGAAATTGTATTTTATCTACGGTGCCAAAATCCACTCTTCTTTCGGCGAATATTTTACACCCGATATCAACGCAAAATGACATAAAATAGGAATAATAAAACCCCAAACCCTGGGTCGTGAAAATATCAAATAACAAAAAGTACACCATTTTTAGGATTCTTTCTACGGTGCCAAAATCCACCCCCTCTTTCCGGCATTATTCCACAACCTATTTTACACCGGTGTAAAGAAAAAATGCATGTGTTTTGAGGGAATATTCCTACACCACTGGAGTAAAAAGATTATCAGACAAACTGGAACAGTGTAAACTAGAATTGGGGGAGAAAAATAGATTAAAATGGGAAAATCCCGGCGTAGAAAAATCTTCGCAAGGTGCAGAATGAACCCGCGTTCAATATTCCATTGCTGCTGAAAAGAAACACGGATTAAAAACGACCCAGTTTATTCTCATTAGGCACTTCAAATTAGTTTACTCTGATAACAATGATTAATATACACTTTCATGACATACACTCCAACGGAGAGTTTAAATCACTTGTACTTATAATCACTTCCAGTCATCTAATCTTGAACCATATTGAAATTTACTATCAATCACTACAATAATTTCGTTTGTCTTTGCACAGACATGGTTTAGGTTTACAACTTTCGCCATGCCATAGGATTCGCTGGTTCTGCTCCTCCCAACGTTTCCTGTTGTATCATTCATTAACACCAGACAATCACCATCCATCACCGAAGATCACTTCTTTGAGGCGCTGCACGCTTTTTTGAGGGGGATCACGAATCCCCAGCTCACATAGATGAGCTCGAAGACGTCCTTACATGGCCCCTTAAAGGGCAGGAAGAAGACGGCGTGAGCAGCGACGCAGGCTGCGATGGCCTTTGCCCCTTCATCGTTGACTGGGGAGGCCGCGACCCCACCCACGTTTAGGAAGTTTTCCTTGATGAAAACGGAACTGCCCGTGTTCTTGAGGTCACCCATGGTGGCGCCACACGAATAGAGGAGTGCTCGGAACGCACCCTCTAATTCAACAGAATACAATAGCTCAATATATCGACAGGAAGCTAACGTAAGTTTACAGGCAAATCCACGCCTACTAACGGAAGAGCCTCCTAAACGTTGCCAAAAATGTGGAGCAAAAACATGATTAATAACAAACAATAAGCAAACAAACAAACAATAAGCAAATAAGTTTTGCAAGATTATGGAATAATTCGAAAGAACTGCAACCTTACGGCAAGGTATGCGGATGATCACGAGAATTTACGATGACTTAAAGTTAAATATGAACATTGAATGCAATGTAGAAAACTCCCGACGGTTTGTGTGGGGCTAGACATTAGACATGTATCTTGATATTAGACTACGTATGTGTATATCATATATGTATATATTTCATTTTAGGTAAAGACCGTTGAAAAGTACCGCGTATTACACACAATTACATATTGAGGGTGCTTACGCTGTTATGGCCACCAAAAATGTAATTATTTACTAAATATTTTAGGCAAAAGCATACATTTTTTGCTTTTTATGAATTCGAAACTAATTATGGGTGGTTGGCACGGCATACTCGCTTTATCTGTGTTTTCGCACAGCAAAATATGTCTCATAGGTATTTGAGGTTTGGTTGAAACAAGGTGACAACTTCAAGCTAAGCCGAAAAGAAGTTCAGCCTCAATAAAAAACGTCTAGTTTAGGCGGCCCACGATCAAAACCCCAAAACGAATGGAAAATACACAATGTTAAAAGCTGTTCAAGGAAAATAGTAGAAAGTTACAAACTTTTACGAACCTTTTTGGACTATTTACAAAAGAGGACAAACCGCAAGTACCAGCATATTTGATTCTAGCACCCAATAAACGGGACAGTCTGTGAAAACAGGAACTTTTAAAATTTATCTGTTTTGGGGCTTCTAAATGTAGCACGCATTATTGAGAGATATGGCGATCATTTGCACGGCTGGATGCGCTGCAACAAAGCTATTCAATTAACAAAATATGTCTGTGATGCATCATACGAATCGACACACATTCCCTTAGCCGAGTATGACAACTCTTAGTGTACTCACCCTCGCTGATGTCCGAGACGCCGGTTATTTTACGGGCATGATCACTCGCTAGTTTTGATACCTTGGCCGTGAGGGTGGCTCTTGCTTCTCTCACGCCCATTATCCTCGCCATGTCCTCCCACAACTGAGAGGAACAACAAAGCACTGTTAAAACTTGAGAAAGGCGCTTACAAGAGAGGCCTGGAGACGGCACAGACTTCTGGCGATTAATGGGTGATTATAACTAACACGTTAACATGACTTCGCATTTTGCAATTAGCACAATTGTCTACAGTGGCAGATTCAGGATTTCATTGGGGATGGGGGGAAGGTGAGGGCGGTCTAGGCTGTATCACCTCAGACAAACTTTTGTTTTGTCGATATATTATTAGTGTATTGCTTTCTATTGAGGAAGTAGAGACGGTGCGCAGAATTGGTGACCAATTGACAATATCGTACTACAGATAGTTTTCAAGTATGTAATAATCAAGTAGTTCTGCCGGTGGTTATTTTGCTGGTGACCTTGTAAATGTATCAAAATGGAAGAAACAACCACTTATAATACACAATCGATAATATTTCGTCTACGAGACGTCATCCCATCGAGATCGGGAACTATTCGGATAAAAGTGTGAGGAGGCCAACAAAAAACACCAATTCTTAAAATACCTCACATTCAAACAGCGCTCGGTGAACTTGCGTAGTTTTGGCAAAGATAAAAGTGCAAAAGCTTGTTATTAGCTGCCAATAATGTCAATTTGTTTATTTCACACTGGAGCCGTGATTAGGGAGCGATGCAAAGCTGTTGGCCTTTGGCTTCTGAAATACATTTATATAGAAAAAATATGTGGACAAAGGTAATATTTTGCGCCTTCCTCAGTACAAATTCTTGACCTAGAAGCCGCCCATACGGAACAACACAAGGCTGGCCAGGCTTAATGTTGACCTTTCATTTAGGATTTCGCTATCAGTTGGTTTTTACTTTTTTAAAGGTAACTTTCAACCAGCAACTATATCGACAACTTACCGCCGACTCCGAGAACATCGCAGGAAATATTTCCAGCATCATCACGGTCGTCTTCCGCCCCCTGTTGGTCATCATTAACTTCCGTCGGAGAGGGAAACTGGCCTCCAGAACATCGTCCCCTCTCTTCATCATCATGCTAAACTTGGCAACTTGGGTATTTTGCTCGATCTTGGTCATCTTCAGTGGTGGGTTCATGCCCGGCATCCCTTCCACGCGATTCCGTTTCAAACTTACTCCTCGATCCTCTCTCTCTTGGTTGATAATGTTGTCGAGGGGCCGGCGGCAGTTCTTAAACCTGTTCTTCAGTTTTTTCCGAAACTCCTGTTTATGGAGCACGACCTGAAACACGATATCTCATGAAGTCACTCTTGTCACACTCATGCACCTCGATTTTCGTAAATGTGTCACAAACTCCAGTAGCCGAGTTTGCAAGTTTCTGCACCTCTGCCGCCCCCCTAAGATCTCGAAAACCACGGTAGGTAGAGAAAAACGGTAAACGGCGTTGGGTAGCCCATCCGCTTCTTCATCGAAAATATTTGAAACATTTTTTGTCAGGTCACATTTAAGGTCATGAGAGGTCAAAACATGCCGTAATAGGGATAACATGTAAATTAAGTTTTTCGGCCATTTCATCTGGACAAGTAAATATAGAGCAAAACGACTTGAACTATATGAATCCTCGCAGAAAGCCGAATCAAATGATACATATAACTTGACCTTGCTAGGTAAAATCAATGATTTGACCTGACATGAGGCCAGGTCAAGGTCAAATTATATAAAATGCATATCATTAGAGCTTCAAGCCAAGGCGAGTCTGAGGCAGCTAAAATAAACGCTCTATCGCTATCCGCTACTGAGTTGTACAATGAAAACCATTTTTTTCATTTATTTCCGATGGAGAGGTCATGCCTCGTACCTGAACTTAGGTCATCGATATCAAAAATACCGGAACATATTTTAGAGAACTCGGTGGGCTCATTATGTGATATGAGTGTCAATCGGATAAGTTCCTGCTGCTCTAACTTATGCTATCTTAAACTTTTTTTAGGTCAGGTCACTTGACCTGTACTGTTGACCTGACCTGAGATGACCTAACCTTAAAATTTTCACAGAAGTTGTAAAAATGATGAGTGAAAAGGTATGCCAAGTACGGTGGCACTACGCGCCACCGTTTTACTGCTATCTCTGAAAAAACCCGAGGGGGGACGGGTACCCGCCCCCGTCAATGCGCGTGTTAATTCACCAGCTACCGGTCACCGGTGGATCCGAGGGGCCAAAGGGGCTATGCCTCTGCCTTCCAAAGACTGAAAGCGTGTTATTTGCCGCCCCATTCCCAAACAGTCCTCTTGCAAACGGAAAATGAGCTAGAAACTGGAGAAGTATTAAAAACCCGGAACAGAATATTCCCTGTATATGCCCATGGGCTCTTTTAGGGGGCAAGAAGGCACTTCCCTCAATCGACCCTCGGCGCTCCCTGAAAGGTCGATGGCACCCCTTGAAATGTCGTTTTCATACCTTTTCCTTAAGAAACTGGATTTGTTTCCTTTGCAATGGGATCTGGTGGCTCCTGGCAGGTTTTGGAGCCCACAGGAAGACGATTTTCGCCCAAAATCGGAGCCCCTGGTCCGGATACAGTTACCCTGTGGGTCTATAGGGCTAACCCCGCCACCCCTCCCCGCTGCTGTCGGAGATGAGGAGACCGGCTCCCCACCTTTGGCTTGTAATAGCATTGAAAAAGACTAATCCTAGTGGCCATAAACCCTTTATGACAGACCCTGCCCTACCCCCACCCACCGTGGATCCTGCCCCACATTTGAAGCTCTTTACACTTGAAACTCTGTAGTCCTTGAAGCGGCTTTATATATATATACATATATATATATATATATATATATATATATATATATATATATATATATATATATATATATATATAGTCACAGGGCGTTGCCACTGGGGACCTGGGGAAGGACTGGGCCCCCTCTTTTGGAGAGAAAGTGAGAAGGATGTCAGCTCTTTTGGCCGAAAGTAGCATTGAATATGCAGGGTCAGGGTAGGTAGTGTTTTATCACCATCCCCCCCCACTCGAACATCTAGGGCGACGCCAATGGCGGGGTGGGGGGCCCGGCTGCAGCCACAGGGGGCCCGGGTAAAACAGGGGGAATGCTCTGCAATTGCTGAAAATAGGGGCTCGGCTTTGGCAGTGGGTCAGGGATAAATTCTGAGGGGCCCAGTCGCAGACACAGAAGCTTTAAGTGGACTACAAGGGACCCGGGTACGCTACATTTGGGTGGCATTTTGAAGGCAATTTACGGGGCTGGGGTACAGCCGCAGTCGCCGGGCCCCTTTGCGGGGGGGTAGTGGCTGTGGCGAGGGGTGTTTCTTTTCATTGCTTAAGGTGAGCCCAAGGCGGGGGCGATCGCCTTATCGCCCCCCGCTTGGATTGGCCCCTGGTGTTGGCATTGGTGAAATGTCGCCTTTTTCATCGATCAGTCGGCCATATTGAACTTATTATCTGTACACTGACCTCGATTTATAAACCACGAGAGAAGAAAAAACAATTATATGACCATGATCTCTCTAGGTAAAAATACGACACAATCATATTTCCGTCAAAGTACACATATGTAGGTACAATCAATCCAAGTACAGTACAAGGATAGGTTGGACAGCAGGGGGAGAAGTGGGACAACTTGTCCCAGTTCTTCCCACCCCGCCATTTTTTCAGAATTGCGATGTCAGCAAAATTAAAACCCCTTCGTTGTGCGAAGCTGGGACAGATCGATGGAGAATGTGACACCAACTTCATTGCACCAAAATAAATAAATTTTCGGTTGCATATTTAGCAGAAAATCCACTCAAGAAAACATAAAAATTAATTTTTTTAAGGAACACCCACCTCTTGCTTCCAGCACCCACCGGAAAAGGAAGTTGACGCCCTAGTGATGTGCAGTGACACGTATAGTGCGGAAATCAGCTGAAAATTATATTTTTGGCTCACTCCTGGAATCAATAATGAGGGTGCCCTACTTCTCCTACGTCCCAGTTCTCTCCACTCTTCCCTACCTGTACGAGTCGTGATCAATCCTCTGAATGCGGAACTGCGGTGGGTAGTTCAAGCTCAGAACTGCAGCAGAAAGGAAATGGCACGATTCCACCCACGTGTAAACCGTAGTAAAAACATACCTTCCTTCATCATAGAAACACACCCAAACGAAAATCAGAAGAATAGATACATTCATCTAGGGTAGTTAAATCATTCAAGAACTTGTTTTAATCTATTGACAGGATTTTTTCACCACAGGAAAGTGAAACTATTCTTGGAGCAGTTTGTGAGTTCCAAAGAAATACCCTGAGGTGATACATTTACACCTTTGCATTTTCAGCACGAATGGAACTGCACTGTGTTAAAATGAAATAGTGATTAATTTACCACATGCGTGTAATATTACACCTTTTCTTCTAATATTAAGCTGGATGTCGGAATATATTTACCAAGAATTCTAAACAAATTGTTGATAATGGGGTAATTTTAGGCGCAGACAGATTGAAATTCAACGCTTGAGGTGTTGTTTTTTTCAGTGGAAGCATACCGCGCGTATATACTTAAAGTTTTTTATCTTTTTTTATTACACGTGCATATATTCAACCTATGGCACATCGATCCACATGTTATATGAAGAGAATTCGTAGGAAACATGGATGAAATTAAGAGGTGGACAGGGGACAGTTAAGGTAAAGACCCTGTCTTCGTTCCCTGTCGCCAATTAACAGATAGGACATATTTGCGAAGGACCGAGTAGATTATAGTACACATACTCACCACCATCATTTCAACTGAAAGCACACCCAAAACACACAGACTCACACAACACTCACAGCACCAGGACTCTTATACGAGTCACGCAACCCGGATTGTTATTGCAATTAAGTATCAATGTCCTCAGCATACTCCGACAGACTGTGAGGCACGTAACTCCACGGACATGGTTTACCAAGCTTCTCTCGCATTGAATTCCACAAAAAGTCATTGTGCACGCTAGCACACTGTGCAGACCCAATTTGAAGGGTAGAAAGGGGACAAGTACAGTTTACTAGCTTTCTAGCAGGCAAGGGGACAGAGATCGTTAGTATATAAAATATTATGCCATAGCTTGATTCTTATTGTGATTCAGTATTGGCTGATAAATATATTCTTGACAACAGTCTTAAACATTAATTTTGATCTAGGGATGTCCTCAATCATAGGTATTCTCTGGGCTATGATATGATTCCAAGTTTTAGTGCAGGTAGTGGAGAAAACAAATGATCTATAAACGGTAGTAGCTAGTGGTTCATTGAAGTGCATTACTTCCCTAGAGTTTCTTATTGATTGATGTAAATGGAAGTACCTTGCATAGCATGCGGGAAGTTGATTCTTAAGGAAGTTATGCAATATTAATAATTTCTGCTGTTGGATAATATCATGAAATTTCAGAAGTCTGTACTCAGCAAAAAGAAGAGATGATGGTGCCCTGTGATGAGCTCTAGCAATTATTCTTATTATTCTTTTTTGAAGGTTCACAAGTTTAATGAGGTTACTATTGAAGTTTGAAGCCCATATAAACCCACAGTACCCAAGGTAGGGGTAAATAAGGGAGTTATATAACATCAGCATTGTTTTTTCGTCGAGGATATATTTTACTCGGGCAATAACTCCTATGTTCCTGCGGACTGTGTTGGTTACTCCAGAGACATGTTTTTTAAACTTTAGGTTTTCTTCTAAAATCACTCCAAGATATTTAACGGCATTGGATCTTTGAACAGGCTGCAAGTTAAGCTGGATATCTATGTCAGGCTTTTTATTGGTGATTGAGTAAATCTGGTAGAATGTTTTACTAACATTTAGAGTGAGTCTGTTCGTACATAGCCAATTATATATGTCAGTTGTTGCTTGGTTTATTTTGCCTTGTGCAACGTCAGGGAGACAATCGAAGAAAATGGCAGTATCATCTGCAAAGAGATAGTAAGTGGGAATCTTAGAGCATTTGTAGATATCGTTGATATAAATTGTAAATAATATAGGTCCAAGTATTGATCCCTGAGGGACTCCTATTGAGACTGTTCGAGGATTCGATTTCGTATTTCCGATTTTGGTGACTTGCACCCTATCAGAGAGGTAAGATTCAAATATTTTCAAGACATTTCCTCTTATGCCGTATACTTTCATTTTATTTATCAGGATTAAATGGTTAACAGTATCAAAGGCCTTTTTGAGGTCCACAAAAATTCCAACTGATAGTTTCTTTTGTGTTAGGGTTGAAGTAATATGTTCATTAGCCTGGTCTGGATTTAGGTTTTTTTCTTCAGAAAGTAACGGATCGTTGTTCATTAGATGCATTTTTTGGTGCTGATTACGATGCACTCATCAGAAATTCAATTTTCGAAAAACTTTTGGTGGCCCACTCGAGTTGAAGGTTTTGCATTTTGCCCAATTTTCCACTTTTTGGCTCACCATCAACCCTTACTACCAACGAGGTGCAAAGAATTGCACTGGGTTGGTAGTTTGGTTCATTGGTGTTCAATTCGCTCTGTTTTTGTTGTTATAACTTGCACACATAACGGTTATTTTTTGCTTATTATCTCCGCTTTTAGTTGAGCTTGCACTGGCTCTCCATAGATGGCGCTAGCGGCGTGACATGGTAAATAAATACTGATTTCCTCGGGGACCGGGAATGTGAACAGCAACGTGAAAGGTGAGTAACAATTACGAATTGGATTGTACAAACGCAGTTAAAGAGCTGTTTTCAAGCAGCACTGAAGTTGTTAACACTGTTTCTCAGGTATTTTAAGCATGCCATGTCCAAATATGCTGCTGCTGCTGAAGTCCCGACCATAACCCTTTATCAATAGACGCAGGAACCGTGGGGGCTGTGGTGGTGGCTGTTGCACCCAACTTTCAGTGTGGCAGCAGCTCCAACCCCCTCCACCCAGTTTCTCTATTAACATTTAAGTGATATGCCTAATCACCCCCGGCTATACCAACGCGGAAGTCCCTTCCTCCAACCTACACCTTTCCTCCGACTAAAATAGTCTCTCCGCCTATGCCTTCACCGACTGAATTCTTCCGTATTTGCTCCAAAAAGACTCTGCAGTAACCCTACTTTGACTGAAGAGAGAGGGCATCAGTTTTGAGGCTAGTGACGTCTAGCCCAGTCTCCTCTGACATATTTAGAGGTCGTTGTGGCCCAGAGGAGAATTATATGTTTTACGTATACGGATAGGATTGATAATTTTTAACGTTGTGGTCCAGCAGAAAAAATCGACCGGTTTGGCATTATGCAAGCATTTTATTACAAACATGACATTGGTCACCAGATTTTAAGGACCGAAGAAAATATGCTGTATGAAATCCTAAAATTTCCAACGACTTCCAACGACTAGACATCTTGCACTAGTTGCATTGAATAATTCACATACCGGCATAATCCAACTTCTGCGTTATGTTCTCCTTGCAGTTTTATGTTTCCTCTGAACAAAATTCAACATGGACGGACGGTAATATTTGCAAAAAACAAAAGAGCCTGACTGTGAGTTGGTATGTCATAGGGCACCTTGTTATGACAAGAATTAGACTCATGGAGGAGCAGAGCAAAGATGAGTGCCATATTCTTATGAAAGTATCAATAACAGGGTAACGGCTGAGATTATGGATGCATGTACAAGCGTATCACTGCCTACACGTGCAAAACAGGCCGTGCTGAAGGAACTAAGAGGGCTTTAGAAAGAGAGACAAAAAAGAAGCATGTAAACAGGTTTGGCAAGCGAGCTGCTACATCAACTGCTGCGATGGATTCGCTGATTGATATCAGCAGCCGAGAACGTGAGCCTGAACTCGTAGAAGACAGTGTATCTGGCCGACCAGCCAAGTGCCAGACGTATTCAGACAGGCAGCCTCGATCAGGAAACCACAGCGCGATGGCAGAGGAGAGCTCAGCGAGCGGGTCGAACAGTCATAAGAGGAGCAGCCGTCACCTCCCCAAGTCAACAGGCGACGGCCGAGACAGCAAACACGCCTGTGGAAACTGGTGTTTCAGGTAGCGCTATCATCTGCTAAGCTATAATGACTTGGTAATTCTGATCAAAGGGATATTATCTGTGTATGAACAATGCTATTATCAGAAACCAGTCTGCTCATAAATCCTATCAGAACACCCACAAGCTATATATTTATATATTTTTTAAACACTGCCCAAGTCGTTCTCAGTTCATAACTCACAAACCACAAGGAAGGATAGGCCGTAGAAGAACGACAAGTAATGCCTACCATTTTTTATGTTTTATGAGTTATGGAACCGTAAGGAGGGATAAGATAAGGACAAGCAATACGTACCATGTCTTATGGTTTATGAGCTATTGACAGTGAACGACTTGGACAGTGTTTTGAAAAAAATATATATATATATATATATATATATATATATACATATAGCTTGTGGGTGTTTTGTTAGAATTGATGAGCAGACTGGTTTTTGAAAATAGCATTGCTCATACACCGATAATATCCCTTTGATCGGGATTACCGAGTCATTATAGCTTAGCAGATGATAGCGTTACCTGAAACACCAGTTTCCACAGGCGTGTTTGCTGTCTCGGCCGTCGCCTGTTGACTCGGGGAGGTGACGGCTGCTCCTCTCATGACTGCTCGACCCGCTCGCTGAGCTCTCCTCTGCCATCGTGCTGTGGTTTCCTGATCGAGGCTGTCTGTCTGAAGACGTCTGGCACTTGGCTGGTCGGCCAGAAACACTGTCTTCTGCTAGTCCAGGCTCAAGTTCTCGGCTGCTGGTATCAAACAGCAAATCCATCGCAGCAGTTGGTATAGCAGCTCGCTTGCCAAACTTGTTTGCATGCTTCTTTTTTGTACTCTTTCTTTCCAAAGCCCTTTTAGTTCCTTCAGTATGGCCTGATTTGCACGTGTATGGAGTGATACACTGGCACACACATCCATAACCCCTGCTGTTACCCTGTTCTTTCATTCTTCCATAGGAATATGACACTCATCTTTGCTCCGCTCCTCCATGAGTTCAATTCTTGTCATAAGAAGGCGCTCTATGATATACAAAACTCACGGTAAGACTCCTTTATTTCTTGCGGATATAACCGTCCCTCCATTTTCAATTTCGATCAGAGAACTGAAAGGAAAAGATAACGTAAGCACTTAGATTATGCCGATGATTATCGATTATCATATGATTATAGATTATTATCCAATGCAGCTAGTGCAAGGTGCGGAAACGTTGGAAAGCTTATTTTGTGATTTCATACAACATGTTTCCTTCAGTCCTTAAAACCTGGTGACCAATGCTGATACCCTCGCACTTCAGTCAAAGTAGGGTTGCTGCAGAGTCTTTTTGGCGCAAATACGGAAGAATTCAGTCGGTGAAGGCATAGGTGGAGAGACTATTTTAGTCAGAGGAAAGGTGTAAGTTGGAAGAAGGGGCTTCCACGTTGGTATGGCCGGGGGTGATTAGGCATATCACTTAAATGTTAATAGAGAAGTTCCAGAATCGGCTCAAACTGGGGGGCGGGGTTAGAGCTGCTGCCACACTCTGAAAGTTGGGTGCAACAGCCACCACCACAGCCCCCACGGTTCCTGCGTCTATTTGTAAAGGGTTATGGTCGGGACCTTAGCAGCAGCAGCATATTTGGACATGGCATGCTTAAAGTACCTGAGAAACAGTGTTAACAACTTCAGTGCTGCTTGAAAACAGCTCTTTAAGTGCGTTTATACAATCCAATTCGCAATTGTTTCTCACCTTTCACGTTGCTGTTCACATTCCCGGTCCCCGAGGAAATCAGTATTCACTTACCATGTCACGCCGCTAGCGCCATCTATGGAGAGCCAGTGCAAGCTCAACTAAAAGCGGATATGATAAGCAAAAAATAACCGTTATGTGTGCAAGTTATAACAACAAAAACAAAGCGAATGGGACACCAATTAACCAAACTACCAACCCAGTGCAATTTTTGCACCTCGTTGGTAATATGGGTTGATGGTGAGCCAAAAAGTGGAAAATTGGGCAAAATGAAAAAACTTCAACTCGAGTGGGCCAGCAAAAGTTTTTCGAAAATTGCATTTCTGATGAGCGCATCGTTATCAGCATCAAAAAATGCATCTAATGAACAACGATCCGTTACTTTCTGAAGAAAAAAACCTAAATCCGGACCAGGCTAATGTTCATGAATCATCGAAACTGGCATGTAAGTTGAATGACATTTACGAAAACCAAACTGGTGGTCATAAATAACATTATTTTCATTCAGAAAATCAGCTAGTTGGTTGCATAGGATACGTTCCAGTGCTTTAGACAGTACAGGTAGCATTGAGATTGGCCTGTAATTGGTGAATAATCTTTTGCATCCAGATTTGAAAATTGGTGTTATCTGTGCAATCTTAAAGCATGCAGGAAATGTATGTTTCTGTAAGCAAATGTTAAAGAGGTGAGTAATTTCATTTATAATGAGAGGGGCAATTTTTTTCAGAACTCTTCCATTGATATTGTCATGGCCAGCTCCAGTATTGTTCATCTCTTTGATAATCCTGTCGACATACGCTGTGCTGATTGTTGGAAGCTGCATTAGATTATCAACGTGTAGATCGTTAAGGTAAGTTAGTGGATTGATGTTTGATGCGGGTAGTACTTGCTCTAATTCGGTTCCTATAGTGGAGAAAAATTCATTAAATTTATCTGCAATATCCTGGGTATCGTTTGTTTCATTCACACCGAGTTGAAACGATACAGGAAACGATGCCGCATTTTTACTGTTTCTATGTGTTATTTCATTAATAGTTTTCCAAAGTTTTCTCGGGTTATCTTTTTGCTCCTGTATCAGGTTTCTGTAGTATCTAGTCCGTGCTTGTTTTAGGACAGAATTGAGACGATTCCTATATATAGTATATGTAATTCTATTTGAGGGCGTTCGGTTTTTTAAGTACTTCTTTTGGAGTTTATTCTTCTTATTAATACAACTGACCATCGCTGGGGTCACCCAGGGTTGAACTGGCTCGGTTTTTCTATTTCTGTCAGTTCTAGAGAGCTTATTCATTTCTGTTTGAATTGTAGAAACAATTATTTCCGCGTAGGTATCCGGGTCATTATTATCTGGGAAAGTATCTAGCTTATTTTTAACATTTTGGCCAAGTTCTTCTACCCGATTCATGTCAAAATAAGCCCTTGACGTTTCAGATGAATGATGTTTTCGAGTACTGAAGGGCAAGGAGAGGAAGACCGGTAAATGGTCACTTGTATCATCGATGATTATTCCAGAATGCATTGGGGGTTGAAAAAAATTTGTATATATATTGTCGATAAGAGTGGCAGTATTTGCCGTAATACGGGTGGGTAGACTTACTGTAGGGAGGAGACCACCTGTGGCCATGCATGCCAGAAGTTTATGTGGAGCCTCTTGATGGTTAATGTGCAGCAGATCGATATTAAGGTCCCCAGCAATTATACATCTTTTGTTCTGATGAGAAATCTTCGACACAGTATCGTCCAAATATTCAAAAAGTATGTTTGAGTCAAAGGATGGGGATCTGTATATTGTGCCGACAATAATATTAGCTTTGTTTTTGGGAGTTATCTCAATGAAAACCGATTGCAGTTCGGGTGACTGGAAATTAACTAGAACATCCTTGCAAAGCCCCCTTATTATCAAATATACATACAGTTATTTTTGTTGCTGACCTAGGGTCAAATACCTGACAGTCATGCCCACTGTGGTCAGGTCTTGACATGCATATGTTGTCCACATAATTTGTGGGAATAGAGCTTTCGATTGATACCAAAATTATTGATCAGGGATTCATACTTACTGAGATATTGAATTATGTCCCCACTTTCGGCTCCGTTAGAACACTGTGGACTGCAGTGAGTTGTGGATAGCGTCTGGTCGGGTGCCGGGATGGTCGTACGTGGCTTTGTTTGTGGGTTGAGACACACAACCTCTGGGGTTCAGGTGTATCGAGTTTTTTTGTAACTACTCTTTCTATAACCGCCAGGGCAATTCGGTAGTGTTTGTCCCTCTCGCACAGAAAAAACTGCATTGTGACGTGGAATCTATTGGATACTTGATTACAATCCCGTCTGGCTGTGCTACCGTATATTTCGTGTTCTGTCTGTTCTCGTGGCATCCGCACTCTATTCCCTTCCTCCCCGCCCGCCCCCCTCTACTGGACATGGTCTTACATGTTCCACGGGGGGAGTTGCCAAGCGGTCACTTAGCCACCTTTGGGATTCGTTTGAATGAAGAGAACTGGTCGGCGTTTGGGGTGGCGCCAGTGATACTAAGTCGTGATGGCTTTTATCGGATGAAGCGTAGTTACCACTGCACTGAAAACCAAACTACACCAAAAACTAGAATAGTTCTACGGTGCCAAAAACGACACCTTATTTTGGCGTGATTCTACGCCCTTTTTAACACCGGTGTAACACTTGAATGCATGTAAAAATGAAGAATACAACTGCAACCCAGGGGATAAAAAAACTATCCCACGTATAGTAATATTCCCCTTTGAAGAATCTTTCTACGGTGCCCAAAACGACACTTTATTTTGGAGTTAAACTACGCCGGTGTAAAAGGGTGTAAAACACAAATGCATGTGTAATTGGGGAATATTTCTACACTACTGGAGTAGAAAGATCCAAAGTGAAATTTATATGGTGTAAAGTGAAATGTATCTGGTGTAAAACTATTCCTCAGTGAAATTGCGCGGGTAGAAAAATCCTCGCATGGTGCAAAACGATCCAACGTTCTGAAACCCATTGCTCATGGAAAGGAAAGAGTGGTAAAAAAACGATCCGGTGTATTTTTATGATTCATTCATCGTCACACTTGATTAAAATTATCGCTATAGCGTGATAGAAATACGCACAAGAAACATGTAAACAAAGACAAAACACAACAACGGACAGGACGAAAATCACAGCTCGTAGATGACAATTAAGAACAATGAAAGGGTAAAATTAAATGCACTAGAAATCACGTTTAAATTAAATGACACAATAATTTTAACGACATTTTGCCCTGTGCTCTCTTAACAAAAACTGATCACTCCGTCTGGACTTTTCCGTCCCACTCACCGACCTACCCCACCCCATATATCTCACGCCGGATACTTTCGGCGGCCTTGCTCAGCGGGGCCTGGAATCCCCACACTTTGTAGACCAACTCAAAGAGGACCCGGCAGGGTCCTCTAAACGGCAGATAGTAGACGGCATGGGCAGCCACCAACGCAGCCAAAGTAT
Source organism: Lepas anatifera (assembly GCA_034440635.1). Taxonomy (NCBI): domain Eukaryota; kingdom Metazoa; phylum Arthropoda; class Thecostraca; family Lepadidae; genus Lepas; species Lepas anatifera. Next base: position 287,422 of record JAOTON010001654.1, read on the forward strand.
TTGCTCCTTTGCCCTCGATCGGGAACACCTCTACCTCCCCCACGTGGAGGACACCGTTTCGCACGAATGCCGAAGACGTGTCGCTCTCCATATCCTCCAAGGTGGCGCCGCAACCATAGATCAGAGTACGGAGTTCGTCGTCTGTGGAGGAATTTTTATTTCATCTTGGGACCAACACTTCAAAGGAATATCTTTTTTCCTTAAATGAAACGTAAGACGCCTTTTGGCGATACCCGAGCGGCCGCTCCCGTTTCAAAATTACAAATGAATGTTGGCCTAACCTTTAGGCATCATTGGCTTATTACCGAGCGGACGCGAAGCGTCCGCGAGGTCTACCTCTAGCTTAGTAGGGAAATTTGCATACGACCCGGCCCGGCCCGACCCGACCGTACGGACGCTTTTGGCGAGCTTATAACTCTACAATTATGAGTCGCAGCGAAATGGAATTTGCACCTTCAGGTAGCTGCATCAATTCAATTGTGTGTTAATTTTTCCCAGAAAGACATCCTACGACCAAGACTTTTGGAATAACTGAAAGTTCAAAATTCAAAGTTCAAAGTTTTATTCGAGAGAGGTCCGCACGTGAGGTATGGGGTTTCACCTTTCACGTTAAGATTTAAAATGGAGCAGGCTACTAAAAGACAAACGCATCTGCGACGTTCCATACCAGTCAATACAATATTTCATACGGATAAAACAGACTAGAAAAGCAAAACACGAGCTACAAGGCTAAAACAAACATGTAAAAAGTCTTAACACAGGTCAGCAACAATCGGTCGATGGGTATCAGAGGCAAATAACATAAAGATATAAACTTCTCTCGCCAAAACATACAACTGGCGCCAGTGCTGATCTTAGTCGATATTTTAAATCCTCCGTTGAAAATATGAATCTATTCCGTTGAACGAACCCATTACGCAGCTTGTTTGCAACCGAACGCTTGAAAAATCAAGGCTTATTTGTGCTATCTCACGCTCATTTCGGCTGCAGATATTCTGTTTTTCAAGCACTGAACCTCTAGAAATATAGATTCTGAGGGCGTCGCAAGGTCTCGCGGAAACACATACTCCTCATAAGTGGTGTAACGTTAGTGCTCGATATTCTAATACGTTGGATTTATTTGATGCAGCTACCCGATGGTGCCAGTTTCGTTTCCTTACGATAAGTTATCAAAGTCTACCTGAAAAGCTGTAGATGAGTTACCAGGCGCCCTGTAGACGGCACACAGAATAACAGACTTCCTGTTCCAACTGAGTACATTCCAGAACGATTCTAATTTGGAGTTCGGAGTGCTAGTACTGGGGATTTTGATGTTTTTCACTTCAATACCACTGCGAGAAAGTAGAGCCACACCTCCATCCCCTTCGGGGGGGAGCAAAAGAGCGATCTAAACGCGCTAGTTTGTAGCCAGGAAATACGAGCTATATATATATTACGCAGGCTAGCAAATAAGGTAGAAACTTTACAGAATAATTGATGAACGATGTACAACGTTGGGACGGTTTGGTACTAATTTATTTTATTTATTTATTATTTAATAATTTTTTAATTAATTTCACTTCTAAGTCATTGCCAAATTATTGAGTTTTCTTGTTAGAACCTACAGAAAAACACCTCTTCAGGAATCGGAACCTTTTCTCCGAGCCAACGCGCATGCCAGAAATAAGTATTTTCTCCATATTTTTCAGCATGGCAGCTTCTCAAAACTATTGTCCGGCGCGTGTTGCAGGGTCTCGGGAAAACGTACACCCCTGGTAGGTAGACTAACGGTCTTGCTTGAAAAAAACTTGGCACAGGAATTGAATTGATGCAGCTACCTGATGAAGCAAATGTCATTTCCCTGCGAAATTTACTTGCAGAGGTATAAGCTTGCCAAAATCGTAAGTACGGTCGGGTTGGGCCGGCCGGTTCGTATGCAAATGTTAGTACTAAGCTAGAGGTAGACCTCGCGGACAGTTCGGGTCCGCTAGGTAACGAGATATTTGCGTTTCCGTGAAATCTTGAACACCCTACGAGCACAAATTTGAGAGGTTCAGTGCTTGCAACAAGAAAAAACTGCATATCTACAGCCCAAATGCGCGTGAGTAAAGATGAACAAGTATTATTTCTGAAGAGTTCAGTGGAAATAACTCATCAGAATAATCGGTACGTTCGACAATTTCTGAGGGACAAATTGAATTTTCCTGTTGTTTTGCTACCATGTTCTACGAAAAATATGTTCTTCAGTCAAAATAATACATAGAAAGGTGTTGTGAGTACCATTATTGACGAAAATCCAAGAGGGGGGTACAATCCCCCGGCGCGTAAACTTATTTGGCTAGACGGCTCAAGACGACGTAACTTAAGGTACTCACTGTTGTTGACGTCCTTCAGTCCTACTACGTTGGCGGAGTAATCTTCTGCCAGCTTCGATAGCAGTGCTGTGAGTTGCTCCCTCACTGGGTCGTGTCTCCCCATTACTCTTGCCATGTCGTCCCACATCTGAAACGAACATTACCTTGTAGAGATCCTGGAGCAGGACAGCAAATAACAACAGAATCTAAAGGAATATCTATCGAGGGTATAAGGAAATCCCTGTCCAGCGCCGTCCAGGAAAAAGTGATACCCGTAATAAAAGTTACACTCATATATGCCCAGTTTACAAGATATGAGCATGTTAAACCCCGCCCGTACAGGGAGAGGTTTAACAAACCTTTAAGGTTTTCGGACGCTAGCCCTAAGGTTGTCGGAAACAGCAAAAAATTGAAATAAAAAACGGCAGCGCAGAGCGCTACCGTACTTGGCACACTCTTTGGAGCATTCATTCCGTGTTTTGGAGAATGTCGTTTTTTCAGGTCACGGGTCTATGACCTGAGCGCCGAAGGCATGTCAAGGTAATTTTGACACCAGGACCAGATATCACACGAATGCCGGAAGTTCTTCTCTGTCGCTCTTCATAAATTGACCCCGAATGTTTGTCATTGATCTTTCAGGTTATATATATATATATATATATATATATATATATATATATATATATATATGCTGTTATATATAGCATAGCATATATAGCAGCAAATATCCACCAGGACGCCAAAAAGGGATGACAACCCCTCATTCCGGCACGGGTTACGGTATGCTGTTATCGGATACCCATTGTTTTTTTACGGTTTCAGGGTCAGGACGCATGCAGATTTTATATATTCTAATTTCAAGAAAATTGGAGGCCAAAATCTTTTTAAAAATTTCAAATTTAAATTTTTTATTTCAAAATTTTATACATTTTAAAAGATTTCAAAAAAATTATTGACAATCATTTGTTTTCTTCAAGTGTCCTCTCGAAAACCTCTAACCGATTTTGAATATATTTGCAACTTTTTTAGGTACAATGCTTTGAATGTTTTCAAACATGCAAGGACGTCGCAATTTGACGTCACTATTGCCACTAAACCAAAAGTGGAAGGTCTGTTTCGACCACAGATTCGGATTCTAGACTATGACAAACCTAGATACACCTCATTTCATAGAGATCTAAGGGGGTGCCGTGTACCCCATTGGTTGAGTTGGCCATGGTTGGTTGAGTGAGACCATGCTATATGGCTCCAAATTATGGCATCAACAAATTTTGATAAGGTCAAATTATGACTTGTCATGACACAAAAACTAAAAATCATGAGCGAAAAGACGAAAAGCAAAAAACTGGGAGGCATTGTCAATAATCATGCTCATGAACTTACTGCGGCCACGGAAAACATCCGTGGAAACATCTCCCACATCTGTGACGTCGTCTTCCTCCGTCTAGTTGCTGTCAGGAGCTTCCTGCGAACGGGGAAGCTCACTTGGAGTACGTCTTCCCCCTGCTTCATTAGGAGACTGTACCTGGCGGCCTCCTTATCTACTTGCAGCTGTGTCAGTTTTAGCGGCGGGCACATACCCGGCATGCCTTCAGAGCTCCGCTTTCTCTTCCTCACTACCCCGCGCTCGTCCCTTTCACGGTTGATAACTGCGTTATCCAAGGGGCGCCTGCAGTTCTTGAATCTGTTCTTCAACTTCTTTCTGAACGTTTGCTTGCGGAGCATTTTCTGAAAAATAGTTATACTAGCAATATTCTTGTCTGATTCTGTCAATACACCTGCTGACAAGAATATTATTAATTCCATCGTAAAAACTAACAAAAGGATATCCATAGCAGAACCAGCAGTCCAGTTTAACAGGCGTTGCATAGATGGAAATATCGTGCCAAAATATGCTAATATACTGTGTGTTCAATAAGTAAGTACCGAAGACCCATAGCATACAAAGTACGAATCCTATGCACGCGCAGTCTTTTACATATGAAAATTCAAACATTTTTCTTTAAAACATATGAGTTTCAAGTGCATTGGTGACATTCCGACAAACTGAGCACAGTTCTAAATACGAGGTTTTTAAAGTGTAGGATGACATCGGAAGGCCGTGTAAGCGCCCAAGCAGGCTAACGGTCGGTGACCCGAACCTAGCAGCGCTCAGTGATCAAGTTCCTAGTTTTAAAGGAAGAGCATACAGCGACGTACATAAGGAGCTTGTTGAACCTTATGGCGAGTCTGCCATGAGCTATGGAACGGTCAAAAAGTGGGTGTGGTCCTTCAGAGATGAGAGGACAGCTGTTCAGGACGTGGAGCGTTCTGGAAGGCTAAAATCGATGTGTACCGAGACTAAAGCCTCTTAAGTTGAGAAATTAGTGATGGAATATCGTCAAATTTCCATCCGAGATACTTCAGAGAATCTCAGCATTAGTATTGGTGGAGTTAATACAGCACCATCAAGGATCTAAAGCTGCTGCCCACCATCACCAAGATCCGGCCTGAAAAAGCAGCGGAAGGGCCATCCTGCAGCAGGATAACGCGCCTCCTCATCGCAACTGCTGTCGTCCATGCTACCCATGATCAAAGTCATGGAAAATCCTCCATAATCGCCGGATCTTTCCCCTAGTGACTTCTGGCTGTTTGTCTCCATTCAAGAATACCTGCGAGGGCGAGAGTTCGTTTCACGTGCAGTGCGCGGCTCTGCCGTCTTCCAGTATGTCAAACATGTGCCTACTCAAAGCTTCCGCGCAGCCATCCATGGACTTGTAAAGTGGTGTAAAGATCCATGGAGTGTAAAGTCCGTAAAAAGTGGCAAATGTAGGCTACCAAACTTCTACTTACCTCCTCCAGCGAGAGGTCCTGTGATCCAAACAGCGCTGGATAAGCGAGAAAAAGCGAGTCCGTCAGGAGACTGTATCCCTTTGTATCCGGATAGCTGGGGAGAAAGAAAACTGTTTGGCTGTTTTTGCATTGCATTTTGCATCCCGCGGGTGCACATCGCCAACGAGGTCTCTTTCTCTCTCTCTCTCTCTCTCTCTCTCTCTCTCTCTCTCTCTCTCTCTCTCTCTCTCTCTCTCTCTCTCTCTCTCTCTCTCTCTCTCTCTCTCTCTCTCTCTCTCTCTCTCTCTCTCTCTCTCTCTCTCTCTCTCTCTTGCATCTTGCCTAATCCCGGCCGGTCGGATGAACAATTCGGTCAAGAACAACCCTATCTCCAACCTTATCAGGTTGGAGATACCTTATTTCCCCTGCAATCCTATCCTAAAAACATAACTTCGTAGCACAGGGACAATAATTCTATTAATGGACCCTTACTTGGACTTTGAGGTGTAGCAGAGGTGTATGATATGAATGAGAGTTCTGTCATCCGTCGGGTTCGGTGTATAGTCGACTTGATCCAGTCTGGAGCGAAGCACCGCTGGGATGGATGTAGGATCAAACAGGACTTGCATGGACCTGTTCACAACGTAAGGTCAAAGAGAAATTCGTCTAAAAACGGCAGCAACATATACAAAGAGGCTCGGCCTCTGAAGCATCTAATTTTAGGCCTTGGCTCCGACCGTATGTGAGATTGTTGAAAAGCTAGTTCACAGCCAGGTCACAACTTATTTTAACACGCGCTTTAACGGGGGGCGGGTACCTCCCCCCTCGGGTTTTCCGCAGATGACCAGAGAACGGCGGCGCGCAGCGCCGCCGTACTTGGCATACCTATTCCCTGATCAATTTCGCAACTTCTGTCAAAATTTTAGGTCAAGGTCATTCAAGGTCAGGTCGCTAGGTCAGGTCAAGTGACCTCACCTAAAAAAATGTTTAAGATCGCATAAGTAAAGAGAGGATTAAGTCAGGTAACAACCACTGGTCCTCGCAGCAGACGCATCGATTTCCAACATGCTTTAGAATATGTTTTAGATATCATGTCGGTAGGGTTCCTTGGACATAATATGATCCAAAACAGATATGATCCAAAAGACATTAATGGATCCAGAACCGAACTGCTGCTCTATGGTGATCACCGTCAACTGGCTGTTTTCTGAACCTCGGAACCTCGGAAATCATGTTAATGAGACATAGAAATACTTTTTTGCTCATTCGGGAAGATATCTAGCGCTTTGAAGGTGAAATAAATTGCCCCTACTGCGCCAATAAGAGCCACGTGGTTTAATCCTGCCTGCCACCGTTCCCAACACGCGAAGCTCTTTTTTTGCTCATGGGCTTAAGTTTGGACCCCCAAACCGACGGGCTGGTGCCGCCAGTGGGTACTTTTGATTATAGTGCAAAATTGTAAAGAAAAAGTTAGCATAAAAGTACCATCTCAAACACTTAACACTTCAAAAATGTGTTCGTCCAATACACACTACACATCACCCTTCACAGACTTCTTGTAGATCTAACGGCAAGGACCATCCTTATGTATAGTAGTAGTAGTTGGCAATATGGTTCATAAGCGTTGGAAAGAGAGGCAGGTTCCATTTCATGGGGAAAAGCACAATTTCAGAAACGTGGGGAAACAATCTGAGAGTTTTGTATCAGATCTTCGGATCAGCAGAAGGTAACAGTTGGACGGCCCCCTCCCCTATTTTTATTCGTTGTCGAATCGTACGCTATGTTCATTCATGTTGGGTTAGCTTGACTCATAATCATTTCTTAAAGTTCTCTAGTGCATTACACCTACCCTGTATCAGCGTTCACGACTGTGTCCTCTCTGGAGACTGATGGTCCTGCTTCCGGTAGGTGATTACCATCCTGCTCGTGATTGACCTCACTGGAAACAGAGAGCAAGGAAGTCATTTTAATTTAAATATTGGAGGATTTAGTTGCTCGAGTCTCCTACATATTTGTTCTGATTCATCCAAAAATGAGGAAGCGCCCACCAATACCCAAGCATCAAAGGCTGATGCACACAAGAATAGGAAGTTTACAAACTTATACGCCACGTAGCTTCAATGGTAATCGCTGTAAGATAGAACGACGTGTGGGAAAACTATATCCACCCTTTGCTGTGAAATTTATAAGTTGTTAACCTCATGCTCCGTGATACGATCCATCAGCTACACCTCAGACAGTTTTGTTTTTTCTCGCAAAACACTCGGTAAAAAATCAATACATTTCCCAGCCCCGGTCGGATATACAATTATACACAGATATACCTATTCCTGCCCTGGTGAGAGCAAAATTAAGATTTTTGTCCCGATACAAGAGACATGTTTAACAAAGCTATACATGCCCTCGGCCAAGATCAATTTTAAAAATGGACAGCGATCTGCTCTCCGGAACCACCTCTGGCCTAACGGCTCTCGGTGCTTTCGGGTGAAAAATCTTGGTCATTCATGAATTAATTTCCTCGGCCCGAACATGCGTGTACATTCCTGTTTTGGCAATAACTTCAGATGTGAATTGAACAGTTTCTGTTTCTAATCCCCGCCATGCTTTGCATGCGAAGGAAAAGTAAATAATCCTTGGCCAGGCAATATAATTTCGCAACTCACACCAAAACGCAAAATTCAAAAATGAAAATATCACTTGTAACCACCGATATGATATGTTAGGAAAATCATAAGCTTGCAACCAAAGAAACATTATAAATCAAGCTCCTGTCCATCAATTTATGCCAGAGCTATCGTTCTGCAGAACTGACCTGAGTGAACGGCCATCAGTCTGTGGGGATTCTTCGATGGACGGAGGCCCATCGGGTGGCTGCGTGCTGGTACTTGCGTTGAGTTCTACAGGTTCACTTACTTCACTCCCATCCATCATGCTGTACGTTTGCCCCTCAGGGAACAGCGTCTCTGTTTCAGGCGCGTAAACCTCCAGCAGTTGAATTTTCGTACCCGACGGCAAATCCTCCTCATCATCATCATCCGCGTCGACGTAAGATGTCACATCAGTGTCGTAGTACTGGATCCGAAATTTTTTGCTTTTAAGTGCAGGGAACTTCTTTGGCACCTCTTGACTTACATCAGCAATGCATTTACCCCAGATCTTCTTGCATACGTCTCGGTGGGTGACAACAAATGCCCGCTTAGCCGACATCATTCAAATCCTGTCATGGCACGGCACAGTAGGTGAAAACGTCATATTACGGAGACTGGATAAGACAGTATACCTATTTAATTTGAAATATTTCATAGCAGACAACCAATGAACAACCATTCTTCCAAAGATCGTAGCATCGGCGCGGGCCCGGTAGGCCGCCAGGACTGAAAAGCTTCTCTAAACAAGAAGCAAGCTGGCTCACTAGAAACCCTTGCAACAGGGAAAGGGTTGTGGACGCCTTTGGGTCGAGAAGAGTGCCTGTACGTTCTTTTATCCAAGGGCCATTTCATGTCAACTCGACACACCGAACGCACGGATCCCCCAAGTCAAAGGAGATTCGGCCGATCGCTTAATTTTTAACGAACATGTTTCGGAATCAGCTTGAAGAAGGGAGGGGGCACTGCCCTCATATTCCAAAAGTTCGGGAAGGGCCCCCACGGGTCCTGTGCCTATACTCAGATTTATTTGAATTTTTTAGGTTTACCTTAGACTAGAAACTGGAATCTGAGACGTTTAGATCCTCGTCGTTGCAGTTTGTATGATAACGTCATTAAGTATTCGTGAAAGAGGAGGATATTTTCTCAGGTGTGAAAGTCCCCCACAGATAGCCCTAATAACAAAATTACATACAAATATGAAATGGTGCCACGGAAAAATGGGCACTTGGTGTGTCGAGTGGGCATGGCATGACCTTCAGTTCATTGAGCTACTGGCATGACTGTTTGGTAGGTACCACTGGCGGATCCAGGGGGGGCAAACGGGGCAATTCCCCCCTCCCCTAACCCTCGGTTTCCCCCGCCCCATTTGCCTACCGATTTTCTTCAAAACCATATGTTTTTCACGATTTTTGGCTCCGTGGCCCCCCCAACTGTCGAGCTAGATCCGTGCCTGGTAGATACATGCCTAGAATAGTGTTCCTGTCTTTCATGACGCACAAAACATTAAGAGGAAAGAATACTTTTATTTTCTTATTCCTTAATTTTTGTATCACTTTCATCCACAATCAAAATTTACCGAACTACTCACTCACCTGAGATGCCGTCGATAAAATGACGAAGAGTAAACTTCGAATTATAATTTGACAGAGGAAATGAGTCGTTTAAACTCGAAAAATCTACTTGCTCTATGCATTCAGTCATGGTAATGGTGTAAGAATTTGTATGATGGCAGTACGACACCAAACTAGCCGTTTTTATTTCCAAGGGTCCATCATATCGGAGGTTTGCAACCACCCCGAGGACAGGTGACTGTCCGTTGTTGAAAGCAACTATGCTACCAATGTTGTAGGTCTGTCCCCTTATAAGCAAACTCGTGATCCTTCCCTTCGTCGTTCTCAGTATCTTCTGACCCTCAGGCCTCAAGTAGTCAGGCTGGTTTTGTTCCAAAGCCATGTATTCCTGGTGTTTCTTGGCGTAGGTCCAGGCAATATTCTTTCTGCAACGACTACTTTGCGAGAGCCTTTTAAGCACTTGGTGTTTTTGCTCAAACCTCATCGTCCAATAAAATCTAGGTGGCCCGTGTCTCTTAATCTCTTGCGGGTAATGTAACAGGTAGTGAAACTTGGGCGTTAGGCTGAATCCCTTGTAAATTGTATTTACAAGTGTGAGCCATCTCTCTATCATAGCTTCTAACACTGCCAAGTCGCATCCATCAAGCTTGGGTGCAAATACATGTTCTGCGATTCTCGACAACATCGTAAACGATGTAAGTTCGTCACACGGTGGTATTATGTGTCCACATATCAAAGGCAACAACCGTAGCGCTGTCCACATTTGAGCAGCAGTTGACTTGAGCACTACTTTTCTCTTGCACCCGATCGAAAGCAAGCTCATCTTGTCCGCTTTGTCCTCAGCACCGTAGGAAAACGACGAAATAGCGTTATTTATGGCTCCGAGACTTGTTAGTTTCTTATTTAGGCAAATCTCCGTGAAAGCCAATGACGTGATGTTTCTTGCTACACCTTCAAGAATATCGTGGCATGCATCAGGTGGTAATGCATTGGGTGAGCTGAAACTTTTCAGTCCAATCAATGGACCAAGTCTGCGAAGGCAACTTGATTCTCCCCGGTTCAGTCTACTGACCTCAGCCGCATATTCTGCGTGTTTCAGTCTTCGGAAGTTTTGACCCATTGCGGTTCGCACCTCGCTCAATGATGAACAGCACCTTATTACTGATGATGGGGCCAAGCAGAACCGGCAGCCATGTTCGGCGTTACTGAAAGATTTTTCTAATCCTGCAAGCTCATGCGCAGCGAGGTTATCGCTGACGAAGAACAAAACTCGGACATCTGTATGTTTCTCTGCAGCATAGTCCAAGCCGAACTCCTCCAGATGGTTCAACTCATGAACTAGACCGTGCATAACGTCCTGCATATCATGATGTTTCAGAATATTTGTTTGGAACAACAGCGCCAGATATATGTATCTTGTTTTCGATCTGTCGTACTTATCAAAATTTCCCAACGTGTAATAAACTGCCCCTAATTTCCCACATGTTGCCGCTGGGCCGATAGGGTTACCAGTTTGCACCTCGTCGTAATACATTATCAAGTCGATGCAATGCCCGTGATCATCATTCACTGATGTGTAAACATCAGTGTACTCCAAAGTAGTATCTTCACACAGCTCATGAGTATTTCTTTTTCTCAGCATATTGTCCGTCAACAGTCCTTTCTTGAGCAGAAATTGAAGCTGTTTTTTCACTGAGACATGTTGGTAACTTGCCGCTGGCAGCGAACTCGACGACGAGAGATTGACTTGGCGAGGTTCGACATAACCTTCAACATCCACCAAGTATTTGGAAAAACATTTCGACTTTTGAAACTCCCTGGACGCGCAAAGAGTGGGGAGTTCTAGTGTCATATCATGCGACTCGCTTCCCAGAGCCACCTTAACTTCTTGCACAGTTTGAAGGCACACATTTTCAAATTCTTTGGCTACCTTAGCACATGCTGCATCGCTCAAGGAAGCATATGCCTTCAGCCGCAGTAATGACTCGGCCATGGCAGATTTGGTTTTTGCATATCTGTCACCAGCATTAGAAGCTTCAGTGCGAGACTCTCCTGACTGTGTCGGCTCTTGTAAGAGAGTGGAGCTTGAACAGGGCTCATGGTCATTATTTGCATCACCGCTGTATTGTTTCTTTGATGCATGTGCATGTGTTTTTAAATGGCGTCTGAATGACACCAGACTGCTAAAAATAGCTGGACAAGAGAGACACTTAATGCTGAAATTTTCTTCACTGGAATGAAATTTCAAATGGTACATGTAATACCGAAATTCAATGTGACGGAACGCACAGAACTGACATTTATACATGGTAGCTCTTGTGTCTTCACCTGTGGGACGGAATATTATCATGGTTAGCCATAGACGTATCCAGGAGGGGGACAACGGGTTATTCCCGTTCTCCATCAACTCTTGGTGCCCCTGAAATGGTCACGACGGCAGGCCATCCCTTGTTGACTTCGAGGCCAACCCTGGGGCCCAACGAAACCGGCTTTGCGGTCCCAACAGCCCAACACCAACACTTAGGGGCTTCAGAGGAGAAATTTTGGGCCCCATCACCAACAACTGGGGCCCCCGAGACCAATCGTGGGGTTCCCCGAAACCAACACTTGGGGTGCACCGCGACCAATACTTGGAGGACCCCAAGGCCATCTCTTTGGGCCCCAAGCAAGCCCTGGGGCCCCCCGTTACCAACCCTGGTGACCCCTAGGCCAGCCCTTGGGGGCACCCGAGACCAACACCTGGTGCCTCCAAGGTGAGCGCACCTCGTAGCCCCTGGGCAATACTTGGAAGGAGACTGAGAATGACTCTTTGGGCCTTTGAAATCATTTCGAGGGGGCCCCCCAGATGAATTTTGGGGAGCCTTCAGCCCTACATTCGGGTGGTATTAATGCTCCTCAAATAACATTTTTGAACACTTATTGGACATCACTGGGGCCCCGGCGGGCCCATTCAGGAGCCTTTTATTTACAGTGCTTAAGCTCAGCCCAAGGGGGGGCTATCGTCCCCATCGCCCCTCCCCTTGGATCCGCCCCCTGCTTACTGTACGTGTACCTACTGGAATGCCCCAGCTAGATATGATACGTAATACCTAACCTTCTCATGAAACCATGCATGTAACGCCCACATTCACAACAAAATTCTCCACTCACCCTGTCCCTGGACCCAAAGCAGCAACCATACTTAAAGTAGGTGGGTAGGTATTATCCATGGCTCAAAACGAAGTAAGAGCAACGCATATAAAGAAAAAATATACCAAGCTCGTTACTGAGCCTTAGATCACTATTTTCAGCACATTGTACGGTTTCGGTATCTAGTCACACTCGTTTTTCCGGTGGTTTTATATCGCAATACCACTCCACAAACCTTCACCGCTCGTCGACGAAAACAACTGGATTAGAAATGGCGCGCTTCAGAACACGTGGTCTACTGTCGGTGCCTCTACCGACTTCTACTGCGTAGAAGCTGTGAGCTATTTCGGCTAACAACCACCATCGACCGCGTGGAAAAGACCGATTTACTTACATTTTCGGTAATATTTTGCTTTTTTGCCCACTTGGATGATTTTGGGTCTTTTAGCCAATTTATAGTACCTGACATCATTACCTCCACCGTTTTTCGTGGAAGACGCGGGGACGCCCCACATGTGTTAATCATGGCAGAGGCGAATCTAGACAGTTATTTTGGGGGAGGAGACAAAGAGGCAGAAAATCGTGAAAATATTTTTTTATAATAAATTCTGCGAAAATTCGAGATGTTTGTGTTGTCGGCCGACAGGTTTATACCTAACCCACCCTGGAACCGCTCCTGCATGGTGGTAGAATTAGACTGTCGCTCATAGAATTAAACCAAATCTAAAACACGTGGGGGATAGGTTCACGCTGGAGGGTAAAAAAGTCAGTGTGGTGCTTTGTTTACGCTATATGTATGAATAAATTTACGACTACAGTGTAAACTAATTCTCTTTAAATTAAGTAACGGTTAATATTACACCCGGGTTTTGCCATAGGAGTAAAATTGCCCGGTGGTAAAAGATAAAAACGATTTAATTATTCCAGGTTGTGGAACTACACTGAAAACCAAACTACACCTAGGTGATTATTCTAGCACTGGCCCGGGGCTAATTTATTCCAGTTTTAGGCATTAATTTACCACGTGTTGTATAATTATCGCACAAGATCGCGTACAATTAGGTGATCAGAGTACTAGTTCCACAACCTGGAATAATTAAATCGTTTTTATATTTTACCACCGGGCAATTTTACTCCTATGGCAAAACCCGGGTGTAATATTAACCGTTACTTAATTTAAAGAGAATAAGTTTACACTGTAGTCGTAAATTTATTCATACATATAGCGTAAACAAAGCACCACACTGACTTTTTTACCCTCCAGCGTGAACCTATCCCCCACGTGTTTTAGATTTGGTTTAATTCTATGAGCGACAGTCTAATTCTACCACCATGCAGGAGCGGTTCCAGGGTGGGTTAGGTATAAACCTGTCGGCCGACAACACAAACATCTCGAATTTTCGCAGAATTTATTATAAAAAATATTTTCACGATTTTCTGCCTCTTTGTCTCCTCCCCCAAAATAACTGTCTAGATTCGCCTCTGCCATGATTAACACATGTGGGGCGTCCCCGCGTCTTCCACGAAAAACGGTGGAGGTAATGATGTCAGGTACTATAAATTGGCTAAAAGACCCAAAATCATCCAAGTGGGCAAAAAAGCAAAATATTACCGAAAATGTAAGTAAATCGGTCTTTTCCACGCGGTCGATGGTGGTTGTTAGCCGAAATAGCTCACAGCTTCTACGCAGTAGAAGTCGGTAGAGGCACCGACAGTAGACCACGTGTTCTGAAGCGCGCCATTTCTAATCCAGTTGTTTTCGTCGACGAGCGGTGAAGGTTTGTGGAGTGGTATTGCGATATAAAACCACCGGAAAAACGAGTGTGACTAGATACCGAAACCGTACAATGTGCTGAAAATAGTGATCTAAGGCTCAGTAACGAGCTTGGTATATTTTTTCTTTATATGCGTTGCTCTTACTTCGTACGAGCGCGGGGTAGTGAGGAAGAGAAAGCGGAGCTCTGAAGGCATGCCGGGTATGTGCCCGCCGCTAAAACTGACACAGCTGCAAGTAGATAAGGAGGCCGCCAGGTACAGTCTCCTAATGAAGCAGGGGGAAGACGTACTCCAAGTGTGAGCTTCCCCGTTCGCAGGAAGCTCCTGACAGCAACTAGACGGAGCAAGACGACGTCACAGATGTGGGAGATGTTTCCACGGATGTTTTCCGTGGCCGCAGTAAGTTCATGAGCATGATTATTGACAATGCCTCCCAGTTTTTTGCTCTTCGTCTTTTCGCTCATGATTTTTAGTTTTTGTGTCATGACAAGTCATAATTTGACCTTATCAAAATTTGTTGATGCCATAATTTGGAGCCATATAGCATGGTCTCACTCAACCAACCATGGCCAACTCAACCAATGGGGTACACGGCACCCCCTTAGATCTCTATGAAATGAGGTGTGTCTAGGTTTGTCATAGTCTAGAATCCGAATCTGTGGTCGAAACAGACCTTCCACTTTTGGTTTAGTGGCAATAGTGACGTCAAATTGCGACGTCCTTGCATGTTTGAAAACATTCAAAGCATTGTACCTAAAAAAGTTGCAAATATATTCAAAATCGGTTAGAGGTTTTCGAGAGGACACTTGAAGAAAACAAATGATTGTCAATAATTTTTTTTGAAATCTTTTAAAATGTATAAAATTTTGAAATAAAAAATTTAAATTTGAAATTTTTAAAAAGATTTTGGCCTCCAATTTTCTTGAAATTAGAATATATAAAATCTGCATGCGTCCTGACCCTGAAACCGTAAAAAAACAATGGGTATCCGATAACAGCATACCGTAACCCGTGCCGGAATGAGGGGTTGTCATCCCTTTTTGGCGTCCTGGTGGATATTTGCTGCTATATATGCTATGCTATATATAACAGCATATATATATATATATATATATATATATATATATATATATATATATATATATATATATATATCCTGAAAGATCAATGACAAACATTCGGGGTCAATTTATGAAGAGCGACAGAGAAGAACTTCCGGCATTCGTGTGATATCTGGTCCTGGTGTCAAAATTACCTTGACATGCCTTCGGCGCTCAGGTCATAGACCCGTGACCTGAAAAAACGACATTCTCCAAAACACGGAATGAATGCTCCAAAGAGTGTGCCAAGTACGGTAGCGCTCTGCGCTGCCGTTTTTTATTTCAATTTTTTGCTGTTTCCGACAACCTTAGGGCTAGCGTCCGAAAACCTTAAAGGTTTGTTAAACCTCTCCCTGTACGGGCGGGGTTTAACATGCTCATATCTTGTAAACTGGGCATATATGAGTGTAACTTTTATTACGGGTATCACTTTTTCCTGGACGGCGCTGGACAGGGATTTCCTTATACCCTCGATAGATATTCCTTTAGATTCTGTTGTTATTTGCTGTCCTGCTCCAGGATCTCTACAAGGTAATGTTCGTTTCAGATGTGGGACGACATGGCAAGAGTAATGGGGAGACACGACCCAGTGAGGGAGCAACTCACAGCACTGCTATCGAAGCTGGCAGAAGATTACTCCGCCAACGTAGTAGGACTGAAGGACGTCAACAACAGTGAGTACCTTAAGTTACGTCGTCTTGAGCCGTCTAGCCAAATAAGTTTACGCGCCGGGGGATTGTACCCCCTCTTGGATTTTCGTCAATAATGGTACTCACAACACCTTTCTATGTATCATTTTGACTGAAGAACATATTTTTCGTAGAACATGGTAGCAAAACAACAGGAAAATTCAATTTGTCCCTCAGAAATTGTCGAACGTACCGATTATTCTGATGAGTTATTTCCACTGAACTCTTCAGAAATAATACTTGTTCATCTTTACTCACGCGCATTTGGGCTGTAGATATGCAGTTTTTTCTTGTTGCAAGCACTGAACCTCTCAAATTTGTGCTCGTAGGGTGTTCAAGATTTCACGGAAACGCAAATATCTCGTTACCTAGCGGACCCGAACTGTCCGCGAGGTCTACCTCTAGCTTAGTACTAACATTTGCATACGAACCGGCCGGCCCAACCCGACCGTACTTACGATTTTGGCATGCTTATACCTCTGCAAGTAAATTTCGCAGGGAAATGACATTTGCTTCATCAGGTAGCTGCATCAATTCAATTCCTGTGCCAAGTTTTTTTCAAGCAAGACCGTTAGTCTACCTACCAGGGGTGTACGTTTTCCCGAGACCCTGCAACACGCGCCGGACAATAGTTTTGAGAAGCTGCCATGCTGAAAAATATGGAGAAAATACTTATTTCTGGCATGCGCGTTGGCTCGGAGAAAAGGTTCCGATTCCTGAAGAGGTGTTTTTCTGTAGGTTCTAACAAGAAAACTCAATAATTTGGCAATGACTTAGGTCCCAACGTTGTACATCGTTCATCAATTATTCTGTAAAGTTTCTACCTTATTTGCTAGCCTGCGTAATATATATAGCTCGTATTTCCTGGCTACAAACTAGCGCGTTTAGATCGCTCTTTTGCCCCCCCCGAAGGGGATGGAGGTGTGGCTCTACTTTCTCGCAGTGGTATTGAAGTGAAAAACATCAAAATCCCCAGTACTAGCACTCCGAACTCCAAATTAGAATCGTTCTGGAATGTACTCAGTTGGAACAGGAAGTCTGTTATTCTGTGTGCCGTCTACAGGGCGCCTGGTAACTCATCTACAGCTTTTCAGGTAGACTTTGATAACTTATCGTAAGGAAACGAAACTGGCACCATCGGGTAGCTGCATCAAATAAATCCAACGTATTAGAATATCGAGCACTAACGTTACACCACTTATGAGGAGTATGTGTTTCCGCGAGACCTTGCGACGCCCTCAGAATCTATATTTCTAGAGGTTCAGTGCTTGAAAAACAGAATATCTGCAGCCGAAATGAGCGTGAGATAACACAAATAAGCCTTGATTTTTCAAGCGTTCGGTTGCAAACAAGCTGCGTAATGGGTTCGTTCAACGGAATAGATTCATATTTTCAACGGAGGATTTAAAATATCGACTAAGATCAGCACTGGCGCCAGTTGTATGTTTTGGCGAGAGAAGTTTATATCTTTATGTTATTTGCCTCTGATACCCATCGACCGATTGTTGCTGACCTGTGTTTAGACTTTTTACATGTTTGTTTTAGCCTTGTAGCTCGTGTTTTGCTTTTCTGTCTGTTTTATCCGTATGAAATATTGTATTGACTGGTATGGAACGTCGCAGATGCGTTTGTCTTTTAGTAGCCTGCTCCATTTTAAATCTTAACGTGAAAGGTGAAACCCCATACCTCACGTGCGGACCTCTCTCGAATAAAACTTTGAACTTTGAATTTTGAACTTTCAGTTATTCCAAAAGTCTTGGTCGTAGGATGTCTTTCTGGGAAAAATTAACACACAATTGAATTGATGCAGCTACCTGAAGGTGCAAATTCCATTTCGCTGCGACTCATAATTGTAGAGTTATAAGCTCGCCAAAAGCGTCCGTACGGTCGGGTCGGGCCGGGTCGTACGCAAATTTCCCTACTAAGCTAGAGGTAGACCTCGCGGACGCTTCGCGTCCGCTCGGTAATAAGCCAATGATGCCTAAAGGTTAGGCCAACATTCATTTGTAATTTTGAAACGGGAGCGGCCGCTCGGGTATCGCCAAAAGGCGTCTTACGTTTCATTTAAGGAAAAAAAGATATTCCTTTGAAGTGTTGGTCCCAAGATGAAATAAAAATTCCTCCACAGACGACGAACTCCGTACTCTGATCTATGGTTGCGGCGCCACCTTGGAGGATATGGAGAGCGACACGTCTTCGGCATTCGTGCGAAACGGTGTCCTCCACGTGGGGGAGGTAGAGGTGTTCCCGATCGAGGGCAAAGGAGCAAATACTTTGGCTGCGTTGGTGGCTGCCCATGCCGTCTACTATCTGCCGTTTAGAGGACCCTGCCGGGTCCTCTTTGAGTTGGTCTACAAAGTGTGGGGATTCCAGGCCCCGCTGAGCAAGGCCGCCGAAAGTATCCGGCGTGAGATATATGGGGTGGGGTAGGTCGGTGAGTGGGACGGAAAAGTCCAGACGGAGTGATCAGTTTTTGTTAAGAGAGCACAGGGCAAAATGTCGTTAAAATTATTGTGTCATTTAATTTAAACGTGATTTCTAGTGCATTTAATTTTACCCTTTCATTGTTCTTAATTGTCATCTACGAGCTGTGATTTTCGTCCTGTCCGTTGTTGTGTTTTGTCTTTGTTTACATGTTTCTTGTGCGTATTTCTATCACGCTATAGCGATAATTTTAATCAAGTGTGACGATGAATGAATCATAAAAATACACCGGATCGTTTTTTTACCACTCTTTCCTTTCCATGAGCAATGGGTTTCAGAACGTTGGATCGTTTTGCACCATGCGAGGATTTTTCTACCCGCGCAATTTCACTGAGGAATAGTTTTACACCAGATACATTTCACTTTACACCATATAAATTTCACTTTGGATCTTTCTACTCCAGTAGTGTAGAAATACTCCCCAATTACACATGCATTTGTGTTTTACACCCTTTTACACCGGCGTAGTTTAACTCCAAAATAAAGTGTCGTTTTGGGCACCGTAGAAAGATTCTTCAAAGGGGAATATTACTATACGTGGGATAGTTTTTTTTATCCCCTGGGTTGCAGTTGTATTCTTCATTTTTACATGCATTCAAGTGTTACACCGGTGTTAAAAAGGGCGTAGAATCACGCCAAAATAAGGTGTCGTTTTTGGCACCGTAGAACTATTCTAGTTTTTGGTGTAGTTTGGTTTTCAGTGTAGTACTCTGATCACCTAATTGTACGCGATCTTGTGCGATAATTATACAACACGTGGTAAATTAATGCCTAAAACTGGAATAAATTAGCCCCGGGCCAGTGCTAGAATAATCACCTAGGTGTAGTTTGGTTTTCAGTGTGGAATTTCCTTCAGCGGGCGCAATAATCGCCGATAAGAACTGGTGATAACCCTGTGCAGGCCATAATGGTCCCGTCACACATTAGGGATCGCGCAGATAAGCCGTTTAAGGAGATAAGTTGATAGGAATAGGTCATTTAGATATGCGTTGCGAAGTGCTTAAGTGCTTTAATGAATAGGTAAATACCTAATGGAGCAGTGCAGATATTGAAAAGGTGCGGCTGAACATTTGCTATCTAGTCTGACGTATGCGTGTGTTTTCAATTCTCTTTCAGTTTTGATTTTTTAATGTGTGTTGAATGTTTTTATCCCCACATCATTTTGTACCTATCTTTCATATTCTAATTCAAGACGTGTCATTGTGAAAAGCCATTGCACTGTAGATCAATGATGAAGTAGGGGAGAGTGGGGTAAGATGCCCCATTGGGTAAGACGCCCCATCGCCTCTTTTGGCAATCCGGGCCACCACTGGTAAATGATATTGTTATTGGTCGAAAGCAGAGGCTTTGATTGTTTCTTGTACACAAATTCAGTTCCCTCCTGTGAGTTGCGTGAAGCTGGTGGGTAAGTCTTTGTTTCGATGCTTTTCTAAGAAAAAATTACCCACATAGGTTGCAGATATCTCGAAAAATATTGAATGTGTGCTTTGTTTGACTTCACATTACGAATGCTGGCATATTTGACTCATTAACTGAGTATTTCCCTTGAGTGAATTAATTGTGTGGTCTTTGCCCTTCAGGTTTTGTCTAGTTTGGGTACTGATGGGAAAGATGACCTCTCAACGAATGGGGAAAGATACCTCATGGGCAACTTTCCCGCTGGAAAGGGGCCGTCTTTCCCCACAGTAATATAATGTCATTTGTTAGAGTAAACAACTATGTGTTAAACTTTGGGTTAGTCCAAGCCTTACCTACGGGCAGCGCCACGGAATTGTTACTGGGCGCTACGGACCCTGGACTGGTGATGGCGGGGGGGGACGTGAACTTTAAATTGACCTTCTTTGAAAAAGCTATTGACTATGAAGCTCAAGAACAAATTTACGTAAATCAACGTAGGCAGGTAATAGGAAGACAATAAAAACCTAGGTCGATTCCCAAAACTTGTCGGGAGACGTCTTCACAGATTGACGAGTTAGGGGATCTGTCCTCCCGTTCCTGTCCTCTGCTTTCGACACGCATGACCGAACGTGTTAAATAAGAGCACACTTCAATCTGTCTCTTTGTGACTAGCCTTTCCAATTGAAGGCCTCGTACCTGAACCCAGACCACTAATGCAAGGAATCCCATAACAGCCAAATTTTGTGGTTGGTGCTCTCATTCGATAAAGCGAATTCCAGCTCAATCATTGAAACCTTGAGACAATTATTTGGGAGTTCACCAGACCTGGCCTGATGACCCAACCGGAGCTGACCTCAAGGCGGTTTTAGATCAAACTGGTGTGGTGGAAGTACAAAGCAGTTAAATTGAAATGGACAAAACCGTAAAACACATTTTAAAAACAAAACTGGCCAAAATCAGTCAATTTTGGCCAATTAGGGAGGGGCTATGGCTCGACTGTTTACCCTGGATTCGCCTATGAATGAGCTAGACCTGAAATAATCAATATGGTTAATCCTGCAAAGCTCCGTACCTGATCCCTTACGTCGTCCCTGCATTTTCCATCCCGGTAGCCCAGTTGGTAGAGCGTTGGGCTCCGACCCGCTGCTCAGGAACATGCAGTGACAGTGCATATCCAAGCTTGGGTTCGGTTCCCCTGAGACGCTCCGGCGCTCAATAGTTTACCCGACGTAGGTCGGCTGGCAACTGACTGGTGAGAGGGTGACTTGAGCGGGGCGGCCGTCCCTGTGATTTGTGGGACGTTTAACTTTGACTTTTAAATTAAATCTTCATTGCAGAAGTTGCTCGCTCCGATGGTAGGGCTAGGGACTTCGCGACAAGTCCATTGATGACTTTAGTGAGACTCCGACTCCAAAATCCGAACTTGCAACAACATGCATCTAAAAAAGGCTCTGGAAGACAGACTAGTTAAAGGGGTTCCGAAAGCAAAGATATCTAAAAAGACGTCGAAGAGGCAGGCAAAAGCTGTTTAAGGGAAGAAAGACAGTGGGCATGACGATACCAGATATCTCATTTGCGGAGTGAGTTTTGTTCTCTCGTGCAAAGAATGAATCGAGTGCACTGCCTGCGAAGGCTGGGCCTGTGTGCCTTGACGAGAAGGTTAAGGTGGCTGTGCGCCATAAATGATAGACTGGGAGCCTGTGATGGTCAGTGGGAGGAAGCTTCGAGTCGCCACAAGCCATTTTTACTGTCTGAAGTGAATATTTTTGTACTTAACAACTTCTGGCCCATATTGCTTTTAAAATGAGGAATTGAAACAAAGGGAAAACAGAAAAGACAAGGTAGGGGATTTAAGGGAGGCTCTCAGAAACCTCGTACCAGTTTACCTACTTAGTTTCGTACTTTGTTGTTTGTGTGTTTGTGTGATTTTATATTGCTTTTATGGTATGTTTTTATCCTTGGCTTTTATCGTTAGTTTTACGTAGCTTTGTTTTATCATTTGACGTGGAAACGTAAAAACCACCAACATGTTTTGTCAATGTGTGTGGACGCTTTTAAATACATTCGGACTTCTGAATGATACTTCAATGATTACCAATGCAGCTAAGAACTACAAACAAACTACTTCATTAACCCTATTTCCGTCAGGCTCCCGGCTACCCCAATTTCCGGCAAGGGGGCAATATCGGCCCCCTAAGATCTCGTAATCTAACCGGCCGATTTTGAAAATTCAAAGTGCTATAGATTCCCCTGATGCTAAACTTTATTTTTGAAAAAAAACATTTAACAATTTTGATTTTTAAGGAGAAGTTCGTGCAAAATATACAATTTTTGTGTATTTTTTTAGATTTTCCATAACCCTTGTCTCTGTTGTACGATTTTCACAAAACTAGTTCAGATTTACAAATAATTGACCAAAAATTTTCATATACTCGAGTTACGCAAACATTCGAAATTCAATGGCAGTTCCAGGACCAGGACTATGAGGGGAAATATATACAACCTAAAAAGTTTTTGTTACGCGGATTAGAAGCCGTCATATACTGCTTGGAATCTTTGACACATAAATAAATGAGAAAAAAGTGAAAAACTCTTCAGAGGCGGATGCAGTAAGGTAAAACAGAGGGGTAAAATACATACCAACAATATGCGAGTGGTATGCATGAGCATATTAGTCCCTCGACTAGTTGAAATTTATTTCTGATAATTTTTACCCTCCCATGGCAGCTCTGGGAAAGGAGGTGACATAGGCGGATCAAGGACTCTCGTCGTGGGGGGTGGGGGTGATTGGAAACACATTTTCAATATACAACGATATTGAGTCACGGCGGTGATACTGGCTGGGAATATGCATTTTGAAAATGTGTAGTGACTGGACACGCCTCTGGTAATCTATAATTGGGTTATAACTATTTTGAATTTTCATATACCCAATTGTATTCGCCTTGGCACGGCTGTAAGCAGTCTTCTCACTTACTAACGTTTAGTCCTTCTCGATAACATTCCCCCCATTTTGAACTGCTGTAACCGCCCCTGATGAATAAAAATAGTGACAATTGTGAATGCACTATCATCTCACATAAGAAATGATATAATAAAACCATATAACTGGTATCAGGATCAGCAGAGACGGCTTCCTTTTACAAAGAACCCATCGCATACGATAATACTTGGTTTGTGGATAGAACCTCCCCAAAAACCCAGCCATAGCTCCGCCCCTGGTAAATATATAATCTTGAACATTTCAGAAAACCTGCCTGTACTAGTTTTAGGGAAAGTCAGGAAGTTTGAAAGTTCTATCGCAAGCCGTTTCGGAGATATTCTCGAAAAACCTGAAGGGGAGGCAATATTAGCCCCCCTGCCGGAAATAGGGTTAACGATAGACCAAAATGGGGTAAGATGCCCAGGGGTGGGGCATCTTACCAAGGCCCAGGGGCGTCTTACCCACCCGATGGGGTAAGACGCCCCTTTGCAAGCCTCTAGTAAAATCATAATAGTTAAAAAATATGATAATTATCAGCAATGTCATCGACTCTATAAGGAAGATAAATGAACATGCTACGACCTGGCATCTAAACCAGCGCTGTTGCTACCGCGGTTATTTCATAATCCGGATTTTCCTAAACCCTGGGCATCTTACCCCACTCTCCCCTACATCTAAATCTGAATCTGAATCTAGGGGGACTGGTGCAGGGTGCAAATTTTTACGATTCTTGATGATAGCAATCAGTTTTGGATCCAGACCAACCGGTTTGGGGAACAACGGGAACCAACATCGTGAAACGTGTTTTTTTTAATCGGGGAAAATCGGGGGTTTGGCGAGGCGAATGCCCGGCTTCCCCCTGGATCCTCCAGTGGAAATGATTTTTATTGCCATGTTATGACCCCAGTGCGTTTTACTTCTTATTTCGTACAAAAAGTCGTTTTTATTAATTTCACCCATTATCAGTGTGTCGGCAACCGACCAATGCGGGTCCAACTTTTGTGCTGTGCAAGCATTGTTACAAAAGAAGCGACTGATGCATAGGTGGATCCAGGATCTCCGATCGGGATGCACATGGTCGATGGGGGCGCTATTCAGAACAGAGGGTGCCACTTTTGGGTGGAAAAACCTATCAGGTGGGCGCCAAATTCTATCGTGAGGGCGGCGATAATCACATCCTGCGTGGAGGGGTGGGCAGTGACATTTCAGGGGCCACCCTCAACTTTTCAGGGGGCGCTATGACCATTTCAGGCTTTTTGAGGGTGTTGAAATTGCATCTAAAAATCGACCTTATTTTGCGTGGTATGTCTCCAATAATAGAGCGCTCGGAGTTACTTCACTTCTGTTCGCGCGACTCGCTGGTAGTCATGGCAATTATAGCCTGGGCGGCACGCGCGCCGCTATTGTTGCGACTCATTGAGAAGTCAGTTGGGACGACTCCGCCGGTGGGTGTGGGCTGGGCTCTGCGTTTGGCACTGTTTGCCAGCGCAGAGACACTTTATTTAATTATATATTAGAACTTATTGGAATTTAACGTAAAACTATCTTCATTGGGCGAATTTGGCCTGCCTGACCAGTTCGTTCATCCCGCTGGGGATAGTTCTAACCTTTTAGATTTATTTCGAACGCTAGTCATTTCGGAGCCCCACCACCGGTGTAACTTTAAGTGAGGATTTTAACGTGTGTGCTAGTGTTTTGAATATTAGCCGATCGCGCGTAGCGGCCGGCCTTTAAGGATTGGTGCAGGCCAGTGCAGGCCTGTACGCGTGAGTATTCACCGGTGCAGCCCAGCCGAGTGGTTGTAGACCGTATCCAACCTTGGAACCTGTTATGTCATCTCTGTGATTTTCCATGACTGTCACATTCCATGTTTTAGATAGACACTCTGTGTTTATGTATTATTTGGTTCCCTCGTGACATCAAGCGCCAAAATATTGAAAAATAGATTCGGCCAATTGATCCTCCTGCTTTCTCTGTTGACGGTGATTGAAAAGGTTCTGGGATGGGAAGACCGAACAATGTATAGTCAACCTTCATATAATTGATACAGTCCACTATTTAGATAACTGTTATAACTGTTTACTCGAAAACAGTTCCCTGTCCAGCTTAGAATCGCAGCATAGTCCTCCGGGCCGGATAGCCTCCCTGTGTTTGTACAGTCCATTTCATTTAAACATGGAGGATCAACCGAAAGTAAATACCAGAACCCAAATGCGTGCCCGAGCCACAAAGCTGTGTAATGATTTGCGGGAGTACAGATCCGGGGATCCTGAAGATATTGACCAGGATGATCTTGCTTACAAAATCCATGTTCTAAGAGAGCACCAAATGGCGACGGAAACCCTCCAACGGGAGCTAGACAAACTTGGTATTTCCGATGAGTCATCACATCAGGAAGTTATGAGTGAGGAAATTTTCAAGGCCACTCGTCTCCTCACTAGGTTGGAAAAATCTGCCGAATGCAAAAGTGTACCAGCGAAATCTGAGCCACTGACACCGGGATCTCAGGATCTCAAATCGGCTTTGACGGTAAAAATTCCAACATTCAGTGGTGACTACATGAAATGGCCAGAGTTCTGGGATTTGTTCTCCATATGCGTTCATGACAATCCAGGCTATGCGAACATACAAAGGTTTGTTGTTCTGAAATCCCATCTGACAGGTCCTGCCAAACAAGCCATCGAGGGCATTCCTGTTTCTGGTGAAGGATATGTCACTGCCATTGACGTGCTGAAATCTCGGTTCCAAAAGGACTCTCTGCGCACTAAAACACTCATGAAACGGATGTTGGACGTGCCAACCGTCTCCAACCCCAAGGATGTGAACGCCTTGCGGGGTCTGGTCGATCATCTGACTTCGCACAGTCGGGCCTTGACCACTCTCGGCGTGGGCGCCGAAAGTTTCTCCCGTCTTATCCTCCCCGTCGTGGAGGAAAAAATCCCCAAAGACTTGGAGCTTCAATGGGCCAGACGGCGCGAAAGCACCTTCGAAAAATTCCTGGAGTTCCTACACCAGGAGTTGGATATTAGGGAGTCGGTGGGTTCAGGCTCATCTTCCACATTCAGTTCTGGGCCGGCGTCTGTGCCGAAGGCTTCCATCACCAGCACGTTCAGCGTTCAACGCCGAGAGCAGGGACGCAATGCCGCACCCCAGTCTAAGTTTCGCCCGTGTCATGTGTGCAATGAAGGATCTCACAGCTTGACCAGGTGTGAGAAATTCAAAGCACTTCCACTTAGTGAGAGGTGGGACGTGACCAAAAAGGCCGGTGTCTGCTTCCAGTGCCTGGGCCATCGTCATCATGTCAAAGACTGTTCCAGTAGCATCCTCTGTTCTCTCTGTGGAAAACGACACCATTTCCTTTTACACCGATCAGTCGAACAACAGCAGGGCCGTGTAGTGTCTGAGTTGGGGCTGTCACCCCACGCTTCATCCTTTGCTCCGTCAGGATCAACATCTCCTGATACTCCGGTGGCGCCCGCTGCCCCCACTAGCGGTCTGCAACACAACCTTCAGCAGGTTGGCCACCATCGTTACAATGTTGCTGTGCAGTGCAGCCACGCGTGTTTCTACCAGACCGCTCGAGTGGAAGCCGCGGGTCCTAGAGGACGCCGATCGGTGCGGGTGCTTTTCGATGGAGGCTCAGACACCTCCTATATTCGAAGCTCCCTGGCAGAGGAGCTGGATCTGACGGTCACGGGTGTTGGCACGTTTGCGTGCATGGGCTTCCAAGAGAAAATCGAGGAGGCAAAGTCGTATGACAAAGTCAAAGTCGAACTTACGAGCAGGTTCGGTGGGGATCCAGTCAGCATGGAACTGTGGAGTACGGACCGACTTTGTTCCCCACTGCCCTCCAGTGACGCCCCATGCGTCCCTTCAGAGCTGTCTGAAAAGATGGCTGATGACTTCCAGGGTGGGCCTATTGACGTTCTGATCGGGATCGACTACCTGTATGATGTAGTGCGATGGAATCAGGTAGCGCTCGGAGATGGCCTCCGGGCGATTGACACCACGTTTGGTTACGTCATCCACGGCCGCTGCAGTAACGCGGCGACAGGCCAGTGTTTTCGATCAACTTACCACAGTCGGCAGATCGAAAGCATGTGGGATTTGGATACCATCGGCATCACAGGGAAAGACACAGTAAGGGAGGTGCAGAGAGAGTCTCCTCAACCACAGTGGAGGGAGGATGAAGGCCGTTATGTGATGGGTCTCATGTGGAAATTGGACAGCCGTCCGGTTTCAAACCTCGCCTCCGCCAAGCTCCGCACATGGCGGATGAGAAAGAAACTGGACGAGAGCCAGTTTCGTATGTACGAGGAGAAAATGACCGAGATGTTCACTGCCTCTGTAATTGAGCCGTCCCCTACATCACCCACGTGTGAGCCCTGTGCAGATGTACACCTAAAAAACCCAGTGGAGTGGGGCTCCCGTCCGCCCGAGCTAGATGACCAGGCCTCCGAGTCCTCCGAGTGTAATGATGCAACCAGTTCGCTGGAGCCAGCGTTTGGTATGACGTCCACCGCAGAAACTCCGAACGAGTTCTTCCTTCCTCACCGTGGCATTTTCGGTGACAAGTTGCGCATCGTGTTCGATGGGTCCGCGAAAGACGGGGTGGGAAAGAGTCTCAATGACTATCTGGACGCCGGGGAAAATCTCTTTCGGAAGCTCCCGGCGGTGGTTCTCCGCTTTCGGTCGGGGATCATTGCCTGTCAGGCTGACATCAAAGCCGCTTTCCATCAAGTGTGGGTAGAGGAGGTTGACCGCCGGTACCTGCAGTTCTTCTGGGCAGGCCTGTGCAGGAGATTCTCCCGGGTCCCATTCGGCTCGACTTGTTCACCCTACATGCTGCCGAAGACTATTGACACCCATCCTGAGGGGTATGAGGTCACTGACACCAACCTCTGTCAAAATATTCGCAAAGGAAACTACATGGATGATCTGTGTCTCCCCTTCGAAAACAGGGAGGACGCAGAGGCAGGTTTGGTGAGAGTCAATGAGGTGTTCACAGACGACAACATGCAGGTTCACAGGGTGCGTGTGACTGGCGACAACTCAGCGCCTGAGGTTCTGGGCATGGTCTGGGACACAAAGTCTGACCAATTGGCTGTCTCCGTACCTGAGGTACCCTGCCCCACCACTAAGAGTCAACTCCTCTCTGTCGTGGCTAAGCCATTCGATCCAGGAGGGACGACGCCCGGGCTCATGGGAAATCCTGTTTCAGCGCACCTGGAAAGAGATGCCAGACGCTGACTGGGGTCACGCTCTCAGTCCTGAGGTTCAGGCCGAGGACCGAGCATGGTGGGCGAGCACAAATGTTTGGTTTCACCGCCCTCTTACTCTCGCAATGGTTCCCAGTGACGCCCGCTTTCACGTCTCTTGTGACGCGTCAGAGAAGGCACATTGCACGGCCGTCTACGTCGTGCAAGATGGGGAGGCTAGGCTGATCGGTTCAAGGGTCAGATTGGCCCCGGTCAGTACTACTCTGACCATTCCTCGGCTGGAGCTCGTGGCTATCATCGGTGACCGCTTAATGACCTTCGTCAAGGAGTCCCTAGACATAGAGGAACCCTTCGTGACCTTTTGTTCGGATTCGACGGATGCTCTGTACTGGCTGAAAAATCCCCAACCTCGAAAGATCTTTGGCACATATTCCCAGGTCAAATACATGGCGCTTCATACCTGAAGCTTTCCCATGGTGGGGAGGATTTTGGGAACGGATGGTGGGCGTGACAAAGAAATGTCTGAAGATTACTCTCCACTCGTGTCACCTAAGCTTTGAGCATTTGTCCGTCATCCTGTATAAGCTGGCATTTCACCTCATTCTGCGGCCTCTGACCTCCGTTGACGAGGAACTGATAACGCCCGCGCACTTCCTTTTCGGTGTCACCTCGATTCGGGGAGTCACGTTTCCTTCAGGCCTCTATTGTGACCAGATCGATAGGCTGGAAGCTGCTCCCTGTTCCCTGTAGGTTAATAACTCAACACCCTGCTCAGCATTGTTACCAGCAGGACCTAGGCACAGGACATCGGCTTGGAGCCCGTGCTTCTGTTTTAGCGATAGGTTTAGGATAGGTAGGAACTTATAGTTGTATAATAACATTTCAGTGCCACTCATTAGAAAACTAAGTTTAGGATAGGTAGGAGCTTAATGTATTACATTGCAGCATCGTTAATTTTAGCAAACACAACCTGGACGCCCAGTCACCGACCATTTCAAGTTTGAAGATATTCCCTATTCCCCGTAGGTTACTCGCTCAGCGCCCTGTTCGGCATTACCACCGGCAGGTCCTAGGCACAGAGCATCGGCCTGAAAGACCGTGTCTCTGCTTTAGTGATAGGTTAGAGGCTTACCTTGATTCAATAACATTGTCGTGTCATTAATCTTAGTTTTGTGTGATTCAGATGCCATGGCTGACACTCTGTTGATCCACGACCCGGAGGTCGCCAAGTGGGCCGCCTCGCAGCGAGCGCCGAGCGGGAGACTTCATCTCCTGATCGGCGACTCCATCGCTCGGGACGCCCCACTGGCCTCCCGGGTCAACGAGGACCAGGTCCTCAACCGTGGCGTCGGCGGGGCCACCTGGCGCCGGCTCCTAGAGCAGCTTCCCAACACCATCCGGAGCTGGGAGCGGGCGGCGGCGGCGAGCGGCCTTGACCGTGGCGACATAGTCGTGTGGATGACCGGGAACGAGGTGTACCCACGGCACGCCGCCGTCGGCCGCATCAGCGAGGAGCTGCTCCGGGAGACCAGCGCGGTGGCCAAACAGGTCGTCCTACAGCTCCAACATGCGTCAGGAGGCGAGGTGATGGTGCTCGGCCCACTGCCGCGGCTGGCGATGGAGGTGCTGGGCCGCCCCTGGGAGACGACAGCGGCGTACCATCTGGAGCGCCGCCTGAAGAGCGTCCTCCCGGGGGCGGTGAAGTTCGTCCCCTCGGCCGTCAGCTGACGCGCAAGCTGGGCTGGCGCCCAGCCTTGATGGACTCTTGTGAAAAGTGGTTCCGGGGAGATGGCATCCACCTCTCCCCGGAGGGCTACCGGAAGATCTCCGCCGCTCTACCCCTGTGGCTCGTCCTGCACTGATCGACAGGGGTGAGCGGCGGCCGAAGTGCCCAGTGGTCGGGATAGTGAAACCTAATTTTCAAAATGTCCACTTAATTTTTGACATTTTGGATGGGGAGTATGTTGAAATTGCATCTAAAAATCGACCTTATTTCGCGTGGTATGTCTCCAATAATAGAGCGCTCGGAGTTACTTCACTTCTGTTCGCGCGACTCGCTGGTAGTCATGGCAATTATAGCCTGGGCGGCACGCGCGCCGCTATTGTTGCGACTCATTGAGAAGTCAGTTGGGACGACTCCGCCGGTGGGTGTGGGCTGGGCTCTGCGTTTGGCACTGTTTGCCAGCGCAGAGACACTTTATTTAATTATATATTAGAACTTATTGGAATTTAACGTAAAACTATCTTCATTGGGCGAATTTGGCCTGCCTGACCAGTTCGTTCATCCCGCTGGGGATAGTTCTAACCTTTTAGATTTATTTCGAACGCTAGTCATTTCGGAGCCCCACCACCGGTGTAACTTTAAGTGAGGATTTTAACGTGTGTGCTAGTGTTTTGAATATTAGCCGGTCGCGCGTAGCGGCCGGCCTTTAAGGATTGGTGCAGGCCAGTGCAGGCCTGTACGCGTGAGTATTCACCGGTGCAGCCCAGCCGAGTGGTTGTAGACCGTATCCAACCTTGGAACCTGTTATGTCATCTCTGTGATTTTCCATGACTGTCACATTCCATGTTTTAGATAGACACTCTGTGTTTATGTATTATTTGGTTCCCTCGTGACATCAAGCGCCAAAATATTGAAAAATAGATTCGGCCAATTGATCCTCCTGCTTTCTCTGTTGACGGTGATTGAAAAGGTTCTGGGATGGGAAGACCGAACAATGTATAGTCAACCTTCATATAATTGATACAGTCCACTATTTAGATAACTGTTATAACTGTTTACTCGAAAACAGTTCCCTGTCCAGCTTAGAATCGCAACAGAGGGTCGATGGGGCCCTTTCCGCCCTGGATCCGCCTATGCTGCTATGTTCCCTTGCTCTGCATTTTTACACCTTTGCTCAGGCATGACCTTAGGTGGCGAGACGCCTGTACAAGCGCCGGCCACTATATCTCTGTTCTCGGCTGTCAGTTTTGTTCTTTCTGTATTTTCTAATGTCACCCCAGCGCAGAGTCTCCCGAATTCCCTTTCACTCGTAAAACCATAGTACAAAATGCATCATGTGAAACTGCTCCGCTATCCACTCGCTGTCATGTGACATGTCATTGCGTTTGCCAAGCGATCCCAATCACGAACAGCTCCCTCTCTACCACACATGACGTTGACAGCCTTTTGAGACAACGCTCAACTGATCTCTCTGATGATGATGATGATTGTTCTGGGCGTCAAATAAAGATATCTATATGGGGGAGGGGGGCTTCGTTAAAGTCACCCCAATCGCCGAAGGAAGCTCCGGTGATTCAATTTTGGATGACAGCTGATTTGTGGCGAGGACCCGCGCCGTTGCGCCGTCCCCGCCTTCCAGGTCCCACCTGGCCCCCTCTCGGGACCGGAGGTGGCTGTCTTCGGGACCGTTTTCGTGACGATTTCCCGGGCTTGATACCCGAATTGCAACCTTGATCAGCGTGGTGTGATCCAAGGCATAGGCGTTGGCCGTCAGCCCAGTCTTTTCGGTGGTCGGTTTGGTCGGCTGAGTGGAGATGCATTCGTGAGTCTGGTGGTCCTGTCCTTATACAAGTAACTAGATCTTGTGGGTATGAATTAATCAAACTATCATTATCTTCTTATAATATTGTAGTTTGAAATTTTTCTACGTATTGTGCGGTAAATAAATTACCTCCACCCGGTATGCACAAGATAAGCACAAATGTCAAAAATAGCGATATCTTTAGAAACCAGCTTCAGGGAGGTTCCATGATGGGATTATCATAAAAATATTTTGCCGGTGGAGTGTTGCTAAATACGTCACTCTTTTCTTACAATGAAAATGGAGGGACTGAGGTCACTCTGCACTACACTCACATGAGGTAAAGTTTCAGCAAATGGTTTAGAAAAGGCAAAAAGACGGAGCCCTCCTTTTTCCGGCCGACCAGCTGGAAGTCAGCTGGCTGACCACTGATCTCTCTCGTACCTGCGATACCCCCCCACCTCATGCGCGCACCACCTGTTGGCAACTACTCATTGCCGTCGCGTGCTACGGCTGCGTCGTCGTGGCATCATACCGTGGCAGCTCTCGCCGCCGCGTCGAGCCTCCGCTCCCGCATCTCGCTGTGGCTCCCGCCCTGTCGCTCCGTTGTCGTCGTGTCGCTCCACTGTCATCGTGTCAGTCTGTTGTCGTCGTGTCAGTCTGTTGTCGTCGTGTCAGTCCGCTGCCGTCGTGTCAGTCCGTTGTCGTCGTGTCGCTCTGCCGCCGTCGTGTCGCCCCACTGTCGTTGTGTCGTACTGCTGAGGCCTGCGCTTCGCTCGCCTGGGCTTTTATCGCCGTTCGTGGCGCCGCCTGTTTTACCCCACGGCTCCGCTATTTTAAACTAACCCTCGCCCCGGTGGGGGTGTTTGAACACCTCCCTCGGGTTTTTCCGTCGGCAAGGACAACGACGGCGCGAAGCGCCGCCGTACTTGGCACACCTTATCCTTGACCAATTTCGCAAACTTTCCCCAAATTTTAAGGATGAATCATCTCAGGCAGGTCACCAGTGCAGGTCAAGTGACCTCACCTCAAAAATTTTTTAAGGTGGCGTGAGTAAGAAAAGGTTAAATTTATTGAATTCAAACTTATACGACATAATGGGCCCACCGAGTAGGTAATACAAAAAATATTCCATGATTTTTCATATCTGACCTATTGTCAGATTCAGATCTTGACCTCCCGATCATTCATGCTCTCCAAATCGTAGTATCCTGGGTCCCTTTCCAGCTTCATGTTGCAACTTTTGAACTTTGGCCTCTGAGAGCTCATTTGGGCTACTGAAGCAGGTTTTCAGACTTGAGTCAATAACTTTGCAGAAAATGACAATGAAGTTTTTATTTTGATACAAATGCGTTTAGATCGTTATTGTAAGTCGATTGATATACATGTTACCTATGTTAGTTATTGACCTTGACCTGACCTGAGTTCAGGTCATTTTTGTGTTTTAACCTAGTATAGTAAAATTATACATCATTCGATTTGCTGTGACGAGAGGAAGCGAATGGTGCCTACAAAAGGAGTCTGACTCTACTCTGTCAGACGCTACAGCCCACAAACTCTACTCTGACATGCAATTTTTTTACCGGTCATGACCTCAATATTGACCGGAGCCAAAAAGTAGCCGATGTAGTTTGTTTATGAATTTTTCTAGGCTGTCCACCAGCTTTCGCGTTTTTCGCTATCCCGCATAGGAGCTGAGTTAGAGTGCGGGGCAGGGGAAGTAAAATTTGATTTGCGCCGAGAAACCACGGCGTAAAATTTGGAGCCTCCGGGCATATGCGTAAGTTTTCCACCCCAGAATACATAACGTAAATATGCGGACAGAGCAGAGCGGCAGCATTGTCATTAGAATATTCGAGGCGCATCAGTCGAAGCCCTTCATGTTTCCCCTAGACTTTTTGGTATCAAAGTGTGCAAAAGTTCGTAACGTACGATGGGACTACTTTGAAATCGTGAGTAACTTCCAACAGTGTTAAGGATTAATGAAAATGTTATTTGATTCGGGAATGGTTCTGTGGAAAGTATCACAGAATTGTCAAGGAAAAATAAAGCATTATAAAGAAAGTGTATTTACTTGATATCTACGGAAATGCGTAAAAATTCCACGGGTTTCTTACGCTGCGTAACATTTCTAGTATAGTACTCGGTGGAAAATTGATCATTGTCTGTCTGAAAGCCCACTGCGCAAGACTTCGTGCCTTGCCCAAGTATTATTTTCCCCTGGTGCGGGGGTGTTTGAACCCCCTTCTCCACCGGGATAAAGGTGTCTGGGAGGCCTACCGGGGCGAGTGTTAATTTGTTCTTCTGGTTTTGTCCCGCTCGAACGTGTTTAGCCCTCTAGGTGCAGGCAGCTGCAGCGGTGCGGTCTCTCATCCCAGCAGTTGGTGCGTGCGTCGGTCTCCGACCGAGCTCTGAGCCCCGCCACACTCCACCATCGAAGCCAGGGGCGTCGTTACGAATTTCTTTCCATGGGGTTAGATTCCTAGAGGCCTCCTATCCCTGAAGACGAAGGTGGCCTCCTTTTTTGGTGGGGGGGGGGGCTCTACTGTCCACCCTAACGCGGGCAGATATTCAGTTTTCTATTAATAGAATTGTGGCCCTTCTTTTTGTGCCGTTCAGTATTCTCCTTTTTAGGCAGGGGTCTTCTATGCGACACTTATGCCAGGGTATTAAAACAAATATAAGCATATAGATGTCGCTAGATGCCAACTTTACCACTGGAGGGACCTCAGCGTGCCACTTTCCTACTGGGTCGCAAGGGGCCTCCTTGACCCGATCATTTGGGGGAGGGATAGGTTTTTTTTTGTACCAGCCAAGGAAATTTTGGTACAAGACAGTGGCCTTGATAATAATTTAGACACGTATGGATGTTGCTGGGTCTCTTCCCTGAAGGAAGCCCTCCTTGTGCCATTGGCTACTGGACGGGCGTTCTTTGACATTTTCATGGGCCTGGCTTTAATACGTCAAAAAGGTCAGTTCCTCTGGCTAGCCTAAGAACTCTTCCGCGTATTATCTTTTTTTTAATTCTGTCCAGGTTGTTGCCAGTACGGCTGATGGAGTCGGAGTCTCACTAAAGTCATTCTGGGACTTTTCACGGAGACCCCGACCCCACCACCCGAACGAACAACTCCTTTCAATGAAGGTTGATTTAGAAGCTAAATTTTAGCGTCCCACAAAGCACAGGGATGACCGCCCCGCTCAGGTCACCCTCTCACCAGTCAGTTGCCAGCCGACCTAAGTCGGATAAAGTATTGAGCGCCGGAGCGTCCCAGGGGAACCGATCCCAAGCCTGGACATGCACTGCCACTGCATGTTTCTGAGCAGCGAGCCGGAGCCCAACGCCCTACCAACTGAGCTTATAGGGCTTTATTTATCATTCATGGGCCCTCGCGTATATCAGGAAACTGAGATATAAAATAAAAATATATATTAACGACGATAGGCTTGGTTCTACCCTTGATTGGAGCCCTTCCTTCCATTTGTATATATATATATATAGTTTTTGGCCTTTCATATTATTTAGGAGCAAAATTACAATCAAATACGCAGGTAAAACAGAATAGAACTACGGATGGATTAGGCACATTCGGGGTACATACTGGGGGCGCATCAGGCGGCTGGAGTTGCCGGAATAGGGGCCATAGGGCATGATCCATTCGGGCCTTGCCCCAATGGTTAGGAGTTCCTTCACTGGCTCGGAGCCATTCGATGCTGGAAGCCTGTGATAGCTAGTCTGATGAACTATAAATACCTTCCAGATACTAAGAATCTTTTTTTCTTCTTTATATATATATATATATATATATATATATACATCCTTACACGTCATCGAGTGGAATCTTCCTTGATCTGTTCAGTGACTCCTTTCGTTGGCCGGAAGGCGTCCCCATTCCGGCAAAGGGGGTCACAAAGAAAAAAAAACAGTATTCTTAAGTATCTGCTGGTAAGGTATTTATAGTTCATCAGACTAGCTATCACAGGCTTCCAGCATCGAATGGGTCTCCGGAGCCGAGTGAAGGAACTCCTAAATTCCATTGGGGGCAAGGCCCCTTGAATTGGTGATCATTGCCCTTATGGCCCCTATTCTGGCAACTTCCCTGAAGCCGCCTGATGCTGCCCCCAGTATGTACCCCGAATTGTGCCTAATCTCATCCGTAGTTGCTATTCTGTTTTACCTTGCGTATTTTGATTGTAATTTTTGCTCCTAAAAATATGAAAGGCCAAAAAACTATCCAAAACTGATCTTGGCCTTCACATAGAATCAAGTTTGCTGTGAGGTGGTGACCGCTAAAGACTGAGTCGAGTAACAGGGACTTAACAGCGGCAACAGCGGATCCAGGAGCAACGTCTGGAGGGGGCCGAACGAACGTTTTGGGGGGGACTAAATTGAGAAAAAATCGCCAAAACTTAATATTTTTAAAGCAAAAAGGCTAAAACTTGGTTCCTTTGAGGGGTAAAATATGTTATTTTAGGCTTTGGAGGAGACCACAGCCCCTTTGCCCTCCCCCTTGGATCCTCCAGTGAACAGGGGCTATTTGTGATTACCATGATCGAAGTCATTACAAAGACTTTGAGAATAGATTGATCGTCAACTCGGACGGTAAGCTTTTGCAATTATTTTCTTGAGAGAGAAAGCATTGTGTTGCAGTTTTTCTTTAGGCTGATATTTTTCTAACAAACCAGAAACAGAGCCATGTGAACAACTTTCGGGAAATGAGCTGCCGGACTGAGTAGTTCGGAGCTGACGGTCAACACCATGGCAAAGTTGGAAGGTTGATTCATGTCAGAGCGCGTATTTGTGGCGATCCGTTTTCAGTACAGCTATGTCAGAGTGTATGCCTGCAGTGGTCCATAAATATCAAGGGGGGCTTTCAGGGGCCCATACATGTGTGTACCTGTTGCGAAAGTGTGTGCTTGCGACGGCCCGAAGCCACTTATTATGAACGCTCACAATCCTAATTATAGAAAAACTAGTTTTGGGGTTGGACGGGTCTAATCCAGCGGCGACAGCACAGGCGGCTTCTATCAGCATCAATCATCCACCATGCCTAGGTTAATCCCGCCGCAAAGTGCTAAGATAATGCACATAGTATACATCAGATACACTTACGGAATAACTGCTGAGTCACGGGATGAATCGCCCCTGCGCTTGTGACGTGTCCTGAGAGGTTTCCGTAAATTCCTCCTGCGGACACTGACCTCAGTGACACTCTGAGTTGCAGCTTTCCCACGCATCAGTTGACGACTTGGTGACATTTCTCAGTGATCTTGCATCCGACCTGGTGAATCCGGTGCACCACGTGGTATATCTGAGAAACTACGCCTGAACGCTTAAAGACAAGATTATTAAATCCACTTCTCATTTCGATGGTTTGCTCTATCCGTTAAAGTTGTTTAATGACGTAGGATTAGCGCGTGTTCTTTCATTTACAAGGCCAAATATCGCTCTTTTGATGCATGTGGAAAACATGACCAGTAGACTAATGATGTCCCGGCCCTTTCCCCGCTTCTGATTAGAGTCCATGGCGTGTTTTCACCTTTGGACGTAATCCAAGAATAGCCATCCTCCAAAGTGGCGAGATTTACTAATACACGTGATTTGTGGTCTGTAACTGTTTAGACGCCAGATTTCCCTGCTGGACTTCTGCTTTTTTACCCTTCTCCCCGAAATTAAGCATTAATTAAAAATAACCCAAGGAGACAAATACACGTGCATTTTTGGGCTTTTAGACTTTTTGACACTTTCTGCCGTCCGTGACCACGAGATATCCTACTGTGCAGCGGTTGTACATATATGGTGATTAATTGATTATTTTGAGGCTTAGGGGCTTAAAGGGAATGATGCACCTTTATACGTGATTTTAACTGAGATAGCCAACTTGTAAAGCACGCCGGAAAACCCGGTATTTCATATATCATTTGTCTTGAAACTCAAAATCTCCGTAGAGAAAGACTAAAAACTACATGAAATGTACCCCAAATGTACCCCAACCAGGCGGCCACAGTTTCCGGCTGTTGATGTGACGACAGCACTGACGTCACGGTGAGTAATCAGCCAATTGAAGCCCTTGAAGCCTATTGAACATGGTAGTAGTTGCTAGAGCATGACGTCATCCACAGGCAGAGGTTTATTTTTCACCGTAGGGAAGCATTTCAAAAATAAAAATATTGAGCTCATTGTACATTTTTCAGAGAAATAATGGAAGTTTCCATGATTTTCGGCTAAAAATACCCCCAACTACACTAAATTCCTGGATTCAACGAAGGTGACACATTCCCTTTAAAAAGAACCAGGGGAGATAAATCCACGTGCATTTTTGGGGTCTTTGTACCTTTGGACACTTTCTGCCGTCCGTGACCACGAGATATCCTACTGTGCGGCGGTGGTACATATATGGTGATTAATTGATTATTTTCAGGCTTAGGAGCTTAAAGACCTATGTGGTCGTATCGTGCCCATATCCCTTCTCTTCAGCTGAGGCCTGTAATAAACTTTTCCTGAATAAGTGTACTTAAATTTCTCTGGAAGGTCTCGTCTGGAAGCAAAATAATATTTCCATCAAAAGTAAATGTTTTCCATTCTGGTTACAATCATCCTCACTGGGTGGATAAGAAGTCATAGATTTAAACAGCCAAGCGTCGGTACTTACTGGTTAGCGGCTCCAGCAGGGGTCCAGCACGGTACACTGGAGCATCGCTTCCGGGGCCCACTCCGCAGTCACGGACCCAAGGGGCCCGGGAGCGCGCGGGCAGCCTAGACGCCGAGCCTAGGCCCAACGTCTAACGGAGGAACGTCTAACGTCTAACGTCTCCCAACGTCTAACGTCCCCGGCGCTGCCAGACCCTGAGGCCCGAGGCCGCCGGGGAGGTCCAGCAAGTCCGCGTCAGGTGCCCACCACCGCGACTGCTCTCCACAGCACTCCTATTTAACCAGGATCAAATATGATCTGAGAGTCAACGTATCTAAGATAGGAAAGCACTTGATCGCCAATGACAGTCACGGCGAATCAATTCTAAAAGCGTCGACTCCGGCCAGCGCACGCCAAAATGTAAAAACCTGAGCCTAGCATGTTTCCGACACGAGACTAGCACGTGTCGGGCCGACAGGGGCGCTGCACATCGCTGACACTGTGGTCGCGGTTCGCCGTACGGCAGATATCGGTGAGTGGCCAGCGTACAGCCAGTCTGCATTCGACACAAAGCCACCTCCTCACGGTGAGTGCGTGTCTAGTGAATTTATGAGCACGTGAACACCCGTAAACGAACCGCTGACTCGATAATTCCATCAAGCATCCCGTCAGCCGCCTGCATTGCTGATCCGATAATCAGGCCGTACTAGTCCAAACCTCTGCAGCCCGGTCTGAGACCGCAGCATTGAACACCGAAGGTGAATGACATCGATATCCGGCATCAGGTTTTCATCCACGTTCTAGTGATTTACAGAGGCCGTTGAGTGGGGTAGACCACACTTCAGGAAATGATAGGCGTACGTTGATCAGGTGGGGCACTGAGGTCACTGGCGGATCCGGGGCGGGGGTGGGAGGAGGCGGGGTTGGGGTAAACCGGGCTATTGCGCCCCAACCCCCGATTTTTTCCGATTTTCTTAAAAACATATGTCTTATACGATGCTGGACCCCATTGCCCCCCTCCCCCAAAGCGTCGGTCTGGGTCCGACCCTGACTGGGGTCGTGGTCTGGATAAACCCCTGCCGATGGGACCGGTGCGCAGTTTCCAGTGCCTGCCTGGACAGTACGTCCCCGGTCCCCCCCAGTGCAACATCATGCGAGGCGTCCGTCTCGTTTCCCTCGCACACCTGCTGTCACTTCTGGTGAGTGCGCCCAAAGCAAAGAACGCTGAGTTTCTTATGCGACTGGGTTGGACAGGTGTCCCAGGTTTGCGCAGTGATTGGAGCAACTAGAACCGTTGTGACCTTGTGGATGACAGAAATTGTCGAGAAATCGGCTGCTGTGCCAATCGGCCTCCCGCATTTACAGACTCCGGTATACTTTTGTTTAGGAGGGCGCTGAGCACCCCGGCAGCGCGGGCGCTCGTTTCATGGCTTTTCATTTTTTGGGGATACCGCTTCGCCACTGCAAACTATTTTTGCATGATTTCAATTGCCCAATTTCCAGTAGTTTAATTTTAAGGGATATTTTACTATATTGTATTAAATAATTGCGTGACCTGTGACCTTTCTCAATCCTAAGCTACCAATACTTTGGCAAAATTTGTCGTTGCAGTTTCGCTATTCCTGAATTAGGAGCTAAACTTGATTAGTTCTCAGTCTGTATCTAGTCGGGGGTAGATGTCATTGACGAACAAAGATGATCAAATTTAGTGACATGTATTTAGCTTCTTCAAGAACCGCAGCAGGAGTTTCGCTACTGGAAAACAAATAGGGAGAAGGAAATATCACTGATGTCTCAACCCCTCACTGAGACAAAACTCTCTCATTTAGATGAAACGTTTGCGATGTTAGTTCCTCATACCCTTCTTCCCATGCCCGCAATCACGACAATGTTTTTAAGACCCGGGTAAGCTAAAAATAAATAGGCGCCCATCTCTCCAGCAAATTCTCTTGTCATAGTCTGTTGGCGCTGCCCAACGACCCCGACGACATCACGGGATTTGCTGCCCTAAGGCAGTTTAAGTTCTATGGAAGGTGAATTAGGTGCTGTTGTCTGGATGTGTACATGATGGATGTGTTTTTTACTGTGAAGTATATGTGTATGGATGAAAAAAGAAGAAAAAGAAGAGGTACTCTTACCAAAGAAGCTTATGCCAATATAGCAGAAGGCAGATGACTGGACCCGGCAACCGCAACGGAAACAAACTCCACCTAAGACCTTATTTTCTGGGAAACCAGGTAGATGAAAAAGCCAATAGTGTCCTTGGTGGTTTCTTTATCATAAGCTTATTGAGAAAGTATCTGGGACGTTCCACGAAGATTGGCCAAATGTTTCAAGTATAGAGCTCTCATGTCACCGACTTTGATATAAATATGCAAGTAAACGTTTGAAAGCACAAACGACGAAACTCAATTGATTTGGAAGTCATCTGAGGAGCTGAATTTAGCTGGAAGGTTTTCAGCTCAATCCGCTACCTTTACTGAGTTAAAGCCTGGGAATTTTTTCCGGGTGAACATACAAAGCTGTTTTTAGGCCTATACATCCGGGTTGAAATCCATCGAAATATGCACAATTATGCATCATTCTGGGGAGAAAATATAGGAAGTTGTGACTGACAAACATATGCCATGTGACTACGTGATTTTTTTCTTAGTTTGACTGGAGTCATGCCAGTCGACAAAACATATAGAGTTTCCCTGTTTGAAATTGTTTTCCAGAGTATTTGGCACGCTTAGAAGAAAAAGATTGGGGACGAGTGATTCCCTAATTTATATACAGATTCCTGGCCAATCCATTAACAGTAAAACCAAATATGCTGTAATATATGACGTAACTACGATATAACTTCAGGCCCATGCACCCAAGTGGACCAAGAGACAACCCTTTCTCAGAATAAAAAGCTATGCTAGCACGTATGTTTAGCCAGTAAAACGCCTTTATTGGCGACAGTTGAACTGGCTATTTTCTCACAAGATGGCAAGTGGACGTTGGCCTAAATTTCCTTGGATACCTAATCGTTATTCCGTAACATCAACGTGAAGAAATTGTACAGTAAGTCCAGGCGTTGATTGATTTACAAACAATTAATTTCTAACACGATGATAAAGAAAATAATTCGATTAAAATTTATTTAGCCTTTTTACTTTCTGAATAAACTCATTATTCGGATCGATCGTCCGCAACTACAATCAAATAATTCCTGAGAAATATTCGGCTGATGGCAAAATCAAAAAAATCTCAAAGCCCAAAATCTCAAAGCCCACGCGCATTTTGATTTCAAACATATAATATTGGAAGAACTGAAGCGGGACTCTAGGGCCTTGACTGAAGCTCCCCAATATCTGTATTCAGAGGTTGTTGTGAGCTATCAGGGAAAGGCATATCCCTGTGATGCATGTTAACAGTCTTGCTCGAGAATTTAATGCATTCAATTGAAATTATGTAGCTACCTGATGGTACCAATTCCATTTCCTTACTACCGCTACTTACAGAGTTATAGCCTCGCCTAAAGCGTTAGTGCGGCCGAACCAATCCGGGTGGTAATTTAATTTTTCTACGGAGGTAAAGGAAAGCCGCGTGAGGGCTTCGTGTCCATCCGGTGATAATAAGTCTCACCTTCGGACCAGGAGTGGGGAGGGGGCAGGGGTCATCATAGCCCCGGCCATCTCTCTAGAGCGACAACAAAAGATGGAGCCCGCAGCTGCTCCGCTAGGTATGCTTTATATCTCAATCGTTTTCCTGCGTTTCCCACATTTTCAAGTCTTTGTCATTTCAAGCCTATTCACACCGCCAAGTCTGATGACTTAACCTCCCAAACAAGCAAGGCGTTACCACAAATAGAGGTGGTTGAGCTAAAGCTTTAAACTCAGACGATGTTCTACACTAGATTTTTTCATCGAAGATCTAAGGTCAGTTATGTTCCCTGAAATTCCCTTTAGTATTGAAGACCATAGATAACACGTCTTCTTCAGTTCATACCTGTCATGTTGAGGTGGAATTCTCAATGTAACGTGTTCCTGGACAACAAGAACATGAAACCGATGGGAAAATGAGGGGAAGAGCATCCAACCTACATGCCACCGA
Source organism: Lepas anatifera (assembly GCA_034440635.1). NCBI lineage: Eukaryota > Metazoa > Arthropoda > Thecostraca > Lepadidae > Lepas > Lepas anatifera. The sequence goes on from JAOTON010001654.1 coordinate 329,799, forward strand.
TGTAGTTTCATAGTCAGGCTCATTTCTAAAATTTTGGAGCAACTAGCTTATTTTCGTCGTGTTATATTTTTCTTGCAAATTTAGCTGATTTTTCACCCACTCGTTCGCGCCGCCATCCGCCATTGCAAATCTACCCGCTTCTGTGGCATTTCACTCATAGGCGGATCCAGGGTTGCCGATCGGGTGGGGAGGGACATGGTTGGGGATACCACTTTTGGATGGCAAAACCTATTAAAAGGGCACTGAACCCCATCGTGAGGGCACCGATATTCGCATGGGGGGGGGTTGAGAAGTGGTATTTTCATTCGGGTGCCACTTTTGGACGGAAAAAACATGTGGGTACCAAATCCTATCGTGAGGGTACCGACATTAGCATCCTGGGGGTGAAGGGCGCGATGCTCATTTCAGGGGGCACCGGGTGTTGCTCGAAGGGCCAAGTGCCTCCTTTCCCCCTGGATCTGGTTATGTCTACACCAGTGCTGGACACGCGATGGCAAGAAATAAATGGTCGATCATCGCTATTCCTGAATAACAAATTTGGCGTTTGGTGATCAAGCGATTTAGTATTATATTTAGCAATCGCGGAATACAATTTCTTCGTTTGAATAGAAATTCCGTGCTAGTTTACTCTGTGATCGGTAGTCGCTATGGAAATCCCTCTCTGAAGCATTAAATCATTAACGCATTATTCCCCATGAAGTAGGAACTGACCCACCCCCGATTGGGGGTCTGAGAGATCTGTGGGGAGAGAGAGAGATATGGGATCTGGGACTGGGGGCGTTTGAACGTCATCCCTGGGACTGGGGCTCCAGGCGAGATAGCAGAAAACGACGAATGGCATTCAGTAGCTTGCGGAAATCATGACGGAACTGTTTCAGTCCCTTTAAGGTCAGCTCAATATTTATATCATGAGAGGTCAAAAGTGAATAACAAGATTACAATGAACATTTTGCTTTTTAGAGCATGACTTCGTTCAGAGCCACGATACAAAACTTTTCTAAACACGATTTAAACACTCTTCTCGCGGAAATTTGGAAAAATGCAAAATATAACCCATCAATGTCAATTCTCATAGTCACTCCGATCTTAGGTCAGGCCAGGATCACTTTAACCCGCGCCCCGGTGGGCCTCCGAGCCACCTTCGCCCTGGTAGGGGGTGTTTGAATCCCCCTCGAACTTGGGCTCTATGCGGGATAGCGAAAAACGCGAAGCTGATGGATAGTTCATACAAATTCATGACGAATCTATATTAGTCACTTTTTGGCTCAGGTCAATATTGAGGTCATGGCAGGTCAAAGAAGGTGGCAATTTTAGTAGATCTTTTTGGGCTCTAGCATCTGTCACATTTGAGTTAGAATCATTTTAGGCACCATTCGCTTCCTCTCGTCACGGCAAATAGAATAATGTATAATATGACCATACTAGGTCAAAACAAAAAATGACCTGACTTCGGGTCAGGTCAAGGCCACTTGTAACCTAGCATAGCCAAAAGGCATATCAATCGACTCGCAATAGCAATCCAAACGCAATGGCATCAAAATAAAAGCTGCATCATCATTTGCATTGAAAATTACAACATGAGCCTGGAAGGGGGCACAGGATACTACTGTTTTGGAATATGAAGATATTATCAGCTGTATCTACACAAATACAACCCAATTTCTGTTTTTCCCATGTATTTCCAATGGAGAGGTCATGATCCGTACTTGACCTTAGGTCATCGATATGAAAAATCCTGGAATGCGTTTTGTAGCACTTGGTGGGCGCATTATGTGGTATAAGTTTCAATCCGATAGATTCACCCATTTCTTACTTATGCCACATTAAACATTTTTGAAGGTGAGGTCGCTTGCCCTGCACTGGTGATCTGACCTGAGATGACCCAACCTTAACATTTTGAGGAAAGTTGCGGAATTGATCAAGGGCAAGGTACCTATGCCAAGTACGGCGGCGCTTTGCGCCGCCGTTGTTTCGTGCTGCCGGAAAAACCCGAGGGAGGTGTTCAAACCCCCTACCGGGGTGAGGGTTAATTTTAAGCATTGTCACGATGCTCGTCAAACGACTCCCAGTGGGAATCCATCTTATTGCTCCTCTGAATTTACCTTCCACATTTAAATATAGCTTCTGGTAGGCGCCAAGTCAAGCCTAAGATGCTCAAGTTCTAAGTTTTTTTAGAAAAAACTCGACGACTCTCTGTATAGGATTTCCTTAAAATATATGACTGTGTACCTAAGTATGAACGTCAGTCTACATCTTCATGCAATAGCATCGTGATTTTATGGTTTGCCATTTTGTGTGCAGCGGCACGTGGACTTTTACCAAGATAAATATATTCCTGAATATTCCTGAGCAAGCAATATGAGTAGGTACACTTTTAGCGTGGACACCCATGTATATATATATATATATATATATATATATATATATATATATATATATACATATATATATATATATATACATATTTACATATATTTCGAGTACCTGCTTCTTATTGCAGGTCAGGTTAAATTTAGGATTTGGGCTGTTAAGGTCATCTAATTTCTTTGAAAATGATGTATGTGAGACCTGAGTGTTCTTACTCCAGAATCGTCGAGGGCGCAATGAGTATCGAATACAAACACATTTTAGATGCTCCGGTGCGTGGGTGTTCCCCATCCGTCCCCAAAGCTTTTTCGCTCATAGCCAAAATGTGGTGGCGCGCAACGGCACTCTACTTGGCGTAACTGTTACTTGGTTTTTCTTGCACCTTCTGACAAATGTTAAGTTCAGGTCATATCAGTTCAGGTCGCCAGTTCAGGTCAAGTGATCTATCGTCAAAAATATTACGAAGTGGAGCAGTAAGAGCAGAGGTATTCTATCGATCTGATATTTCCATCACATAATAAGGTCACTGAATTAAACAATGTGCAGTAATGAATTCTTCGGAATCGATCACCTGGGATAAGACCAGGACCATGACCACTCGATTGAAAAGTGCATGGGGAAATTGGTTTGGGTTCGATAACTTCACAGATGATGATGATAAAGGGTTGATTTTGACGTCACCGCGCCTAGCTTGTCACTGCAGTTCGAATTATTTTCATTTTAACCTATATTGACCTTGACCTGACCTGAGGCCATTGTAGGTCAGGTTAAATTTAGGATTTGAAGCGTTAAGGTCATGTGACACATCATTTGATCGGGCTTGCCGAGAGAAATCCAATAGTACTTGTATCATTTCTATAGATCTTTTACATCAGTCATTATGACACAACATACAAGTTCCCATTGCATTCCTCTAAAAAACATAATTTGACCTCTGGTCACCTCAAAAGTGAGGCGACCAAAAGGCTGTGCCGATCATTGTCAGCAGAAATCCAGGTGAGCTATTTAACACGGCCTTCTGCTTTTCCCTCACTATCACGATTTCTGAGATAGCACGCGGGTGGGTACCCGCCTAGCTCGCACCGGCGACGATGGCGCAGAGCCCCGTACCGGCGTCTGTTCAGCCTCGCGTTCTTCACAGGCCTCCCGTCAAATACCAGGCCGTGTCATGGAGCGAGCCGGGAGAAGAAGGGAAGGGACATTTTGGTGGTCAGGCCATCATGCAAAACCCGTCCATAAGCCGCCTTGAAGTCCAGCCGCCATAAATAGATAGGTCGTGAGGCGCGGGGGTCCTCGAGTCCATCCGCTACGGATTGAACTAGTATGACTACCTGATTCATTGCGCTGTGGCCGCGGTGGGATATACAGTGGCGTGTTCCATTTTGTGGCCAAGCGATCGCATCGTTCTGCCGTCTCTGAGATGCATTACTGAGCGATGTTTACCAAATCGCGGTATGCGCTGGTACGGAGCTCAGCACCACACTCCCCGGTACGGGAGGGGGCGTAAGGCAGCCACTCGCTAAGATCTCAGCAACTATGATAGGTAGCGAAAGGTGGAACGTAGTATTAGATAGCCCGTATATCTACAAACAATTTTGAATACGAATTTTTCAAGTCACTATTGAGCTCACAAACTCTGGTGATCTCAAAAGTGACCTGGCCATAAATACGCATACAACATTTTTGGTAGTTATACAGACGGGCTATCTAATATTGCATTCCATTTTTCGCTACGTATCACAGTTGCTGAGACCGTAGGAGGGCGGTTACCTCACACCCCCGCCCCACCTTGTACCAGCGAGACCGGCGCATGCTAATTTTGGTGGTTTTAAAATATATTCTAATGGAAAAGCAATGGAACCCTACGTTCTGTGCCATAATGCTTACCTAGAAAAGCTATAGAACAGATGCAATCACCAATGGAATCCTCTAGACAAGCCAGATTGAATGATGACCAGGCATTGTTAGTTGAAATCCTGTATTTAACCTTACATTACCTGACGTCAGTTCAAGGTTAGCATAGATTGTAATGCTTATCATTCGAACTGCAGCGACAAGCTTAACACGACGATGTCAAAATCAATCATCCTGCTTCATCATCCGCGAGATTAGTGAACGTAAGCCAATATCCACATACACTTCCAACTGAGAGTGTATTGTCCCAACCTGACCCCGGGGCCTCGATATCACAAATCCCATCGCGACACATTTTTCTGCCTGGTGACCTCATCATGGGGTATGAATTTCAGGTCGAGAGAATAGCTCTATTCTTACTGCTACACCTCTAAACAGTTTGTTTTCTTAGGTCATATGACCTGGACTGGCGAACTGACCTGATATGACCTGGACCCAAAACATTGCCAGAAGCTGCCAAAATGACCAGGCCATAGGTGTACCAAGTAGGGCAGTGCTGTACGCCGCCATTTTCGACTCTGCAAAAGACCTTAGGTGTATTTAATCGCCCCCCCCGTTCACCAGCGCGTGTTGAGTTATGTTGGTATTGTATACCCATTGCTTTTTACGGCTTTAGGAAAAAATCCTTTCAGATCTCATGTGCATCATTTTCAGAAAAAATCAGAAGCCACATACTTCAAGCTATTCAAACTTACACTTCTGTTGCACATTCTGATGTATTTGGAAAAGCTTCAACAAAAATATGTTCGAAATCATGTTTATCCCTCAAGGGTTGTCCCTCTAAAACTATTATTCGATTCAAATATCGCTGAAAGCTTTTCTATAAGCAAGACCTTGAACATTTTCGAACATGCAGTAATGTCATAATTTGATCGCACTGTTGCCACAGAACTAATAGTCAGAGGTCTATTTTGACCTATATTCGGATAAAAGCTTTCAGTGTGGCACGTTGTGCGTTAGTATTATACTACTGAACACTCCTAGACGACTTCATGTAGTTGTTGAAAAAAATTAGGGGTTTATATCACAGGTGCAAATCTCGGCGATTTGTTCCCGTATTTGTCTGGATGAAACATGTCGGCTGATTTTTGTCACCATGCCCACCTTGGGGTGTCACAATTTTAAAGTAGAAAATGACAGGTTTTTGTCCCTGCTCACTGCCACCACCTACCAAACATGAATAACGGCCCCACAGCCACCAACTTCCAAACCTGAGTCACAGCCTCACAGCCACCAGCTACCAAACCTGAGTCTTAGCCTCACAATCACCACCTACCAAATCTGAGTCACAGCCTCACAGTCACCACCTTCTAAACCTGAGTCTTAGCCTCACAGCCACCACCTACCAAATCTGAGTCTTAGCCTCAAGGCCACCACCTTCCAAACCTGAGTCTTAGCCTCACAATCACCAGCTACCAAACCTGAGTCACAGCCTCACAATCACCACCTACCAAACCTGAGTCTTAGCCTCACAATCACCAGCTACCAAACCTGAGTCTTAGCCTCACAGACACCACCTACCAAACCTGAGTCTTAGCCTCACAATCACCACCTACCAAATCTGAGTCACAGCCTCACAGCCACCACCTTCCAAACCTGAGTCTTAGCCTCATAATCACCAGCTACCAAACCTGAGTCACAGCCTTACAGTCACCACCTTCCAAACCTGAGTCTTAGCCTCACAATCACCAGCTACCAAACCTGAGTCTTAGCCTCACAATCACCACCTACCAAACCTGAGTCTTAGCCTCACAATCACCAGCTATTAAACCTGAGTCTTAGCCTCATAATCACCAGCTACCAAACCTGAGTCACAGCCTTACAGTCACCACCTTCCAAACCTGAGTCTTAGCCTCACAATCACCAGCTACCAAATCTGAGTCTTAGCCTCACAGCCACCACCTACCAAACCTGAGTCTTAGCCTCACAATCACCACCTACCAAATCTGAGTCACAGCCTCACAGCCACCACCTTCCAAACCTGAGTCTTAGCTTCACAATCACCAGCTACCAAATCTGAGTCACAGCCTCACAGTCGCCACCTTCCAAACCTGAGTCTTAGCCTCACAATCACCACCTACCAAACCTGAGTCTTAGCCTCACAATCACCACCTACTAAATCTGAGTCACAGCCTCACAGCCGCCACCTTCCAAATCTGAGTCACAGCCTCACAGCCACCAGTTACCAAACCTGAGTCTTAGCCTCACAGCCACCATCTACCAAACCTGAGTCACAGCCTCACAGCCACCATCTACCAAACCTGAGTCACAGCCTCACAGCCACCAGCTACCAAACCTGAGTCTTAGCCTCACAGCCACCACCTACCAAACCTGAGTCACAGCCTCACAGTCACCACCTTCCAAACCTGAGTCTTAGCCTCACAGTCACCACCTTCCAAACCTGAGTCTTAGCCTCACAATCACCAGCTACCAAATCTGAGTCACAGCCTCACAGCCGCCACCTTCCAAATCTGAGTCACAGCCTCACAGCCACCACCTTCCAAACCTGAGTCACAGCCTCACAGCCACCATCTACCAAACCTGAGTCACAGCCTCACAGCCACCAGCTACCAAACCTGATTCTTAGCCTCACAGCCACCACCTACCAAACCTGAGTCACAGCCTCACAGTCACCACCTTCCAAACCTGAGTCTTAGCCTCACAGTCACCACCTTCCAAACCTGAGTCACAGCCTCACAGCCGCCACCTTCCAAATCTGAGTCACAGCCTCACAGTCACCACCTTCCAACCTGAGTCTTAGCCTACAATCACCAGCTACCAAATCTGAGTCTTAGCCTCACAATCACCACCTACTAAATCTGAGTCACAGCCTCACAGCCGCCACCTTCCAAACCTGAGTCACAGCCTCACAGTCACCACCTTCCAAACCTGAGTCTTAGCTTCACAATCACCAGCTACCAAACCTGATTCTTAGCCTCACAGCCACCACCTACCAAACCTGAGTCACAGCCTCACAGTCACCACCTTCCAAACCTGAGTCTTAGCCTCACAGTCACCACCTTCCAAACCTGAGTCACAGCCTCACAGCCGCCACCTTCCAAATCTGAGTCACAGCCTCACAGTCACCACCTTCCAAACCTGAGTCTTAGCCTCACAATCACCAGCTACCAAATCTGAGTCTTAGCCTCACAATCACCACCTACTAAATCTGAGTCACAGCCTCACAGCCGCCACCTTCCAAACCTGAGTCACAGCCTCACAGTCACCACCTTCCAAACCTGAGTCTTAGCTTCACAATCACCAGCTACCAAACCTGAGTCACAGCCTCACAGTCACCACGTTCCAAACCTGAGTCACAGCCTCACAGTCACCACCTTCCAAACCTGAGTCTTAGCCTCACAATCACCAGCTACCAAACCTGAGTCACAGCCTCACAGTCACCACCTTCCAAACCTGAGTCATAGCCTCACAATCACCACCTACCAAACCTGAGTCACAGCCTCACAGTCACCACCTTCCAAACCTGAGTCACAGCCTCACAGCCACCACCTTCCAAACCTGAGTCTTAGCCTCACAATCACCACCTACCAAACCTGAGTCACAGCCTCACAGTCCTCACCTTCCAAACCTGAGTCTTAGCTTCACAATCACCGGCTACCAAACCTGAGTCACAGCCTCACAGTCACCACCTTCCAAACCTGAGTCACAGTCGCACAGTCACCACCTTCCAAACCTGAGTCTTAGCCTCACAATCACCAGCTACCAAACCTGAGTCACAGCCTCACAGTCACCACCTTCCAAACCTGAGTCTTAGCCTCACAATCACCACCTACCAAACCTGAGTCACAGCCTCACAGTCACCAGCTACCAAACCTGAGTCTTAGCCTCACAATCACCAGCTACCAAACCTGAGTCTTAGCCTCACAATCACCACCTACCAAATCTGAGTCACAGCCTCACAGCCACCACCTTCCAAATCTGAGTCACAGCCTCACAGCCACCACCTTCCAAATCTGAGTCACAGCCTCACAGCCGCCACCTTCCAAATCTGAGTCACAGCCTCACAGCCACCACCTACCAAACCTGAGTCTTAGCCTCACAATCACCAGCTACCAAACCTGAGTCACAGCCTCACAGCCACCACCTACTAAATCAGCGTCAAACCTGCATTGCTCGAGCATGGTGCTGCCTGGCCCTTACCGTCAACAAACGATCCTGATTCGGTGCATGACCTCACCCGTGGCGGAGCGGTGCGACCAATGCTTTCTTACCGATACCTCCCGGCTGCCTGACAGACAAGTCTTCGGACAGGCGGTGCCACCGCTACGCCTGCGCAGCCGATCAATGTGACTTCGCTGGTGACCAGTATCCTGGACAGTCCGCCGGCCGACGACACCCCGCCAACCTCAGCTCACGGCTCCCTGGCCAGCTACCTGTTGTCCCAGCTTCCGACGATCGCCAGAAAACCCAGCCTCCCGCGGCTGGAGACTGCGCTGAGGCGGGCGCAGAGTGGCAGTGCTGCAGCTGCAGCAGGTGGTGGTGCTGCAGCTGCTGCAGCAGGCAGCGGTGGACCAGTCGATGGAACACAGCAGAAGGTGAAGACTACACCGTTAGATCTTTAAGATGTTATTACGAGTAATGATGACTTAACCCTCACCCTGCGAGGGAGGCAGTGGGGTTGGGGTGGGTGTTCAAACACCCACCTCCCTCAGATTCTTCTGAGACAACCAGAAAACATAGGCACTCCGCGTTTTCGTACTTGGTATGCCTCATGCTTGATATTTTGCAAAACAATTCCTCAAATTGAAGGGTTCGATAAGCTTAGGTCATATCATCAGGCCTGGCCAAGTGACCTCACTTCCAAAAATGTGTCATATGGCATCCGTGGGAATAGGATTAACTTATTCAATTGATCTGAGATTTGTATCAAATGATAAGCTCACCGAGGGTTCCGTTCTTCCCACCGCCTTCACTGAGCCCGACCGTCGTGTGTTGTCCCTTTGAACTCGGTGATTTTGTTTGAACTACCTCGGCTGTGCTCGCTTTGCTCCTTACTACCCCCAGTCGGCGGTACCATTTCCATAAGCCCACCGAGACAGCAAATTGCGACAATGCAATCTTTATATCGATTTTCATCGGTCAGGTACAGGTCATGACCCCCACATTAGAAATCCATAAGGAACGGTGTATCAGTCACTGAGGATCAGCATTGGCCTGAGCCCGCTCTGTTTTTTGTAGACACGGCTTCGAACAGCTACTTCTTTTGTAAACTGTGGTACCATGCCACTCGCCAGGAATACCCAGGATAACGTTGTAATTTCTACCTGTGACCTCTGGGAGGGTATCTGGGGCCAGCTGAGTGAGTTTTCAGTCTTGGGTCAATAAATTTACAAGGAATAACGGCAGTGCTCTTGCTTGGATATCATTGTATTTGTTTTGTCACTGCCAGTCAACTGGTATCTACAGTCATTCCTTGGCTTAGCTCATTCAATTCCTCGTCTCATTTCTTGGCAGCCCGTTCCTGAGGCTGAATGCAAGAGAAAGCAACCGAATCAAAACAATCAGTGGAGCAAACTCCCCAGCCCCTGACAGGAGTCAGGAGAGGTTCTTCCCTGGGACCTGACTAGACAGGACTGCCGATCCTGTCACAATGACTGACTGGCGATGCTACACAAAGCTGGCATCGCCTCAGGATCACGTGATGCAGTTCACCTGGCACTAATATGTTCACTGAAAAGTTATCGGTGCAAAAAATGGATCTCAGCTTACCTGGGTGAAGGCCCATTGACAAATTCCCTAAGCTATCACGTACCTGAAAACACATTTGGGGCTACTATAACTGTATCACCCTTCCGGGTCGCAGCAGTTGTTTAATGATGTTTAATCCAATTAATAAGAAGGTAAATGATTACATGATGTTCAATCTAATGTTTAATCCCAGTGTCAGATCGTGGCCTTGACTGACCTTGGGGCAGGTGGTTCTTACCTGTTGACCTATTACGGCTATATTATTCCCCATACAATTTGTTACTTTGACAGACATCGAATGATACTTAGAGATTGGCTCTAACTCAACCCTGCGGCCAGAAGTTAAATCGAAAAGACATGTCTTAAGCCTGTCTCATTTTGCTGCCTACCATGACTTCAGCATTGACCTGAGTAAAAAAGTGACCAATAAAAGCCTAACTCCGACGAATTGTCTATTCTGGAGCGGAACACTTGTTAGCAGCAGGTTGAACACCGGCTGGCGCTGTCACTCATTAACCGGTGGCGACGTTTCTGGCCGCAGGTGTCTGTGAACTGCGTCAGCAGAGCTTTGTTGGAGCAAGACGACGCGGAGCTGCCGCTACCGCCTCGGAACCGCGACAGTGATGATGACAGGAAGACTGTCACAGCCGCAGTGCTACAGCAGCTGCCAACCTACTTCATCGGCTCTGAAAGTGACGGTGAGACTGGGGAACCTGTTCTTGGATCCGTACAAACCTATTCTTAGATCCGGGCGAACCTATTCTTAGATCAGTGCGAACCTATTCTTAGATCCAGGCGAACCTATTCTTAGATCCAGGCGAACCTATTCTTAGAGTTTGAATCTTAGATCCGGCCCAAATCAAGCTGTCGTTTTTGCTGAAGGCGTAGCGTGGATCCGGGAATCTTGAAAGCTGAACCATACTCTGTCCCGTTCGTACAGGATCTTCGCCTTGTATCCTGACATTGCTGTTAGTTTTGACTGTTTGTAAAGGCATCAGAATTGGCTCAACTTTTGTTGTCTGGAGAAAAGCACATCTATTATTACAGCTACTGTGCAAAACTATTTTGTTCACAGCACGTTGTTCATGCCACAAGGGTTTGATTCGGGTTGTTCAAACGACACTGTCTGGTGTGTCAGACTGTAAAAAATCTGTACCTGGTTATATGGATATATTACCTGTGACTAATTATATAGTTATACTACCTGAATTCATATTCGAAAAAACCGCATGATAAATATATACGATGATAACAAAGATCGCCTGAAAACAGTGAAGATTTCGTGTTTTACGCACTAGATCGGCTACCCGACGTCGCAGTTTTCCGTTAATACGCGTCGAGAAAAGACCATAACCCAGTTTTGAATGCAGCACGGTATACACGTACTTATTTGAAGAGGGAATGATGGGAAGGCTGAGAAATACATACAACTTTTGGCCAAATATGTACTCAACGTGATATAAGTAGTATGTAAGTATGCACGTGGATAGTAGGTATGTTACATATGGCCCATGATTGCATCGTGTTACTTAGATCACCAAAGCAGCAGTAATGTTTCCCATGGAGACCCTGGCAAAGCTGTATTTTTGCGCATTTGGCGTATTTGAATTTCCATAAATGTCCTGTTTGTATTGGAATTTAATAAGCTATATACTTCAATGTCAAACATTTAGCCCAGTTTGTGACGAACTCTGAGACAGATGACTGAATCATGCAAAAACAGCAGGGACTAAGATAACGAATTTTAAGAGGGTATAATTCTTCAATATGTGCCAGTCTTACCCCATATTGTCATAAGTTAAAAATATCATCGAAATTCGGTCTTTAAAACAGACCTCGAAGCCAGCAAAGCAGCTGTAAAAACTTTGTAAAATAATAGAGCAAACAACGAATTTTTTTCCCCGGAAATTTTTGTTATAAACAAATATTAAGTATTCATGTTTTTGACACGTGACAGAGCACCACATGATATAATATGCGACCTTCGTAACTCACATTGTTGGTTTGACCCATAGAGCCTCTGTACGTCTTATCCACCTTGCCCGCCTCGCCACCTTACACCGTTCTTATGATCCTACACTCCATTCTTTATACACCGTGCTCCATTCACTGGTAGGTTATATTTTTTCCGAAGTGTATTATACGGGAGACTGCAACGCCGGGTGGCCCGGATCGTGCGTAAAACACGAAATCTTCACTGTTTTGACGAGATCTTTCCCTTTGCTGTAGACTTTTCTTAGATGGCTCATTCGAATTGGAATTGAATGTTTAATCAGGGTAAGGTGAGCAATCGTCTGGAAAGCAAACTAAATATTTCACAGCCCTAGGACCTAATGCGTGGTGTCGGCTCTTCTTTCAGTGGTTGAAGGCTATGGAAACTATGTGGTGGATGATGGGGTAAAAGCATACTTCACGTCACCGGAGTACCCGAAGTTTTACATCGGATACGTGTACACGACATGGACTTTTAAGGTAAATACTTTTAATCATAATTAATTACGAATACTATTGATAAGAAATGTTGATCTAGATACTACCTAGTAGGTAGAAATATAGCTGAACATGGTTATTTATTACCGTCTTCACAGTGACATTGTATTACACACTACCTCTGTGCCACTGCTCCTGTACCTACTAGACACTGTGTCACCGTGCCTATATCAAACGTGTTAAACCCTGCTTATGTATCACTGTCACTGTAATACAATCGATCATTAATGCAGCTAAGCCCCCACGGTGTTTAGCGGAATTTCAGGGGGTGCCATCAGATTTCCGGCGGGCACCGTGACCATTGCAGGTGGCGGCGAGGGTCAATCGGGGGAGGGGCAAGTACCCTCTTCCCCCTAGATCCGTCTATGGGCTGATATTTGCATATCTGTTTTGTATGGGACCTCAGGTCGAAGGTGTCCTAGGCTAACAAGTTTTCTCATATCCTTAATTATTACGCATGTGCTCCCTGGCCAGGGAATTCTGTACCTTCAACGTGTGTATGTCCCTAAGCCGAATCTGCCCTCGGCTGCTGAATCCTGTACCTCCGAAGTCCACGTGATCTACGGCCGAAAGTGCCTTCCGGCTGCTCCGAAGGCAGTCGAAAGGCATGTCTGTTTTACACCATCCTCCACGGATTGGTCTATCTGTATATCTGTTTCTTTCTATTTGTTGTTGCGAGAATTGTATTTTTTGTCTTCGAATGAATAAATGAATACATGTGATGGTTCTAAGTGCACAGAGCACGCTTTTCGCCCCGCTGCCGCAGGCCTACCAGGAGTCCAGCAGTCTCCTGCTGTACTGCACCAACAACCAGATGCGCCGCACCAGCCGCCTCTGGGTCAAAGAAGGAGACGGCCGGTACAAAGCCTTCAAGGAGGGACAAGAGATCCTGCAGCTCTACCAAGAGAAGATCACTGTGACGCTGACGTCGCGTCGTGGAGCCTTCGGCAAGCTGCGCTGCTACGTGGAGGCGTACCCGAAGGTGTGTATGTAGCCGTCTACCTTGGCTGATCCACTCTGGTGGCAGCCTTCTTCACGCACCCTGTGTCTCCCCAACTATTATCCAACACCCTTGGCTCAGCCTTTCTGCCGTAGCCACGACCACACCCTCGCAAGTGTTGCAACATGTCGTGATCTATTACTTGAAATAACCTCCCTTTTGCTTTGCGACATTAAAGGGAATGTGGCACCTTGGTCGAATCCTGGAATTTAGTGCAATTAGGCGTACTTTTAGCCGAAAATAATGAAACCACTCATGATTTCTCTGAAAGTGTACAATAAACTCAATATTTTACTTTTTAAAATACTCCTCTAGAAAAAGAAATAAATATCAGCCTGTGGATGATGTCACGATCTGGCAACCACTACCATACTTGAAACGCTTCAAGGGCTTCGATTGGCTGATTCTCATCGTGACGTCAGCATATGTTGTCACACCAGCAGCTCACAACAATGACCGCCCGGCCAGGGGTTGATGAGGGGTTGATGTCAGGTAGGTTTTAGCTTTTTTTCTGCAGAAATATCGAGTTCCAAGACAAATGATATATGGAGTACCGGGTTTTCTGACTTGCTTTACAACTTGGCTATCTCAGTTAAAATCACGTTATGAAGGTGCCACATTCCCTTCAACCCTCGCCCCACCGGGGCCATCAATGGCCCCCCTAAGATTTTTCCGGGATAGCAGAAAAACGACGAGGTGCAGCGCCGTGTTTGAGGGCTCTACCTCTCACTGCATCATTTTCCCATCATCCCTGAAATTTTTTACCACGTGTCACCCAAGGTCAGGTCACCAGACGAGGTCACCTCACTTCAACTTTAGAGCTCTGTAAGAGCTACATTTCGAAGTCGATCGATTTGAAACTTCCTACACTTTATGACCTCTCCAGGGTCTACAAGTTTTAATATCCGGGATTTTTCGATTTCGTGCCCTGAGGTCAGGTCACGAGGTGACCTCTCCCATTGAAAAAGCATGGGAAAAGCTGTCTTATGATCTAAAAGTCACAAAACAATTGAAAATGCTCAACTTGATAAGAAAAGCGTTCTTGGACACCCTTTCACGGATTCAAGGGGCCATATTTGCCCTTTGATCTCTCCAAGGTCGTCCAAGGTCACCAGGGCTAAAAAACAGTATTTTGACAATAACTTTTGACCTAATTAAGCTAGAGCGCTGAAACAAACACCATCGTGTTTGTCTCGTCACTGCCTCTCATTTGATATACGGAAATATTACTTTCTGACCTTTCGTGACCTCAGGTCATATTAGGTCACGATGTGACCTCTGGAGGTCAAAACACTGGCGGAAGGTCTTTACGTGTCCATAGCGGAAAAGAGCTGGCAATTTCCTATTAAATGTACTTTACCAGACCCCAATAGCTCTAATGACACAAGAGTTATGCCCAGTTTTCTTAATCATTGCATATTTGAGTGAAGATAGCCGATCTTGACCTAATTTGATCTCTGGAGGTCAAACCATTGACCTGAGCACTAAAACATGTGAAGTAATTTCTTGCTGAATTCACGCGAGCTTTCTAGTGCACTTTGCAGATTTGCGCTAACTCCCATATTTTCGGAGTTAGAGGGGGCCATCGATGCCCCCGGTGGGGCGAAGGTGGCGCCGGACCCCGGTGGGGCGCGGGTTAAAGTAACCAACCCTAAAAAAATTATCCCACATACTTTTGAGGCGGGCAAAGGTGCCTTGCACAGGACGCCTTATACAAAGTGCTTAAGTAGTAAAGTCTGCTCTTTCTTTACGTATGTGGGTGCATACCTGTGCTGATTAGCTCGGCTCTTCCTTGTATAAGACAGAGCACCCGGTGCAGTTTCGAATGGGTGTGAAAGGACGTCTGCAGTGGCAAGAAAACGTGTCTTGCTTTTAATAATTTTCAGCACTTCAAAGAACATTATTTTTATGGCTGTGATTTTTTGTCAGTCATTTAGAAGAAGCTCTCAACCAAACAAGCAAACTATATCTTTAGATTTTTAATTCGCCACCAGGTTTCATAGTCAACACATTTTGCAGCGAGCATTAGCAAGACCCGCGGATTACTGCAGCGTATAACGTGTGATATAATTTAGACGTATAGTTTCAATGCTTGTCTCATGAAGCATTCCCAGATTCCTATGCTAAATTTCTTCTTCAATTATAGCACGAATATAAAAGGCTTTTGACGTCATCAGAGAACAGGGATTTAGCTCAAAACCACGCGTTGTCGTACTTCCTTTGGACCAATGTATCTTAAAAGGTCATCTTTTGCATTGCGATTCTCACTTATTTCTTATACCAAAACATCAGAGCCGAGAGATCCGTTAAAAGTCCGCTTCTCCGCAACTTGCAAATGCTGCAAATGATTATGGAGTAGCGGGTAGTGGATCTAAAAGAATCCAAGACCGCCACTGCTACCGACAGCCTGTTCAGAAGACTGCCACCCCCTCCCAAAAATAAAAATACGGAGATGGAGATTGTGACAAATATGCTTCTCTATAAGAAAACAAAAGAGGATAGTGTGCCTTTTGAGCGATTTTATTTGTATTTCTCGCAATAAAATGACTAATTTTCATGTAGCATACAGATAGACAGTAGGCGATTTCCCTTGAAATGTATAAAGGTCAATAAAAATGTATTTTAGGGGTAGCACTTTGATAACGTTTTTGATTAAAATGTGGTTGCGGAGTACCGGTTAAAAAATTCTCAAAAAGAAGTGCAGCGCAATAGCGGTGGCGATTTCAGCTAGCCAAGGTGGCAGAAATAGCGGTAGCGCTTTCCAATGCTTGGTAGCAACGTTTCCCTCTGCAAAACGATCTTAGATTTAAAATAATTTTTCAAAGGACGCAGAAGCGCCGTGGCGGTCAAAGCGAATTTTCCACTCGTTGGAAATTTTAAATGGACAAATTATGGATAGAATAAGTCTCAAAATCTGGACAACAGCTCCGGTTTTCATCTCAAATTTCTATGAATAGAAATATTACCCCTTTTCTTACAATTTATGATGCCATCAAGATCGTACCTATGTTTGAGGAGTTTAGCTGAACCCTGGGCTTACCGTCGGTATTCCATATCAAATCCTTATTGTTTCGTTCAAGGTTCAAAACGAGGGGTAAGTATGAAATGGAAATTAAAATCAAATTATAATTTTTCCATCAAATAAAAATTAGCCTAGAATATTTCTGTAAACAAAAAATATCTTTCATATCTTTAAAGCTTGCTGATATATGCAGCTAAAAAATTAAAACTTGACGAATTGTAGACAAATATATATTTTGTCTATGTTCTACAATTTTGGAAAAGAACTACATCAATGCTTAATCAGTCATCTCTCTGAAAATCATTATCATCAATTTTGTTCTCGGAAAAATCATTGCACTTATATGCTTAAAAACTGATATACATGACAAGGTAACTGAAACTCTTGAAGAAGGCGAAATTATACACGGGATTTATTCAGATTTACGAAAAGCTCCTGACACTGTTGATTTTGACATTCTTTTGAAAAAAACTCATAGGAAGAGAAAATTTATATGGCATCCTAAAATTTTACATTTCTCACCAATACCAGCTTACCAACGTTAATAACATACGGTCAGAGTTGCGAAAGATTTTCCGTGGCATCCAACAGGGCTCCATCCTCAAACCCCTCCTTTTCATTATTTATATTATCAATTTTTGCTTAACTTCAAAATACAAAATTGTATTTATTCGCTGGTGACGCCGCGATAATGGTAAGGGGCAAACTCAAGAACATATTAATTACAAACCATAAATGAAATCCTTCATAAAATAAGGCATTGGTTTAGAGCAAACCACTTATCTTTAAACGTTTCGAAATCTTGCTATAAAGTTTACACTAGAGGCAAATATGAACCTTTAAAGATGAAAGTTAATGGTGAAAATATAGATCATAAGACCCAAATTTATTGCTTAACTAGGGATAATAATGGATGAAAGCCCGAAATAGGGTGCTCATTTAAATTATTTGCATACTATACTTACGGAACCTCGGGGTGTTGAGCAGAGCCCAGTTTTCACTCACCACACGTTAGCTGAAGTGTTTATGTAATTCACTGATCCACTCATATTTCAATTATTGTGCTGCTTTTTGGTGGAAAGTTATGGTAGGGGAGACCAAGGCAAAACGGACACCCTAAGTGTTTTTCAAACATAGCAAGCTCAATAGCGGGCCGAAAATTTTGAGCTATACACCCTGACGTAGTCATTAAGGACATCGACTTCTCAGATAAGTTTCTAGCCAGTTTTGATGTTAAATCATTATTTACGAACGTTTCAGTAGAGGGGGCAATGAAAGCTATCGAATCCGTAACAAAGAACATGAACCCTGACCAACTGCCCTTACCAAAACAAGACTATTTAAAATTGCTAAAAATTTGCATGAATTTTGGTGGTTTCACTTTCAACTCGGATGAGTACTTTCAGCACAGTGGTCTTGCGATGGGTTCACCGTTAAGCCCAGTTGCTGCATGCCTACACATGGAATGGCTTGAAAAACATTATTACCTAGAGATAATGGGGTCAAATGTGATCTGGGCTCGATATGTCGATGACATATTAGTTGTAGTTCCCAATGATATGAACTTAGAAACTAAACTCCATCAACTAAACTCAGTTGATCCGAAAATACAGTTCACCATTGAAAAAGAACATTAGAGAACTCTAGCTTTCCTTGACACAGAGATTGTTAGGAGTGCCGAAGTTAAATTCAAAGTATATCGAAAGCCAATGAACAAGGAATGCTATGTCATTATTACTCAGGTCACAGTGATAGGGTGAAGCGAGGAGTAGTATTAGGATTTTTTCTTAGGGCCTTCCGTATTTGTAGTGATGAATACCTGCAAGAAGAGATAGAACATAGTATGACCTCGTTCACAAAGCTAAAATATCCGAGAGGATTTCTGATAAATATGAAGAAGAAAGCTCTAGATATAAGAAAACAATCCGCGAAATCCAACAAAAAGGAGCAGATACGATGTGTTACGACACCTTACTCCAAACCAGCTGAAATTATTGCAAACAAACTTGAAGAAACGGGTTGCAAAGTAGCATTTTGTTCCGGTAAAAAACTTAGTACCATCTTAGTGAAAAAGAAAGATCAGATGACTCAGAACCAAAAAGTGTAGTGTACCAGGTGCCGTGTGGGTCGTGTACGAAATCGTACATAGGTGAAACAGGATGGGGTCTAAAAACAAGATTAAAAGAACATAGAAGAGACCTGCGAAACAACTCAGAATTCAGTGCATTTGTCATACATTCCATGAAAACAAATCATCTACCAAACTGGGATAGAGCTAAAATTATAGCAGTTTGTAAAAACAAAGATAATAGGAATGTTACAAGAAGCAGCACATATAGCCAAAAATGATACTTTTAATCTTAGGCCAGGCTTCATTAAATGGGCAAAATCTGCGGCTGTATTAGGAGTTGGTTAAGCAAAGAGAGAGAAAAAAGAAGAAGAAAAAAGTTTTATATAATGATAACAAAAACAATAATGATGATAAAATAAAAATATAACATTATTTAAAACAGTGATAAGGCTAGATTGTCTCATATCGAAGCTTGCTTGTATACATTTTAGAATAATTCAAGAAGCATTATTGGAATATCCTCAAAAACGGTGCCTTGATATTTCTGTCGCACGATAATTTTGCACAAAAATCCAAACGATGAAACTGCTGCATGTCTTGATGACGGGTTCCTTATCCCTCCTACCATAGATGCTGAAGAAGACAATTTTTGTCGAAACGCGTTCATCTGCCTGCTGTGTTGGTTTAAGTGTTAATAGCGCATTATTCTAAGTGATTGGGGTAAACCAGACCATCAGAACATTTTACACCATTAGTCCATTTTGCCCCTTTCGTTTTGGCCCATAGCTACTCCGATTCAAGTTTTTGGGGCATTCCATGACAAATCGACAAGTCGATAACACCCTCATGTCGCAGATTTTGGTGTATTTTTTGTTAGGGGGCTATTGATGGAGCTGATGACGATTCTCGGATTCATTTTCCTCCCTGACTTACGGTTTGAAAATTATAGCCTCAGGCATTTTGACCATACCCACTTGCATGCCTTTTTAAAGACGACATTTTACCGGTATGCTTCAAAAAATGCCATAAAAACATAATCTGGGTATCTTAAGGACGAATTACGAATTTTAGCTCATTAAAAATATAATTAAAAAAAATTCATTTTAGATATAATATATATTCTTCAATTTTTCAAAATAGATAAAAAATATTTTCCTATGAATTATTTTAAACTTTTTTAGGCTCACATTACTCTTTATACCTTTCTCTATAAGATTCAGTAATAAAAAGAATGGAGACTTTAAGAGAAAGCGAGATCTGAGCTCCCAAACGTCCCGATCCCCACTTTTGTGAGGTTCGTGAGCCAGCGCGGCCCGCCGTTGCTGCACCTATCAAACGTCTCTGGTAACGAAAAAGGTGTCAGTGGTGGAATTGGTCGGCAATGAGGATAAGGATGTATTTAAAACAATAAATTGTAATCAATGTCACATTCCTTAACACGCGCACTGGAGGGGGCCTCGGAGTCCCCCCACCTGTTGTTCAAATGTGGTCGGAGACCACTCGTAGCCGAAACACGATACTTTGCTACAATAAACAGAATTTAATAGCGCGTCGATTGGTGAAGGTTTTTTGAAAATCGGTCAAAATGTTTTTGACTTATAGGCTTTTAAAGCCAGACCTGCATTTTGAGATCGCCGTAATCGCGCGGTCGGACCAGTAAGCTTGCATTTGAGACCAGGTGGTGAAGTCATAACACCATATAACCGGGATTATATGTCAAGGTGACCTCACATGAAGGCCAAGGTCAAGGTCAAAGGTCACAGGTCAAGGTCATATCTGCACTTTCAAGGTCACCGACCACAGTGCTTCCGGTCAAATGACGTTACCCGGTCTGACGTATGTTATGCTATGACGTCATCGATAAGGTACCCCAATACCAAGGTGAAGGTCAAATGGCAAGGTCAAAGGTCATTTGCAAAGGTCAATCCTCATTTCCCGCCAAACAGTGGCTATAGTATTAGTCAAAGTGTACATTATAAGTAGTATACTATATTGTGACCTTACAGGTCAATGTCCTTGAATGACCTTGACCCCAAAATTGAAGGGAAGGCTCTTTGAGACCTTCTCTATATGACCCTGGTCCGCCTTTAGCTTATTCCCGCCATTTTCCCGCTTAATCACGGCATTTACCGGTCGGTCCCCAGCATGGCCAAGTTTTGACATTTATGACCGCGTTTGACCTTGAAGATATTGACATAGGTCAATAAAAATTGGTCATGATGTAGATCACCATAACCCCCACCCACCTCTCAAATTTCAATTTCTATGCTTCTTAGTTTCCGAGATCTTAGGGGAGCCTACCAGGCCCCCTCCAGTGCGCGTCAGTGCCAGACCCCCTCCAATGCGGGTGTTAACACCCGCACAGGAGAGGCGCACTGGAGGGGGCACTGGAGAGGGTGGACTGGTAGCCCCCTGAGCTCTCTGAAACTAGGAGGCTTAGAAAAACTCCGGTTGGGGAGTGGGTGGGAACTATTGAAATCTATATTATGACCGATCTTAATGGACCTAGGTCAGTAAGTTCAAACGAGGTCATAGAGTTCAAATATGTATTAGCCGTGCTTGGTTATTCATCCGGAAATGCCGTGATTAAGCTCAAAGTAGTTCAGAATGCACAAAAAACAGAGCAAGTCATAGTGAGAACGTCCCAAGAATTGTAAACTTAATTTTTGGGGGTTAAGGCCATGCAAGGTCATTGACCTAAGACGTCACAATATGACATATTCCTCTTATTTACACCATGACTAGCAGCATAGCAGCCGTTGGACGGGAAATGAGCATTGACCTTTACCCATGACATTTTGATTTAACCTGTGACCTTGAACTTTACATTGATTTATCTTAACTATGACGTCGTAGCATAAAATACGTCATACTGGGTAACACCATGCGACCGGAAGCACGGGACCAATGACTTTGAGAATGCTGGTATGGCCTTGAATTGTGACCTTGACCTTCATGATGGGTAAAATTGACATATACTCTCGTTTTATTTGGCGCTATAACGTTGCCAGTTGGTGTTTGGTGCACGCGAACTGGTGCAACCGCGCAATTGCAGCGATCTCAAAATAAAGGGTTTAACTTTGAATATAATAACAAAATTGGGGACGATTTTCAAGGTTATTTGACCAATCAACGTGCCATTGAATATTCTCAAAATTAGTGAAATAACGTTTTTTGGCCACGAAGGGTTCTCCAGCCACCTAGTAAAAAGTAGGTGGGGGCCTCTGAGGCTACGCTCCGGTGTGTTTTTTAATACGCGCTGATATGAGGCTCCGGGCCACCTTTACTGGCAGGGGGTACCCATCCCCTTACGATCTCAGCAAACATGCTTGGAAGGGGACACGGAAATCAGTGTTCCATTGCCTGCCTCGATCTCTACCCAAAATGCTTCAACAAAAAGTACTTGAATTAGCTACTGAGTGCAGAAAAGGTTTCAATAAAGCAGTCGCGAGAAAAGGAACATTAAAGATTCACAAGTTCGTACCGGCTAATTCGAAGACTGTTATTGTCCATAAGCTCTCGAACGATGAGGGACAGAAGGTTCTAGTTTCAAATAAATCTGTGAAGTTCAATGGTACCATGTGATGTAGTCGTTCTTTTGGTCCGTGGGTCAGATCTTAAATAAAGCATCATGTCTTAATCTTATATGTTCGAAAAGCAGTTGTCGGCGTGGACACTATGTGACTTTTTGTTTGTGACGTGTGCTTTCTAATATAAATTGAACTGGGATACATGCAACTTTTTTGGGCACGGGTAGAAAAAAACTATCTAAAACAAACCTAATACAACAGTAATAATCGACTTCTTACGCATACTCCTTCCACTACATTTTCCACCAAATGCACCAGAGTGTCGGAATTGTTCCGAATGTTCCGGTAATACGTTCATTTTTTCGGAACGGCTCAAATTTTTATGTTAGCAATATTAGCCTCCGCACCACATCTAGTTCATTCGCAATGTCACCGAAGCGCAGTCTTGCTCAGTTCTCCCCTCCCCGTTACTCCAGTTCCAACTGGACGCGTCTATGCGGCGTGCCGACTGCAGGCTGAGTAGCCGGCGACGGTGATGGGCTTGGTCTGCGGTGCTCGTTACTGATTTTGCTCTGTAGTCTCCATTCTTTTTATTGACGTTATATGTAGTTTAAGCAATGCTCTTTCACATGGAGTTGTTTTGAAGTCAATAAAAACATAGGAAATATGTATGCGTATCTTTGCAAAAGTTTGGAATTATGTTTTATACATATTCGTGCCAATTAATATAATTAAACTTACATATTTGTATTGTTCAGACTTTTGTAATTATTTTCATGTGTACCTTTTGGAGGAGTACGTTTAATTTAAATGGCTTAAAACTCAAGCGAAAAGTCCAATGCACACATCCGTTGTTGGATTGCCCGAGGCTATAACTCCGAAACGATTATCCGGACCAGACTAAAAATACGGCAGTCGTTTTCAGCGCCATTGAGAACCCTAGTCCTAAATTTTCATGAAAATCTGAGATATGAGGGTGTTATTTCAACCCATCGATTTGTCGATTTGTCATGGAATGCCCCTTTTAAGTGGCGGAAAAACAGCACGCTTTGAGATTTGAAATTACACTTACCATAAGCCTACACAGCCACTTATTCAGACATATCACCATCAGAACTGAACTCAGTTTGTCACTTGAAAAATCGGGGATTTAAAACTGGTAAATTTCGTAATACTTACAGGAAAATCCTTTCCAGCCAGCCCGCGTCGAAATGATGCCGCTAACTGACGATATACACGCCATATTCTGGCGTCCTTTGTCTAAAGCAGTAGTTCATCTTCTAAAATCTACATAGAAACACCAGTAACATACCGAAAGAGCAAAAATCTGTTTACCCCAAAGTCCGTTTTGCCCTGATCTCCCCTACTAAAATAGAAAAGCTCTTCAAATTGCAAAAAAACGGGCAGAAAGAATAATATATAAAAGCATGTTTAGATTTGATTTTGTACCTACTAGAAAAAAATTGTGCGATCCCGCAAGTACCACATAAAGAAACCCAGACGTAATTTCATCCTTCGTCGCCATTTGCGCTATAAGAAATTGGTATAGTATTTTGAGGTTCCTTTTGCTGCTACAATATACGGCAAAAAGTGTTCTATTGATCCTAAGAACCGAGAACATGGAACCAATATTTTTCCCTCGTTTCCTAATATAGCTGATGTCCCACTTGAAAAATTGGCTCTAAAGAAAACACTTCGCAACCTGTTTTGGAATCAGTATATTTCCAAGGAAGGAAATGGACGAGTGAGGGAATTTCTTTGTGGATATGCTTGGTTTTATGTCTTGTTTAACTGATCAGCTGACCTGATTAACTACTTACTGCTTTTGTATTCTAAGAGTCGAAGTTCATTAATGAGGGTCGTATAGACAGACTAGAGAGTTAATTAACTTCTCCCTCAAAGTTTAAAAGGTAAAACGGAGAGGAACAATTTTGAAAATTAATTTGTAAAATTAGTCCTACTTTTTCCTGGCGCAAGTTTTCATACTTTCAAACATTTACCCACTAACAACATACTATTGTTCGTGGTTCCGACGAGTAAAAGGAGGCGACTCCTCGCTCGGTGGAGCCAGGGGGAAAATACTATTAACAGCGTGCAGCTGGGCGGGTCGACTCATCAATGAAAAAAGCACAACGATGGGGAGTGGTGCAGCCAGCTAACAGAAGTGAACTAACGTTCAGTTATTGGCAAATATTTTTGACCTGGCTATATGGGTGAGGAAGGGCACTCCTGCCTACCTTTTAAATGGGTAATGGGTAAAAAACATAGCATTCGTCAGACTGAACAATACTATCTGACCGCAAGACTGGTCAATGATCTTGACGTGTGACCTGTGACTTTTACTTTAATGTGGGGTGACCTTGATATACAAGCCATATTATATAACAGCCATAAATTCATATTCATAAAAACAACCCGACCATAAAAAACATACCCGATTATAAAAGCATAACCATGCCAGGTAAATATTCTAGCGGGATTTACATGCGTCAAATGTATTCTCCCGCAGGTTGAACCTCTGAAGCCTGTGACTGGAGGTGGCGGGACTGGGACTGGAGGCACCGGGACTGGAGGCACCGGGACTGGAGGCACCGGGACTGGAGGCACCGGGACTGGAGGCACCGGGACTGGAGGCGGTGAAAGCGGAAGCACTGGGACCGGGACTGGAGGCGGCGGGACTGGGACTGGCAGTACTGGGACTGGAGGAGGCGGGACCGGGACTGGAAGTGGATCTCAGTCGGGCGCCGTCGGCATCAACGATGGCCTCTGTGGCAGGACCAACTACAGGCTGAGGATCGTCGGCGGAGAAGAGGCACCCAAGAATGCCTATCCTTGGCTGGTGAGAGAGGCGCAATAGTGACGTGGCCGATGGTTTTGCTATTATGAAATAGTCTTATTCATATCTGGAGGTCAATTGTGACGCATCGAGCTGAAGAAGAAAGAAAATATCAGAAGTCATTAGAGGGCTCTTGTTACCCCAATTTCCACTATATACGTCAGAGATACATGCTGAACTTAAACTAACACAGACATACGTTCTCCTCTCGGATAGAGCCCGCCATTTTCAACAGTTGCTGGTTATGCCGATCGCCCCTTTAGTCTATGGACCGCCCCAGTTGAGCCGCGGTGTGCTGTCACAGGTGGGTATAGCAACGCCAGGAAGCAGCATGCCCTTCTGTGGCGGCTCGCTCATCACGGAGCGCTACGTCCTCACCGCTGCTCACTGCGTCGAAGGGTAAAGGACGGCAACAGGGGTAAAGAATGGGGACGGAGAAATGATTAGAGGGGAAAGGGGTAGGGAGGAACGGAGCTGAGGTATGGTTAGAACTGGTTACGGACGGACGGAGTTGAGGGATGGTTAGAACTGGTTACGGAGGGACGGAGCTGAGGGATGGTTAGAACTGGTTACGGAGGGACGGAGCTGAGGGATGGTTAGAACTGGTTAGGGACGGACGGAGCTGAGGGATGGTTAGAACTGGTTACGGAGGGACGGAGCTGAGGGATGGTTAGAACTGGTTACGGAGGGACGGAGCTGAGGGATGGTTAGAACTGGTTAGGGACGGACGGAGCTGAGGGATGGTTAGAACTGGTAAGGGAGGGACGGAGCTGAGGGATGGTTAGAGCTGGTTACGGAGGGACGGAGCTGAGGGATGGTTAGAACTGGTTAGGGAGGGACGGAGCTGAGGGATGGTTAGAACTGGTAAGGGAGGGACGGAGCTGAGGGATGGTTAGAGCTGGTTACGGAGGGACGGAGCTGAGGGATGGTTAGAACTGGTTAGGGAGGGACGGAGCTGAGGGATGGTTAGAACTGGTTAGGGAGGGACGGAGCTGAGGGATGGTTAGAACTGGTTACGGAGGGACGGAGCTGAGGGATGGTTAGAACTGGTTAGGGACGGACGGAGCTGAGGGATGGTTAGAACTGGTTACGGAGGGACGGAGCTGAGGGATGGTTAGAACTGGTTAGGGACGGACGGAGCTGAGGGATGGTTAGAACTGGTTAGGGACGGACGGAGTTGAGGGATGGTTAGAACTGGTTACGGAGGGACGGAGCTGAGGGATGGTTAGAACTGGTTAGGGAGGGACGGAGCTGAGGGATGGTTAGAACTGGTTACGGAGGGACGGAGCTGAGGGATGGTTAGAACTGGTTAGGGACGGACGGAGCTGAGGGATGGTTGGAACTGGTTAGGACGGACGGAGCTGAGGGATGGTTAGAACTGGTTAGGGACGGACGGAGTTGAGGGATGGTTAGAACTGGTTACGGAGGGACGGAGCTGAGGGATGGTTAGAACTGGTTAGGGAGGGACGGAGCTGAGGGATGGTTAGAACTGGTTAGGACGGACGGAGCTGAGGGATGGTTAGAACTGGTTAGGGACGGACGGAGTTGAGGGATGGTTAGAACTGGTTACGGAGGGACGGAGCTGAGGGATGGTTGGAACTGGTTAGGGACGGACGGAGTTGAGGGATGGTTAGAACTGGTTAGGGACGGACGGAGTTGAGGGATGGTTAGAACTGGTTAGGGAGGGACGGAGCTGAGGGATGGTTAGAACTGGTTAGGGACGGACGGAGCTGAGGGATGGTTGGAACTGGTTAGGACGGACGGAGCTGAGGGATGGTTAGAACTGGTTAGGGACGGACGGAGTTGAGGGATGGTTAGAACTGGTTACGGAGGGACGGAGCTGAGGGATGGTTAGAACTGGTTAGGGAGGGACGGAGCCGAGGGATGGTTAGAACTGGTTAGGACGGACGGAGCTGAGGGATGGTTAGAACTGGTTAGGGACGGACGGAGTTGAGGGATGGTTAGAACTGGTTACGGAGGGACGGAGCTGAGGGATGGTTGGAACTGGTTAGGGACGGACGGAGTTGAGGGATGGTTAGAACTGGTTAGGAACGGACGGAGCTGAGGGATGGTTAGAACTGGTTAGGGAGGGACGGAGCTGAGGGATGGTTAGAACTGGTTACGGAGGGACGGAGCTGAGGGATGGTTAGAACTGGTTAGGGACGGACGGAGCTGAGGGATGGTTGGAACTGGTTAGGACGGACGGAGCTGAGGGATGGTTAGAACTGGTTAGGGACGGACGGAGTTGAGGGATGGTTAGAACTGGTTACGGAGGGACGGAGCTGAGGGATGGTTAGAACTGGTTAGGGAGGGACGGAGCTGAGGGATGGTTAGAACTGGTTAGGACGGACGGAGCTGAGGGATGGTTAGAACTGGTTAGGGACGGACGGAGTTGAGGGATGGTTAGAACTGGTTACGGAGGGACGGAGCTTAGGGATGGTTGGAACTGGTTAGGGACGGACGGAGTTGAGGGATGGTTAGAACTGGTTAGGGACGGACGGAGTTGAGGGATGGTTAGAACTGGTTAGGGACGGACGGAGTTGAGGGATGGTTAGAACTGGTTACGGAGGGACGGAGCTGAGGGATGGTTTGAACTGGTTAGGGACGGACGGAGTTGAGGGATGGTTAGAACTGGTTACGGAGGGACGGAGCTGAGGGATGGTTAGAACTGGTTACGGAGGGACGAAGCTGAGGGATGGTTAGAACTGGTTAGGGACGGACGGAGCTGAGGGATGGTTAGAACTGGTTAGGGACGGACGGAGTTGAGGGATGGTTAGAACTGGTTAGGGAGGGACAGAGCTGAGGGATGGTTAGAACTGGTTATGGAGGGACGGAGCTGAGGGATGGTTAGAACTGGTTAGGGACGGACGGAGCTGAGGGATGGTTAGAACTGGTTACGGAGGGACGGAGCTGAGGGATGGTTAGAACTGGTTACGGAGGGACGGAGCTGAGGGATGGTTAGAACTGGTTATGGAGGGACGGAGCTTAGGAATGGTTAGAACTGGTTAGGGACGGACGGAGCTGAGGGATGGTTAGAACTGGTTAGGGAGGGACGGAGCTGAGGGATGATTAGAACTGGTTACGGAGGGACGGAGCTGAGGGATTGTTAGAGCTGGTTACGGAGGGACGGAGCTGAGGGATGGTTAGAGCTGGTTACGGAGGGACGGAGCTGAGGGATGGTTAGAACTGGTTACGGAGGGACGGAGCTGAGGGATGGTTAGAACTGGTTACGGAGGGACGGAGCTGAGGGATGGTTAGAACTGGTTACGGAGGGACGGAGCTGAGGGATGGTTAGAACTGGTTAGGGAGGGACGGAGCTGAGGGATGGTTAGAACTGGTAAGGGAGGTCTAACGTTACCTACTGCTTGCCGCCCGCTGCGTGAAAGAGCAAAGATAAAGTATTCTAACAATCCGGGCGTATATTTTTTAAATGATTGGGGGTGCCAAAATTTGGAAAAATTTCATTAACCACCATATTAAAAGGTGATAGTACAGTATAAAGAGTGCTTTAGGGTTTCCACATGCATGTTGAACTGAATAAGACCAGTTTAAGGGTCTCTTAAACGAAAAACACGAAAATTGTAAGGATATTTCAATACTATTTCCAGGATTTATTGGGGGTTCGCGAGCACCCCATAATATGTAAATCCACGTCCCTGCTCAGTGGTGATTACAAGGTGGGGAGGGGGCTAGGGAGGATCAAGCCCCCACCCCCGAAATGTCCAAAAGTCCCAATAGTTAATACATAGGCGATGGGCTGACCGAGGCTATGGCGGGTAAGAATCGAGCCCCAGTCCCTGGCCCCAATGTTTGTTTTCTGAATCTGCCACTTCTCCTGCCCATGGTCAGTCAATACCTGACTGCGCACCTGTCGTTCTCTCATGTTTATATTGTCCAGTGTTCATACGATGTTTATTGTATTGTATCGGAACCCTGAACTCCAGAGAGGCGCGAGGTAAGGATAAACGGCAGGGTCTTTCTGTGTCAAGACGACCGCAAGTCGTCCTCAGTCGTTTGGATCTTACTGAAATGCGGACGGCGTATGTGATATATCATATCATGAACCTTCATTGCCGCTTAGTCTTGGGTGATCTTTGGGGTATTTTCTGCAGGTTGCGAATTTTTTTCTCAGATGCTTAAGTGGTTAAGTCGTATGGATCGGACGTTTTCTGTCCCATAACCCGAATCTGACATTTGAACCGGATGAAGTTAAATCATGAATTAGAACAACGTTTTTAATTTCTTCATTTCCACAAATCTCTCACACATATTGTGAGTCTATTTATAGGCCAGACGTGAAATGAATATAACGTATGGCCACCCTGTAAATTTTGAGAATATAATCCATTAGATTATGAAAAAGCACCATACGCCACCATGCTCTCAGGTGATTCGGAAGAAAACACGATATATACTGTACTTGTTTTTTCCAAACGATACTAAATTTGACGCATGTGTTCTTTCACTCTAACTATAAAAAACGCAGGGGTTCCTCAAACGCGTCCCTCCAACTTCGGCCGAAGAGGGACAATCCCCACAAGTTTCCTGAAGGCAACAACAAAAAAGTAGCGGAGGTCCACCATACGATACAATATGGTAAATATTTTAAAAATCGTGAAATAAGCAAGCAGCTATTCCTCCGTCAAATGAGCATCGTAGGGGATAAAAACATAAACTACCAAAAAGTCAAACGAAAGAAATGAGACAGGCATAATAACACCCTTAGATCACACACACACACACACACACACACACACACACACACACACACACACACACACACACACACACACACACACACACACACACACACACACACACACACCCACCCCCACACACACACACGCACACACAGAAAAAAAACAGCACTTGACGCACCATTTAAAACACGTTAACGCACGTACACACTTAAAGGTCCAATATGTTTCGTATAGAGTGTTCAAAACTGTCAAGACTGACACTGTTCTAAAGATCGACTGGCAGGACGCCACAATGTGAGACCGCAGAAAGAAAAAGTGTACGCTGTCCTGCGTTTGTTGCAGCACGCGATGGCCACAAATGCCCACTGTGCCTAGTATCGTGCATGTGCTTGGTATGGTGCAGCATGCTGCTCAGGACAGATAGTTCTCCAGATCACAACCGACCTTTCACCGAGCACAGCTGATTGTAGTGATCTTCCCGATTTTCACCCGTGTTTTTTCGTGAAACTTGGCACATTTTACGCATATTTTCCTGTCGGATGCTGCCTATGTAGCCTGAGGAGGGAGCAGACACCGTTGAATCCACAGGAGAGACTGCTGACCAGAATGTGCGGTTTTCAGAAAGCGGCCTCGGGAGGTGTGGGTGCTGGTGGGTAAACATCTCCGTGACAACGACCCAGACCAGAAGTCAGTCAGGGTCAGCAACATCAACGTCCACCCACGCTACGCGAAGAAAACGAGCAACAACGACGTCGCGCTCCTCAGGTGATACGGTAGCAGGCAGCTGTCTGAAATGATGTATCGGTACTCATAATTGGCACACCTTAGGCTGAAAGGTATGACTCGAATTCCTTATCATAGGCGGATCAAGGATCTTCCATCGGGAAGGGGACATATGGTCGAGGGGGAGCCATTTGGACCAGGGGTCACCACTTTTGGGCGAAAAACCTACCAAGTGGGAGCCAAATCTTATCGCAGGGGCGCCCATTCTGGGGGAGGCGACATTTCAGGGGGGGCGTCGTGACCATTTCAGGGAGCGCCGAGGGTTGATTGGGTTAAGGGAGAAAAGTCTTCCACTTTGTCCCTAGATCCTCCTATGTTCCTTATCTTTTCAACTATTTCATCCAGAATTATGCGTGTCAAAGGCCACTGACGACGTGCGACCGTCTAAAAGCGTGTCCGCCTGCAGTCTGTCTGACCGAAATAGTAACTGTTTTCCGTTCTCATCGTTGTCGTCTGTAGTTTATTCCGAGAACTGATACCAGAAGTCTGAAACTTGCACAGGTGAAAGATATGGGCCCAGGTAAGCTTTGAGTTTTTTAATTCTCATTTCTTTCGTTTTGGGGTGGAGAACATATTTGTCATCTCCTTAAAATGTCTCAAGCAAAAATTTGAATTTAAAAAACAATCAATCAACTTTTACTATGCGAAACTTTTAGCCTTAAAGGGTGTGTGGCACCCTTATAACGTGATTTTAACTGAGATAGCCAAGTTGTAAAGCATGCCGGAAAACCCGGGACTCAATATATAGTTTGTCTTGAAGCTCAAAATTGCCGTAGAGAAAAGCTAAAAACCCAAAATGAAGGTACCTAAATGTACCCAAAATGAAGGTACCTAAGCCAGCTGTTGTACACTTGTCAGCTGTTGGTATGACAACGTGCTGACTTCATGGTGACTAATCAGCTAAATGAAGCCCTTGAAGTCTATTAAATATGGTAGTAGTTGGCAGATCATGACGTCATAGTTGTAAAGCATGCCGGAAAACCCGGGACTCAATATATAATTTTTCTTGAAGCTCAAAATTGCCGTAGAGAAAAGCTAAAAACCCAAAATGAAGGTACCTAAATGTACCCAAAATGAAGGTACCTAAGCCAGCTGTTGTACAGTTGTCAGCTGTTGGTATGACAACGTGCCGACGTCATGGTGAGTAATCAGCCAATCGAAGCCCTTGAAGTCTATTAAATATGGTAGTAGTTGGCATATCATGACGTCATCCACAGGCAGAGGTTTATATTTTACCATAGAGAAACATTTTAAAACTCAAAATATTGAGCCGATTGTACATTTTTCAGAGAAATCATGGACGTCTTCATGATTTTCGGTTAAAAATACTCCTAATTATACTAAATTCCAAGATTCAAGCAAGGTGCTACATTCCCTTTAAAGGGAATGTGGCACCTTGGTCGAATCCTGGAATTTAGTGAAATTAGGCGTACTTTTAGCCAAAAATAATAAACCACTCATGATTTCTCTGAAAAATGGTCAATAAGCTCAATATTTTGTTTTTAAAAATACTCCTCTAGGAAAATAAATAAATAGCTGCCTGTGGATGATGTCATGACCTGGAAACCACTACCATACTTGAAACGCTTCAAGGGATTCGATTGGCTGATGCTCATCGTGACGTCAGCATATGTCGTCACACCAGCAGCTCACAACAATGGCCGCCCGGCGAGGGGCTGGTGTCAGGTAGGTTTTAGCTTTTTTCTACGGAAATATCGAGTTCCAAGACAAATGATATATGGAGTACCGGGTTTTCCGACTTGCTTTACAACTTGGCTATCTCAGTTAAAATCACGTTATGAAGGTGCCACATTCCCTTTAAGGGAAAGCCATTAAAAGGTTTGAACCGAGATATGTGACCAAATGGCATTGACGGCTCAAAATCGGGTTCCTTCAGCTGACCCAATTCCCACCCTATTGCACAAACTAAAAGACATGAAGCCAAAAACTCAGTCTGCAAGATCAGTTTTGGCCGATTCTTTAAGACTCTTTGAATTTAGGTATTTTTCAAGTGGTTTAATGCGGAAAGTTTCAGAAATTCTAGAATTTGGTCTTATTTGCAAAAGTGGTGTTTATGAGGGCTAAAAATATCATAAAAACGAAGTCAGCCAAGAGACGTTACCAGAAGAGAAGAAATCAATTTTTTTAAACAAGTACCTCAGCTTAGGTAAGCGTAAGAACCAGCTAAGTGCCAGAACGTTTCTGTGCATGTCCAGTATGTTTCAAACTACACCCAGTGAAAGGGTGAATAAATTGACCTCTTGCACTTTGCAACGCGATTGCGTGCCTTCATATGCCATTGAGCATGGTAAACTGTTACGCATCCTGTAGCCCATCTCCTATTCTCTTGTGTTTTTTGTTCTCTGGCATTACGGTATCTAGTTCTCCTACAAGCCAGACCTTAATGTTGATCCCACTCTCGAAAGCAGCAAACACAGGCGATGGCGGCTGTATCTTTTGGTGGGCTCTAGAAACCACCCGTGGCGATGATGCTGCTTACTTGCTATATATTGACCCCCGCCCCAGTGGGAGGGGAGGGGGTTCGAAACCCCTCACCTCAATCTCGGCTCTTATGCGGAATAGCGAACAAGGCGAATGGTAGTAGATAGCTCATAAAAAATGATCACGAAACTTTAGCGTCACTTTTCGGCCCAGTTCAATATTGAGGTCATGGCAGGTCAAATAGTTTGTGACTGAGAGCTTTGCCTGTTAGTGAGACAAATGCATGATTAGCTGCTGATCATTGGCTTTTGGCTGAATATAAATTCCGCACTTTCTTTCATTCCATTGATATGGTTCAAATTGCGTTTACATACTCTGAATCCCTGTTTCTAGAACCCTTGAATTAAAAAGCATGTTAATACAATTAACTCGGAAGAGTAGTTCCAAAAAGTTAGAACCCTGACAGTACGTCGACGCTTCGCCTTTCCAAACATCCGACGCGTCGACTTGGCTCTAATGCGCGAAATTCACTGCTCCAGTAGCTACCCTGCTAAGACGTGACTCCCTCGGCTACCAATAGTTTCCGTCCCCCGTCAAATATGTGGCTGCTCACTCGTAATAATTATATATGTATATACATGTATACATTCATATATATATATATATATATATATATATATATATATATATATATATATATATATATATATATATATATATATATATATATGTGTGTGTGTGTGTGTGTGTGTGTGTGTGTGTGTGTGTGTGTGTGTGTGTGTGTGTGTGTGTGTGTGTGTGTGTGTGTGTGTGTGTGTGTGTGTGTGTGTGTGTGTGTGTGTGTGTGTGTGTGTGTGTGTGTGTGTGTGTGTGTGTGTGTGTGTGTGTGTGTGTGTGTGTGTGTGTGTGTGTGTGTGTGTGTGTGTGTGTGTGTGTGTGTGTGTGTGTGTGTGTGTGTGTGTGTGTGTGTGTGTGTGTGTGTGTGTGTGTGTGTGTGTGTGTGTGTGTGTGTGTGTGTGTGTGTGTGTGTGTGTGTGTGTGTGTGTGTGTGTGTGTGTGTGTGTGTGTGTGTGTGTGTGTGTGTGTGTGTGTGTGTGTGTGTGTGTGTGTGTGTGTGTGTGTGTGTGTGTGTGTGTGTGTGTGTGTGTGTGTGTGTGTGTGTGTGTGTGTGTGTGTGTGTGTGTGTGTGTGTGTGTGTGTGTGTGTGTGTGTGTGTGTGTGTGTGTGTGTGTGTGTGTGTGTGTGTGTGTGTGTGTGTGTGTGTGTGTGTGTGTGTGTGTGTGTGTGTGTGTGTGTGTGTGTGTGTGTGTGTGTGTGTGTGTGTGTGTGTGTGTGTGTGTGTGTGTGTGTGTGTGTGTGTGTGTGTGTGTGTGTGTGTGTGTGTGTGTGTGTGTGTGTGTGTGTGTGTGTGTGTGTGTGTGTGTGTGTGTGTGTGTGTGTGTGTGTGTGTGTGTGTGTGTGTGTGTGTGTGTGTGTGTGTGTGTGTGTGTGTAGTTTGGTAGGATGTTCTCATTTTGGCACGACCGTTGAATAATAAGGCACTTTTTGCTTTTGCGATCTTCTTGTTGGTATTTTCGATCGACCGGATTATCTTTTTTGTTTTCGTGTTTAGGTAAAATATGAAATTTCCTAGGGGCATTTGTGGTGGATATATTATTGCTTAACGTTTCGGATTATCTAATAAATCCATTATCAAAAGCATACATATACACATGACTCACATAAAATCAAAAAGTTAACGATTACATCGAGATAAAATCAGATCGAGCCGTTCGGGAAATGTCATTGCAGTATATTTTTATAATCACTACACGTCTCTTGAAAAATAGATCACACTTCGCTACATGCATAGGCGTAGGAATGGGGTGGGCCAGGGGGCCATGCCCCCTCAATATTCATGATTCTTAACCATTAACCTTATGGCGTTGACTGGAAAGAAATGACTTCAAAATGCCCGCTGGCCCCCCAATATTCTGGACGTTCCTACGCCTATGGCTACATGACATGGTTCATAGTACACTTTTCATTGCGCGGAACATAAATACTATTATTATGTTCGCTGTTTTCAGTGCGAGATAAAACATTAACTGCAGCGTGTACCTACGTAAGTCAATTTGCGATTGATGTGCTCCACGGGGTAAGTGTATTTTGTAAGTGCAGTTGTTTGTTAAAAGTTGGTGTGTGTTCGCGGATGTAAATGGTTTCAGTGATCATGAGTTGTGTGCGGCTGGAGCATGTTTTCAGGACTGTTGTGTTTTGTGTGAGGTGCTTTCGTGTAAGTGCAATGCCATGGTGTTCTGTCATGTGTTCCTTGAGTGTGCCTTCTTGTAGGTGCAAAGTGAGACGACTGATCTCCCAACCGTTTGGAATGTTAAAATTTCAGGTGAACAGACTATAACAAACTATATAAAGTAACTTGTGGCTAGTCTCTCCTCCAATTTCCTGACCCACGGTTGGGAGGTGCTGGGAAAATTGGCTGTCGCCGATGAAACTGATGAGTCGGGGGACAATATAAACATATATGTATATATACCTATATATATATTTATATACTATATATATATATATATATATATATATATATATATATATATATATATATATATATATATATATATATATGTATATACATATATATATACGTATATGTTTATAATGTGCCTCGACTCCCGTGCCATTTCTGCCTGCACTGCTCTAGCAGGAGGTTCGACCCTGTTGCTGACCTCCTGCCCGCCTCAGGCTCTCGGAGTCGCTGCGGTCACAGATCCGCCACAGCAGCGGTACCGTGCGCACAGTCTGCCTGCCCACCTCCGCCTGCAGCGACACCAACACCTGCTTCACCGGCCGCCGCTCTGTGGTGGCCGGATGGGGCACGCTGAAGAGCAATGGGCCTACGCCTCGTCAGGTGCAACATGTCACAGTTCCTGTGGTAGAGAACGCGCAATGCGACAGATTTTACCAAGCCGGCAGCTTCCCCGGGGCACCATTACTTCAAAGATGGTCTGCGCTGGGTACACGAGTGGAGGCAAGGACTCCTGCCAGGTGAGACAGAACGGGTCAATGGTGGTGTGGACCTGCAGTGTGTCTTACGAGGCCTGCCTTACATGCCTGTCGATCAATGTTTTCGTAGCATGTCCCGGTACTGAGGCACACATCTAAATTTTATCGATAACTGTTCCGGGGTTTAGGGAAACCCCTTTTCAAGAAGCATGATTACTGATACACCTCAAACCACACCAGAAAGGCATAGCATTACGCCTATCATTGCTCAATGATGTCGTCACTAAAGTAAAACGGATGATATTGTTCAGAAGGTTGACTGGTGGCTTCCGCTCCCCTCGCCAGGGAGACAGCGGCGGGCCCCTGGTGGTGAAGGATAGCGCCACCTACGTCTACACCCTGGTCGGAGTTGTCAGCTTCGGCTACCTCTGCGCACAACCACGCTTCCCTGGAGTCTACGCCAGGACTTCGGGTACGTGGCCCCCTCCGAAGCCCAACATTTACACTGAACTTGACTGGTTCTGTTTGAAGTTGAGAGTTGAAGCACCAAAATCTTGCTTGTAAACTTAAAAGGAATCGGGGAAAAAAGGAGGACGATCACTTGGGGGGCAAAAACATAGTTTTGCCCCGAGTTTTTCCATTTGAGGGGGGCAAATGCCTGTTCCCCCCTTGGATCCGCCACTGGCCCCCGCGTCAGCAGACTCAGCACAGGAGCGATGTCTTCAGCTCCCTTGTGTAGGCTGTGAAAGCTCTAGTCAACATTGTTTCTTTACAAGTAATCATCTGAATGATGATGAATGTGACTGTAAGGGTTCAGTCATTGTCAGCATTCTGTTTATGTATCGGATAAAATGTTTAAATGTGCATTAATATGCCCCTCCCCTCCAGTCAATATAAACAAAGAAAAAAATTATGTCTTCCAAAGTTTTGCAAGTCCTGCCTCTCGCAAAGCTCTGTATTACATCTAGGCTCTTTCTTAACCTTCGCCCGGGTGGGGGTCTTTTAGACCCCCCTCGGGTTTTTCCGAAGTGACCAAAGACGGCGGCGCGCAGCGCCGCCAAACTTGGTCTGGCTGTTCCTTCATCATTTTTACATATTTCCTGAAAATTTTGGCTCAAAGTCATATCAGGTCAGGTCACCAGGCCAGGTGAAGTGACCTCACCTCAAAAATACTTAGGACGGCATAACTAAAAGAAGGGTGAATCGATCAAGTTGAAACTCATACCACATCTTGGGCCCACCAGGAGCTACAACATTTGTTCCGGGATTTTTTATATTGGTGACCTAAGGTTATGTGCAGAGCATGACCTCCCCATTGACAATACATAGGGAAAATCACAAAATGAGCTTTTCTCAGTAAGTATGGATGGAATCAACTTCAAACATCGGTTGCGACTTGCTCTTAGCCCATTTCTGAAGCTGATGCCAACATTTTTTGACTTGTGACCTTTAAAAGGTCACCTTAGGTCAAATAAGCATTTTTGGTGTTTTTCTCTATAAATTTTGAATAAACTGAGATAGAGCTTTTATTTTGTCACCAAAGTGTTTGTATAGTCACTGGAACTCAAATGATATACATCATGACTATACCAGGTCAAGTTGGGTCAGACCGTTGACCTGGGTCAGGTCAAATTCTTAAATTTGACCTGGCATAGCAATATCATATATCATTCGATTCGTATTGACGAGAGGATTGCAATGGTGCATAAACTATGGCTGTATCTTGTTTGGTTTGGAAGCTATTAGCGAAAAAGTAAACGCCCTTATGCATGGGTGGCTATGGACATTCCCAAGAATATGCCCAATATTTAGTGACCTGTAGCTCCCTAGGCTTTGACCTGACACGAAAATGAATGCCACTGCAATGAAAGCGCATCTCAAGAGCTTTCGAATGGTGTTAGAAAAATGTTTCTAACTATCATAGTTTCTGAGATATAGGAGGTTTTCTTAGTACACCTCATGTTAGCGATTTTGACCTATTTTGACCTCTGGTGACCATGATATTGACCTGACAAGAAAAATGACGGACGTATTTTCGATATAATTTTCAAAGAGCTTTCGATTGCCGTTTTGCACTTTTTTCTAACTCTCTTAGTTTTTGAGATCGTGGGGGGTCTTTTAGCCCCCCACCAGGGCGAAGGTGGCTCGTACCCGCCACCGGGGCAAGGGTTAAGTGGCTTGCTGCTCCTGTGCACTCTCCCAAAGAGTTTTACACCGGCTGATTAGCATTGGGCGTATGTTGCCGTTTTTTATTGAATCCGTTCTTTACTTGATTTTACATTTTCTTGTTATCTATTTTATTGGCTATATATGACAATTTGTAGACTCCAGCAAAATGTCTGCTCATGGGGGATATCCGCTGCACATGGTTATGGCCACCCCATACTCTTAGAAGTTGGCGCGTCCGTAAACCCCAAAAATGATGATACAGGCTTGATCGGCTTAAAACATAAATGATGTAGTTGTGCAAATCGCGATTTAATTAACAGGTTCAATTTCCGAAACCTGACTGTGATTATACTGCAAAAAATTAAGACGTAGAACTGCTTCCGTTGAAACCGTTCGAGGACTTGAACAAGTGGCACTTCGCTGACACAGATCCCAGCTGGTAACGAACCCTACCTCTCTGTTCCAGAGTTTACTCAGTGGATCGAGGAAAATACTCGGAAATAAATCAAGGCTGAGCACCGGTGCTGTTTCATCATGGCTGAAAGGTCGTCTTTGTAAGCACACTGATCTCCTTCGAGTGGCATTTGATGTTATCCACAAGAAGGATCCTCTCAATGTTCCTCCGTATTGAACTCGGAGGCCTTATCGCTGTTTTGAGATTCAATAGCAGATTCTCCGTCATGGCAAACAACTTTTGGGCTGGTGAGGCCCGAAACACCGACTTTGCTGTTAGCAGTGCATGTTTACGTCGTTGAAGACGCACTAGCAGCAGCGGCGGATTCAGGATTTCTGATCAAAGCCAGATGGGGTGGGGGGCTCCGCTTTTGGGCAGCGCTGTCAGAGGGGCGCACCGAGTACTATCACAGGTGTGCCGGTAATTGCATGCTGGAGGAGGGGGGGGCGATTCCAGGGGATACCAGTGCACAGTGTTGGGACACAGAGTGTCTAATGAGTGTCCGTCCCTTTGGCCCACGGAACCGCCCATGTTGTGCACAATGTGTTGGAGCAGCCTGACCACCGATTATCAAATTATCGGTAGATCTCGCTCACCCCACTGTTCGACAAGATAAATTACCCACTAAATTACTAATCCCACATCGATGTAAAGACTCGAAAATGTGCAAGAGTTCTCATAACGTTAGCGTGCAAGCTTTGCCCTACCTCGGGCGGTTCTCACCGTTATTGTTGAATCTCAGGCTGTCTATCGTTCGACATTGTATCCCAAGCTATGGTTCCTGTGAAGCCTGCAGATGCACCGCGTGCAGAAAATCACGGAGTCAACTCCAGCCTGGAGATAGCCTTTTTACAAAAGGCTGAAGAACTGGGTCAAATCGCCGGCATGGCAGAGGGCAATTCATTTTCTAACCAGGTATTTAGGCATTGTTCATGCACGGCTCCGATTGTATACCTTTTACAGAGCAGTTTTTGTAACTTATTTTGATCTGATGTGTGATGGTATGTATGAATGCATGGTTTTGCCTTTACAGCTGTTACTATTGTTATTTATCATAGACGTGAATAAGTAAAAAGCCTTTTCGTGTGAATTTTATTTGAATAAAATATGACTCTGAGTCTAAATATGCAGCGTACGTGGCACCCTTCTGGTTCATGTTTATGCCATTTTGGCCCCAAATAAGCATGGTTTTATTCCACGCAAGTCCTGCGATAAAAACAGCGTGGAAATGTAGACGGGGAATTTTCTAACAGCAGCTCTATACGCTCTGGGATACCAGAGGACGGGATTTTATCCCCTTTGCTGGTTGCGTCTTTGTCAATTCCACACGTTCCAAATTTAACGTTGCCACGTGATTCGGACAACTTGCTTCCTCTTTGCCGGTAATGCGCAACTCTACTATCAAATTACCGTTTTAGCTGACACTGAGCAGCTCCAGATCTATCTCATATGCATCCAGACTCGGGAGCGTATGACACTTTCGACAAAGCAGCGCAAGCTCAGAGAGCGCACGATTTAGAAGTCGATGGCTCTTCCACACCGATGGGGAAGAGGGGAAGAACACGCGCCCCCTGCATCCCAGGTGGTATATTGGCGCCCCAGGGATCGTTCGCCCACACCACGATACCACAGATCTGTCAAATATTTTATGTCCTCCTCTCTTCACCACTCCTACAACGAATTTCGCTGACGAAGGTTTACAGAAGCGCTCCAACAAGAATTGTTCACCGAGTGGAGAAAGCGCTTCATTTCATTGAACTCATCCTCTACTGATCATGTCATTCTGATTAATGTCCACCATGTTGAACGAAAGGTACCATGCTGAAGGAAGGGGCCCAACCCCCAAGGTCCAGCAGTGGGAGAGGGGGACTTCCGCACCGTTAACCTAACGGCTCCTCCGCCTATGATCTGAAATATTCCTTCAGCCCACATGGCTGCTCGAGCTAAGTATAGTTACAATTTCCACAAAACATGCACAACCTTCTCATGCAGTTCCAATAGTAAGTACAACAGCAATGTATGTATTTGCTATATTTTAACTGTGCCACATCTATGCACTATAAGAAACATCTCACACAAACAACTATTACTTTTTCGCTGCCGCCCTTGCCTTCATCATCTCCCCGAGCATTTTGAGACCATTCTCATTGACACTGTAATACGGCAGTTTCTTCATTTTAGCCAGCCATGCCGTCAGATGCGACCAGGCGGACATATCAAAGCCAACCACCTCCAGCGAAGTGATCATTGCCAGCAAGGCAAGGTCAGCCAAGGTTATCTGGGAACCAGCCACACACGGCGACTTCTCCAGGTAAATATTCAGCACCTCCAGCAGGTCTTTGATTTGTTGTTCCAAGGCTTTCTTCTGGGTTTCGCCCGCCATCTGTAATAGAAGGGGTGCTTCGATCAGAGGATCCCTGAGCATATTCAATATGTCTGACGCATAGTCACATAAACCGTGGGTAGTCAGACATCTGACATTATCGAGAATGAACTTCTGTCCAACTGAGATTTTGGAAGATTCACTAGTTTTTGTTTTAACTCTTGCCTATCTCCGGTCACCGTCTAAACAAACAAAAAACTGCTCCATTTTCCCGTGCCTAAACCACCCAAAGTGGACTTATGATCGATCCTCGACCAAACATTAAGATGCATCCACACGGCCGTGCGCGGGGATGCGGTAGCACAGTGGTAGTACACCGGGCTTCCCCGCCTCTGACCCGAGTTCAAATCCAAGGCGGGAGGACTGAATAAGGAATTCCTGGTCCCCAATATACCCATCTGACAAGCTGAGAGTTGGCGACGCCATTCGACCCGAATAGTCGCTGCGTCGCAAAACCCCGAGACATCATCATCACACTCATGCGCCCAATGGGGTCAAAAATACTGCCGGGAGGTCACATCAGTTACCATGGTTGCTCTCATCATGGAGAAGATGTGGGCGCTGAAGTAAAGTCGACTGTCCACCAGGGCGCGCGCGGCCGGGTCCTTGGGGTAGATGGCGCTGGTCGGCGCGTACTTGTTGGCCAGGTAGGCCATTATGGCGTTGCTGCAGCAGCACAGAACGTGTCAGTTTGGGAGTTCACACATCCACTGCCTGCTTATCGGTTAAACAATGTTGCGCTGCATCTTCAGCTCACGTAAATCGTCGAAAGATTCGTTCATTATAATTTTAGCTTTAAATATTAGATAGGTGTTCACTCGGTTTCTGCCCACACTGGCGTTTTTCCGCTTTACTAGTGTCTAAATGTAGTGGTCTATGACCTAGGCTATATGCAAAGTGTGTGTCCAAAGAAACGGAAAAACTTTAGGACAATTATTGTGCTTGACGCGTGAAATGTCAGACTTCCGACACGTTTCATCAGTACGATCAATTCTTAACAGCTTCGTGTCTGGATACGTCCACACAATCGTTACTGCAGGCGCACAAAAAGAATCTCGCACAATAGATATACACTATTAATATATTTTTGAAGATCTCATTATTTTCCGAGCCGAAAGTTGTCTGGAAAGTTGTGCGTCTCGATGGACCTCGATCCTCAAAGACAAGACCAGATAAAAACGGAGTGTCTTTTGCTCCAAGATGATTTAAAATAAAGAAAGCCGAACACGTGAAAATCTGCATCCCACTAAGCACCTCTTATCAAGCCTTGCCTATCGCAAAAAAACTGGTGAGTTAACGCTTATCTCGATGTGTAAATGCGTAGGTAACCTTTTTATCAAAGTCGAAGTGGGTGGGGTTCGAAGATGACGAATTCTGTGAAATTTGCCTTCAAACGATCCTCTAAAAAATTACACGAACAAGATGGACCTCGTTCAAGGTACCATCACCCCTTTAGCAACGGGCACCTGTCGTCCCATCGATCCACCCCGGACCCCAGCGCACGGTTCCTATAGATACGGTTCGGACATGACAGCCAGCTGACTGCCTTATTTGGCAGCATGTTGAGCATATGGTAGTATTTTGGAGGGTTTTGTTCAAGATACCTTAGATTCTGGTAGCAGAAGGTAGAATACAGCGTTCTGATTGGTTGAGCGAAACATTCGAAACAGAATTCTGAAGGAATTAGCATGAAATTCATTGTGGATTTTCCTTGTTATAAAAGCATGTCAGGGACTAAAAACTGCACCCAGAAGATAGCCTGATCAATTTTACATACCAAAAATAAAAAATATACCCTTGAGTACCGCTTAAATTTTCCAACTGGCCCGTGCCCCAAACCCCTGCAAACAGTCCCACTGGAATTAAATGTTAAATTTTGCTGCAAAAAAACGGTCAGACCCAGAAAAGGAACCTTCAAAACCCCCAGAATTCTAGAGAGGTATCTCATGTCCGCCCTCTGCCCCAGCGCCGCCCTGGCACCCTCCCCCTCACGTCGCTTCCCAGCCCTCCCCTAAGGGCGATTACTCCCTCCCGTTACAAAGCTCGGATCCGCCTATGGCTCCACGATCGGGAATTTTGCTATTTAACTGGGCTTGGAATCAAGAACTTCCTCGGGTCTCTAAACCAGAACAAATAATCAGCGAAAGTGAGAAAGAAAATCTCAGTCGTTCATACTCAGTGATAAGCACGCAACCACGAAATATGTGGTCCACTATCGCTATTCCGCGATAAAAAATTCCGCATTCCGCAATCGTAGAATATTTCTTCAAGTTTGATGCAAAATTCTGCGACCGCTTATTCTCCGATAGGTAATCAGAAGGGGAGTTTTTTTCAAAGTAATACAACATTAGCCCACTGTACCCCATGAATTAATATCCTCTCACCCGACCCCCACTGGGGGTCTACGAATTCAGAGGGGAGGGAACAGGTGGTCTGAGACTAGAAGCGTAGCCAAAAGCGATGAATCGTGTTCGATAGCTTGCCAGAATCATGACTTCAACGGTTTAAGCTTTTTTGGGCTCAGATCAATATTAATGTCATGAGAGAGAGGTGAAAGAGCGAGGTACGAGACGGCTGCAATGAAAATTTTACAGTTTGCGAACATCATTTCTGTCAAAAATA
The DNA here is from genome assembly GCA_034440635.1 of Lepas anatifera. Classification (NCBI taxonomy): domain Eukaryota; kingdom Metazoa; phylum Arthropoda; class Thecostraca; family Lepadidae; genus Lepas; species Lepas anatifera. The sequence goes on from JAOTON010001654.1 coordinate 373,291, forward strand.
ATGCCGGAGCAGATTTTTAAGACCATAAAATCCTCTCATCAGGGCAATTTGAATTTGTGAAATGTGAAATTTCAAGGTCAATTCCAAAAGTTGAACTGACCTTAGGTCAGGCCAAGATCACCCAAGCTGGACATTGTCGCAAGTCAAACGGCTCCCAGTGGCAATATAATCTTAACGTAATAAAATTAAAATCTATTCCCACAATTCATTGTGAAGCTGTTGACCTAAGAATGAAACCTGCCCAGGGGTGTTTAAACAAAGATTTGACAGTTATCTTTAGCTTGAACCCTTTAAATTGAAATCGAAGGTCTATTATCTAGATTCGTTACGTCCTTTAAGTTTAGTCTCAGCGTACCTTCTACAGTTTTGATTTAACATTGCTCTAAAGCAAAGATCCGGAATCGCATGACAAATCATCACCTGGCATGGATTTGTCTGTCGTTTGCCTGCGCCCCTGTGGCTACGGTCGGCCAGCAGCGGAATAGCGGAAGGAATATTTTGGATTGCAGTCTAGAAATCACAGAATTAAAGGTAAACAAAACATTCCGCAACCACGAACGCAAAACTGTTTCAAGGTAAACCTAAATTCTGTTATCGATTTCGGGTAGTCCGCGATCGCGGAATTCCGGACTAAAAATCCGCGACACTCAGCACACGTCATACAGAAATTAATTATTGCTACAACTCACACAGCCCTTAAACACTTGGCAGCACTGACACACACCCACCTTTCAGCCAGGACCACATCACCATCTCGCATGGTGGGAACCGTGTGCTGAGGATTCATCTTCCGGAACTCGGGCCGCTTCTGTTCGCCCTTCTGAATGTCCACCACATTCAGCTTGTAGCTGATGCCCAGCGCCTCGCAGGCCAGGTAGACGGCCCGGCAGGGCGGGCTCAGATCCACGGCAAACACCTCCACCACCATCCTGGACGAGCAGCCTGGTGGGCCATCCAGAGGTGGCGTCAGAAGCCCGGCATTTTTACAGGTTTTAAGGGTGCATTGGAGACGCAGGGGGAGGGCATTCCGGCCATGGCCCGATAATTTATTTATTTATTTATTTATTTCACATTCAAGGGCAATTCCATCAAACGATGTCTATTCTTCACCCCGGGTCGAGTTAAATGAAAACAAAACGATGGAAACAAACCAAACACAACTAGACGCTCACCATTACATGCACACACTTGTCCAGACTGTTGGTTAAGCATCATTCAGCTGCTGCTCCCGTAGATACACTTTTAATCGTGTCTTAAACACAGTGATATTTGTGGCATCGCGGACATTGGTAGGGAGGTCATTGTAAGATCTCACAGCGTTGTACAGGAACCTTCGCCGGCCCGACTCCGTCCGAATGACCGGCGTCTGCAGCCGCTGGTTCTGCCGTGTATTTCTGCCGTGAACTGACTGTCTAGACGTAAGACTGTTGGCCATTATCGCGGGATGTCCAGTTAATAATATTTTTTCAAAGTTATCAGGCAGTGGTATTCAAAGAGGTATTCTGCACGAAGCCAGCCGAGTCTGCGTATTACATCGCTGATATGGTCAAATTTACGCCGTCCTGAGATCACTCGTGCGCCAAAATTTATCAGTTTCTGTAACCGCCGGATCTGAGTAATCGTACAAGCACCATATACACTTAAGCAATAACGTATCACAGACAGTGCTGGAGGGGGGCCAAACTATCTTTTGGTCCCCTATGCCGGAGAATTTTTTTAAGGTGTTATACTAGGTCTGTAGAGCAAAAAAAATATTCACTGCCACCCCCCCCCAGTAGGAGAGGCAGATATGGGTTTACCCCCCCCAAACTCGGGTCTGCGTCTGCCCCTGTAAGGGTGCGCTATCAATGTTAATCCCATGGGAACACAGTTTGTGAAATATCTCGCAAAATGACGCAGCTATCTCTTGACAACACTTTTGAATCAGAAGTCTCGTGAAGAGACCAAACCGAAAAAATACATTTAGCCTGGAACAACTGCAGGACGTTTAATCGTCCTTGGCTAGGTTGGTCATTTCGGAGCCAAAATGTCCCGGGGGTCGTAGGTGTAATTCATGCAAGCCTGGTTTCAAAGGTGACTGCACGCAGAAGAACGTGGTGTATCTCACATAATGTAGACCATGTGAGCGGCATCAAACGAAAACTCGACATACAGGAAAGTCGATAAAGCCATCAGATTGCGATTTAACGAATTTCTGCGTAAAGCGAAGAATAAAACTACGAACTCGCCACTAGGAGATCATTTCCTGCAGAAAAAATACAATACTAGATAAATTATGGGTCGGCTTGGAATTTCCTCATTCAAAATAGGTTCCTGTACAAAGACGGACTACGACCATCCGAAATATTCACAATACAATCTCCGGCACCGGTAAAATGTCCTCCACGAGGTGCGTTCATACATGCACTCAAAAGACGGGTCAGGCTTTCCTTCCCGCGCTGTGTTATGCGTGATTAACACCCGCCCCGGTGGGCCTCCGAGCCACCCTCACACTGGTGGGGAGGGGGTGTTCAAACACCCCCCCTCGATCTCCGCCCCTATGCCGGATAACGAAAAACCGCGAACGCTGGTGGATGGCTCATACGGATTCATGAAGAAACTGCATCAGTCACTTTTGGGCTCGGGTCAATATTGAGGTCATGACAGGCCAAATAAGGTTGCATGTTAAAGAAGTGTTTGTGGTGTCTGGCGTCTGACAGAGTCGAGTTAGAAACATTTCTGGGACCCGTTCGATTCCTCTTGTTACGACAAATCGAATGATGTATTATATGATTATACTGGATCAAAACATAAAGATGAACTGACCCAAGGTCAGGTCAAGGTCACCTTCTGACCTAGCATAGTCAATATGTATATCAATCGACTTGCAATAATAGTCCAACCGTAATGGTGTCAAACTAAGAGCTCTATCATAGTTACCTGCAAAGTTATTGGCCCAAGTCTAAAAACCTGTTCAAGTGGCCCCAGATGAACTTTTAGAGGTCACATGTCCAAACTTGCAACATGAGCCTGGAAAGGGGTGTAGGTACGACAACACGATTTGGAGAATATGAAGATATTCTAAGCAGTATCTTCACAAATGGAGCCATTTTCGCCCAATTCCCGTTTTCCCATGCATTCCAATGGAGAGATGATCCTTATCTGACCCTAGGTCATCGATATGACAAATCTCTGAAAATACCGTGTAGTACTTGGTGGGTCCATTATGTGATATGAGTTTCAATTGGAAAGATTAACTCTGTTCTTAACTACGCCATCTTGAATCTTTTTTGACGGTGAGGTCACTTGACCCGCACTGATGCTCTGACCTTAAAATATTCGGAAAAGTTGCAGAATTGATCAAATATAAGTTTTGGCAACTACGGTGACGCTTCGCAACGCCATTTTTTGTGCCGTCGAAAAAAACCCGAGGAGGGTGTTCAAACACCCCCCGCCGGGGCGAGGATTAATTTTTTTACAATGTTATCAGGTTCGTCTTTTGGGCTCGAAGCGTCGTACAGACATGGGGCTTGCCAGAGAAACCTCGATCTCACCATCCAAACGAACAGTTCCCGCAATGACTGGTTAATCTGCAAGTCAAATCTAAACGTCCCACAAAGCACAGGGACGTTCACCTCGCCCAGGTTACCCTCTTACTAAAAAGTTTCCAGCCGACCTACGCCGGGTAAATATCTAGCGCAGGGGTGTTTCAGTGGCACCGATTCTAAGCTTTCACCGGTACAGTGTATTGCAGTTTTCTGAGCGGGCCGAAACCAAACGCTCCAACGACTGAGCTACCGGGAGGGAAATTGTGCAAACCAGTTTGCTTAGGCTGGTCCGCAAGAAAGGTTGGCCCAGTTTATTTCGCTTTGGGGCGGCCGCCTGACCGAATTGCCCCCCCCCTGGATCTGCCCTTGTCTGCTGCATAGTTTTAGTTATAAAGTTCCACCAAAGCACTGCCCAAAAATTGTTTTCAAGTGTCCTTTTTATATTTATTTCAAGTAAAACTACATACCACATTGCAGTCTTATAAGACATGCAAAGGGTCACTGAAAAATACCCATCCAATCTCCTTTCTATAATGTTGGAAGACATTTTTCTCACCCTCCATCTCCTATTTTTGGACAGTGGCATTCCTCTCAACAGACTGTCGGTGGCGTAATAGCGGTTTCGATATCTGCTGAGGCTGCCGCCCGTCACTCTTCTTTTGCTACTTTTTGTCAAAGAAACTGCTAACGCGACTCCCCTACCATTTATAGAGTCCGCTAGCAGCCGAGCAGCGGATGAAGTAGACCACCCGGCTTTGATTACCATTATATTGTAAACCGCCATCATTCTGGCATAATACAAGCATTATGGCGTTACGGGAAACATTCACGCAATTGAGCATTAACGTTACATTAAGCATTGAAGCATTAACGTAAATGCCACGTTAAAGCAGCTCAAGCGTAGCATTGTAATTTAACACGCGCATTGACGGGGGCGGGTACCCGTCCCCTCGGGTTTTTTTAAGATAACACAAAAACGGCGGCGCGTAGCGTCGCCGTACTTGGCATACCTTTTCTCTCATCATTTTTACAACTTTTGTAAAAAAACGCTCTAACGGAATAGCTTATGTGCAAAGCGGATCCAGGGGGGGCAAAAGGCAATTGCCCCCCCAAACGGAAAAGCTCGGGGCAAAACTATGTTTTTGCCCCCAAAGCGATCGACCTCCTTTTTCCCCCGACTCCTTTTTAGCTTGTAAGCAAAATTTTGGTGCTTCAACTCTAAACTTCAAACAGAATTAGAGAAGTTCAGTGTAAATATTGGGGCTTGGATAGGAAAAAATGTATCTTGAGCCCATATTTTTCACCCCGTGACGTTTTTTTGCTTTTCGTCTCCAGTTCCCAAAATCCTAGCGAAAAGGCATATTTCAGCGCAATTTTTCACTGCGCGGCGTTTTTTTTGCTTTTTGACTTTGGTTTGCCCCTCCCAAACCAACCGGCTAGATCCGCCACTGCTTATGTGTAATATTCGTAATATTAGATGTGCCAAACTGGCGAATCGCTGAGGAATATACACAAACCTTATGCCACGGTGATCACATTCGAGGTGCGTAATCTCCTTCACCGAGCATATTTGTTTTCCTCCGGGCACCTCATTTTCATCAGCTTATCAAGGCACGAAAGGACAGACAAGCGGATTGGAAATACTGGGAGCTTGAAGTATGATGTATTTGCTGTTATCTTAAACTAAATGTATGTAAAGCAAAGAGGGTCCATAATATTAAAAAGCGTTGTTTATAAACTACATAAGCCTTCGCTCATTGACACAGTGTGTCATTTTTGTGTTCCTATACTGTTTTTACCTCTTACCTTACGAAGTGAGCAGTAGATACACCCCTTGCGTCCGATCGCCCGGCGAAGTCTCGTGAGCGACCAGAGGCTGCGGTATCGGTGCGGAAACTCGACCCGTCCCAAGCCCTGTTCCAGCTGTCAGCACAGTTTTGTCAGCACCAATCAGCGAGCCGCGTTGCGCCTACGTCACAGGACTGTAGCCTCTCCCCGGGAACTAGTTCTAGAGGTTTTACGGGCTGATGGCCTGCTGTTTGCGCTGATGAAAAATAGTAAGTGCACGAAGTGGCAGCCTAATATTTTTTAATGGCATTAAGGTTTAATTTTCCTTTGCTTAGCACAAACAAGAGGCGATTATGGCGCTGATGTTTCTTTTCTGGAGGAGAGGTTAGAGGTCCTGCTGACAAAACTGTGCTGACAGCTGGAACAGGGCTCAAGAGTGCCTGATAACACCACACATCGGATAGTGCGTGGTAACAGTGAATTGGCACAATCGCTGGCACTGACCAGCGTAGCGGCTTGGTGTTTAGATAACGATGTGATGCACATCCTGAGAAGAGTTGCGCTAACTTTGCATGATCTGCGCAGGGACAGTCGCACTCTTAGATCAACAGAGCTCTATCCATAAATTGCCGGTCCAAATTTTTTTATTAACCCGCGCCCCGGCGCCACCTTCGCCCCACTGGGTGCTATCGATGGTCCCCCTCTAACTCCGAAAATATAGAGGTTAGCGCAAATCTGCAAAGTGCATTAAAAGGCTGTCGTGAATTCAGTGGGAAATTACTTCACATTTTTAAGCGCTCAGGTCAATGGTTTCACCTCCAGAGGTCAAGAAAGGTCACGATAGGCTATTTTCACTCAAATATGCAATGCTTAAGAAAACTGGGCATAACTCCTATACCATTAGAGCTATAGAAATCTGGTTAAGTACATTTGATAGGAAATTGCCAGACCTTTTCCGCTATGTGGAACGTAAAGACCTCCTGCCAGTGGTTTGACCTCCAGAGGTCACCTTGTGACCTAATATTACCTGAGGTCATGAAGGTTAGAAAGTAATCTTGCTGTATCTCAAATGAAAGCCAGTAACAAGAAAAATACGATGGTGTTTGTTTCAGCGCTCTACCTTAATTAGGTCAAAAGTTATTGTCAAAATACTTTTTTGACCCCTGGTGACCTTGGATGACCTTGGAAAAGTCAAAGGGTAAATATGACCCCTAGGATCCGTGAAAGAGTGTTCAAAAACGCCGTTCTGACCAGTCTGAGCATTTGCAATCATTTTTGCGCTTTTTTAGATCATGAGACAGCTTTTCCCAATGCTTTTCCAATGGGAGAGGGCGCCTCGTGACCTAACCTCAGGTCAAGAAATCGAAAAAAATCCGGATATACACGTTGTAGACCCCGGAAGGGTCATGAAGTGTAGCAAGTTTCAAATCGATCGACTAAAAAATGTAACTCTTATAGAGCTTCAAATTTGAAGTGAGGTGACCTTGGTTGACCTCGCCTGGTGACCTGACCTTGGGTGACTCGGGGTAAAAATTTTCAGGGATGGTGGGAAAAGTATGAGGTGAGAGATAGAGCTCTTAACCGCGGTGCTGCGTTTCGTCGTTTTTCTGCTATCTTGAAAAAACCTTATGGGGGCCATCGATGGCCCCCGCGGTGGGGCGAGGGTTAAGAAACGCCGGGGGGAGGGAGAATCAGCCGCAGGGTTACGAAATATGGTATTGGAAGAGAAGGCTCGGCCCAGCGTTACATAACCCTCACTGCTGAAAAACGATGCAAGTGATAATACCGAACTACAGTGGAGTCAGAAGTTACTTGACATCACCTTCCATTGCATAAAAATAGGAATGGAAAACGTCGTGGAAAATCAATCCAGTAATCCACTGCTCCCATTTACCATTGCATAAGCCTCGGACATGACGTTGGGACTTACTCCACAAAGTGTTTTTGGGGTCGGAGCTTTCGTTTTGTATTTACAGATCTTCGTCAGCGAAAGTATCGGAATAGGTGGGATGATTCAATAGGTCTCGAGAGAATGTGAAGTTTTGCATAGAGTCTCAACATTCTCTCGAGACTCTTATCGAATCCTCCCACCTATTCCGATACTTTCGCTAAGCTCCGACCCTAAAACACTTTGTGGAGTAAGTCCGAGCGTCCATCCCCCCAGATCTGTATTGAAAACATTGCTTGTAAAATGAGAAACCTAGCAGGTGTCCCTCGTAGTAAGACCGTCTCAAAGAATAGAGGACTGCGCATTGATAGTGGAGTGTGCATTGCAGTGATGAGCGTCAGCATTTTGAAAACCTGCTTTTCGTTTATGAAAAGAGCAAGGCCATCTAAAGAAGGCAAGAAATACCAGGGTACTTTAACTACGGGTACAACCAAGTTTCCTACTAAATATAGTCCTCCCCTGATGACGTCACTGCCATTTCCTACTAAGTTCTTGGATATTTTACTAAGTTTTTAGCAGGATCAGCTGGAACATACCAAGTTTGGGTGTATTTGGCAGCAATCTAGTAGTATAATATAATAGTAGTAAAATATAAAATAATATATATAATAATATATAAAAGTAGTATAATATAATAGTATAATATAATATATATATAATGTAGTATAATACCCGGGGGGCAAAGTGCCAAAAGCTGTCCGGCGTGTTGTAAAAGGTTGTTGCACAGAAATGAAATCCCTGAAGATTCAGGATCATGACCTTGGGTGGACAACCGATACAGCGCGTACTCGTTGTCCGCAGGAGGTGCATTTGTCGAAGGATGCACGCGCAAAATCGGCCCTTGCCTCTTGGACTTAAACGGCTTATAATTAAGCTAAAAAGACCGTTGGTGGCAAAAACCATAATTGAATTTTAAAGCTCAAAATACACAGCTTCTACACATGTCGGTTTCTGTATTCTAGTTTGGTCCTATCACGTCATTTTTGGCACGTGCAGCTCCGCGAAAGGGGTGTACGTCAACACCTCTTCTGGCTCAAAACCTGTATCTCTGTATGGGTTGAACGAACAGCCGTGAAACTTTGCACACATGTCGCTTAACATGTTCAGTATAATTTCTCCAAAAATTGTTTAGACACCTAGAAGAGTTATTGAGATATGACGTCATATCTGAGCGCGTGCAAATGCACTGTTTTCAAGCCAATTGGGGAACTTTGTCCGGGATGTTAGCTTCTTGCTTCAGTGCTGGTAACAACTGATTGGATAAGCAAATAGTTTCAAATGGTATCTTCCTTATTGAAATAAACCATTGTTCTCCATATTATATAGGAAATTGCGCAATGGGTGTTCTGCCCAATACTTCAGCACGTGCAACATCGCCTGAGGGACATCGTTACACACCTTTCAGTTAAACTCAAGTAGATTAAAGTCAGTTCAGTTAACAAACACTAAATTTTACAGACGTAATGCTGCACATGTTTGATATATTAACACAAAGTTTTGTGAGACTATAATGACTATTGCAAAAGTTATGGCCGTTCATCAAAACACATATATATGCGTGGTCCAATGCAAAATGTAGCGCACTGCAGTACCCTTATTGGCAGTGATGTTTGGGAGTAATTTTGCCCGCCTGTAGCTATTATGTGCTGCATTGCAGCCCCCGTCTGAAAACTAAAGAGGTATACTGTGCGCCTAAGCATACGTTCCCTGGTATGAACGGTAGCGCAGGGTACCCCCGTGTTTGCGCAGTCTCTTCCATTGTAGCAACAAACCCTAGGAGTTGAGATCAAAAGATCATTACCCACATTTGATCTTCATAGCCCACGTGCAAAGATATATTATATGCAAATACCAGACCATGCTTGCTTCTGTCGCTAACTAAGGTGGACTTTGAACTTGTTTTTCCAAAAAAAGATTACCAAGAGAAATAGCGCGGGAAGTTTGCAAATGGCAAATCACTAACAAACACGAGAAAGACGCCAGCGGACAATGCCGACATTGACTATCTCATCAATTAGGAAGTGAGACGTTAGGCTTAGAAATGTTGAAATATATTATTTTCTAGGTCATCTTCAATGGGGTTGTTAATGAGGTCCCCCAGTTGTGCCTCCAGGGATTAGACTAGCTCAGTGGCATCCCGAGATTATGGGAGCTGGCCTTGTATTCTTATTCTCTGCCTATTTAAGATCAGCTCAGGGACCTCTGATGTGGACCAGAGCTCCCCAGCGCAGCTCATGCTTCGCCCAGAGACTAGACAAGCTCAGTGGTCCCTAGAGAGGGGGTTATCAGACGAGCTTAATGAGCCCCAGGTAGGCTCATAGGGCCTTGAACCAGCTCAATGAGCCCCATAACACTTTAAGGCGCCCGATCACCTCAAGGGCCTCAGGCCAAATTAGAGAACTCTAACAGGCTCAGTGCCCAGACTAGCTCAGGGTAACCCCAAGCCCCATACCAGCCCAGGGTACCCCCAGGAGCCAGATTCGATCTTGGGCCTCCAATCAATTCAGGGGCTATAAGTCAGGACAGGGGACAAGATCAAGTAAGGGACACTAAATCAGGTTAGGAACCTTTTATCAGCTCAGGGATCCCGATCAGCTCAGTCAGGAGCCCAGAGCTGCTCGGGAACTCAGGATCAACAGGTAATTAACAGGAACTCAGTAATCAACTCAGGAGGCCCAGGTGAGCTCATAGGGTACCATATTAGCTCAAAGGGCACCATATTAGCTCAAGAGGGATCAGAAAAGCTCGGATGGCATCATATGGGCTCAGGAGGAACAATTATGGTTCAGGAGGCACCAGAACGACCAAGACGTTGCCCAGATTAGCTCAGGGTACCAGATCAAGTCAGGAGGCTCTTAATCAGCTCAGGAGCCCCATACCAGCTCAGGGGCCCAGACCTTCTCAGGATATCATTTTATCGAGCCAGGAGGCTCAGATCAGCTTAAAGGGCACCTGATTAGCTCAGGGGGCACCCGACTAGCTCAGAGGGCATAATATGAGTTCAGGAGGCACAATAAGGGCTCAGGAGATCGACTCAGGGTGCATTATTTCAGCTCAGGCGGCAACATATCTGTTCAGGGGGCACTAAATCTATCAGCTTGGGGGGCCCAGATCAGCTCCTATCCCCTAGAACAGAGCAGGGGCCTAGATCAGCTCAGGGAGCACCTTATCAGCTCAGGGGACAAAGAATTAGATCAATGCTCCCGACCAGCTCAGGGGTACCAGATCAAGTAAGGAAGCACTTAATTAGCTCAGGAGCCCCATACCAGCTCAGGGGTCCTCATCAGCCTCGGCGGGCCCAGCTCAGCTGAGGGCCCCAGAGCTGCTCAGAAAATCACGTTATCAGCTCGGGAGGCTCAGATTAGCTTACTTGCGTATCTACTTGCTTTTTTATTATCACAGAGACGCTTCCTGTCAGCATAATGACAGCTTTTTTCGTGAAAATACCGATTCTGATATCAGGGATGCCACTTATTTCTCTGACTGACAATTTCCTGATAATGCACCATCGCAGATTGTTCGAAAAACTTCACCGTGGCGAACCTTTGTGAAATTTGATCTTATCTCCCATTCAGCTTAGCATAAATTGCCTGCAATATTATCTTGAAAAATGATGCGCCCTGCATATTCTGTACTCAAATCACTGCGAGTCATTTTTTTGCTGGCGTGCTGAGCAACTTTCTTGCGTTTCTCGGGCAATAGTGACATTTTTGTCGCATTTTTGCGCTCATCAGAGCTGCTAGAACATAAACGTTCTTTGTTAAGGCTATGCATCCTGGTTCCAAGACTCCTACAAAAAACGCAGCTAAAATATAATAGATCATGATATTTTAATCAGGTCCCGAAATGTAATATCTTTCAGGACCCAAAGTCTACCAGCAAACACACCATTCCATCGCTTCAGATTCATTCTAACCTCGAGCTACACGTGTAGGACTTGTACACAATACATCAACCCTGTGCACGTGGATTCACTTTTTTGCGGTGCCTCATTCACAACCCCGTTGGAGATGACCTAGAAAATAATATATTTCAACATTTCTAAGCCTAACGTCTCACTTCCTAACTGACGAGATGGTCAATGTTGGCATTGTCCGCTGGCGTCTTTCTCGTGTTTGTTAATAATTCACCATTTGCAAGCTTCCCGCGCCATTTCTTTTGGTAATTTAAAAAAAACAAGTTCAAAGTCCACCTTAGTTAACGACAGAAGCAAGCATGGTCTGGCATTTGCATGTAATATATCTTTGCACGTGGGCTACGAAGATCAAATGTGGGTAATGATCATTTGATCTCAACTCCTAGGGTTTGGTGCTACAATGGAAGAGACTGGGCAAACACGGGGGTACCCTGCGCTACCGTTCATACCAGGGAACATATGCTTAGGCGCACAGTATACCTCTTCAGTTTCCAGACGGGAGCTGCAATGCGGTACATAATAACTACAGGCGGACAAAATTACTCCCAAACATCACTGCCAATAAGGGTACTGCAGTGCACTACATTTTGCATTGGACCACGCATATATATGTGTTTTGATGAACGGCCATAACTTTTGCAATAGTCATTATAGTCTCACAAAACTTTGTGTTAATATATCAAACATGTGCAGCATTACATCTGCAAAATTTAGTGTTTGTTAACTGAACTGACTTTAATCTACTTGAGTTTAACTGAAAGGGGTGTAACGATGTCCCTCCGGCGATGTTGCACGTGCTGGAGTATTGGGCAGAACACCCATTGCGCAATTTCCTATATAATATGGAGAACAATGGTTTATTTCAATCAGGAAGATACCATTTGAAATTATTTGCTTATCCAATCAGTTGTTGCCAGCACTGAAGCAAGAAGCTAACATCCCGGACAAAGTTCCCCAATTGACTTGAAAACAGTGCATTTGCACGCGCTCAGATATGACGTCATATCTCAATAAATCTTCTAGGTGTCTAAACAATTTTTGGAGAAATTATACTGAACATGTTAAGCGACATGTGTGCAAAGTTTCACGGCTGTTCGTTCAACCCATACAGAGATACAGGTTTTGAGCCAGAAGGGGTGTTGACGTACACCCCTTTCGCGGAGCTGCACGTGCCAAAAATGACGTGATAGGACCAAACCAGAATACAGAAGCCGACATGTGTAGGAGCTGTGTATTTTGAGCTTGAAAATTCAATTCTGTTTTTTTGCCACCAACGGTCTTTTTAGCTTAGTTATAAGCCGTTTAAGTCCAAGAGGCAAGGGCCGATTTTGCGCGTGCATCCTTTGACAAATGCACCTCCTGCGGACAACGAGTAGGCGCTGTATCGGTTGCCCACCCAAGGTCATGATCCTGAATCTTCAGGGATTTCATTTCTGTGAAACAACCTTTTACAACACGCCGGACAGCTTTTGGCACTTTGCCCCCGGGTATAAACTGAAATCAACTTGCTCCACCCATTTGACAGTAACCTTGATCTCACCGGCGAGCAGCGTATTTTACGTATATCTAATGAAAAAATCATAACACTTTGAAAGGGCATGCATTAATTTGATCAACTCAGGCCTTCTTGAATTTATGCAGCTGTGAACAGTGATTTTGACAGATATTTCCCAGTGCTATTAGTTTCCTATTCCGATGTCTCTGAACACTTCATTTACCTTTAAATGTTTCACCGGTTCCCTTATTTTCGTTTGACACGGTGCCGGCGCCGATGCCCTCCAGGTTCCGTTGGGCCGCCCTTCCCTGCACTGCAGGCCCCTGGGTCTGGTGCGGTGGGATGATCGTCCTGTGCGGGTTGTTCTCCCGGTGCAGCTATACGTCTGGCTTATCTTGTCTTCTGTGGTGATGATTCATAGATCCGTTTTTCCTATGATTATCCCATCCCTCTCCATAACGGTGTCTGACGTCCACAACTGTCATATCCTATCAGGCACATGCAAGACCAAATGTATGTACATTTGGCCATTCGGCGCAGACATTTATGTATGTACATTTGGCCATTCGGCGCAGACATTTAAATTGTCCTACCCTCCCCTGTTGGCTGCGCCACTGACCCTGTCGGTATTCACCCAACCCCTTCCTCTAACATGTCTACCATCCATCCTTACTGGCACTTGCAACATTTCATATACTCAACCCCCTCGCTATGACTGATGTCTGCAACCACGATTCCTGCCCCCTGGCAGCTCCGGTTGTCGCCTCCTGTATACATGTTCTTGTGAATGAAATAAACGTGTGTAGTCTCAAGGGTAGGAACGTTCGGAACACAGCAAATGGTGGTAGGGTAGAGTGGGGTAAGACGCACAGGCGTAGGAACGGGGGGGCCAGGGGGGCCACTGCCCCCCCCCACTTTTCTGTGATGGGCCCCCGCAACGGAGATAAGAATATCAACAACTGTAATATCAAGCAAGAAACTCAAACTGACCCGATAGCTTGCCCCGGAACCCCGTTAAACTTACCTGTGCCCCTAAACTAATTTGAGGTCCTATGAGTTGATTTTAAGGTCTTCTGAGCTTCTCAGGGCCCCTAAACTGGCCTCTGATGCTATACGAGCTAATCTGGGCCCTTTGAGCTGAACTGAGTGCCCCTGAGATGGTTTGGGCAGCATGAACTGTTCAAGATGCCTAAACTGAGCTAGGAGCCGTAACCTTGAACAGGGCCCCGTGATTTGACCAGAACCTGTATCCACCGACCTGGGGGCCCCTGAGCTGAGCTGGGACCGTAAAGTTGATATTGTCCCTTGAGCTAATCTGGATCCCCTGTGATTCACAGAAGACCCTAAACTTATCTGAGGCCCCTGCACAGGAATAGGGCCCTGCTCTGAAATTGGGTTATTATAAGCTTTAATTGAAACCCTGAACTATTCTGAAACCCCAAATATGCCGACAAGGGGCCCCTGGATGATCCGGGCCCTTAAGCTTATCTTGTCATCAGAGCTAATATGGGCCTCTGTGTTGAACCGAGGGCCCCTGAGATGGTCTGGGACCCTATAAGGCTTTACAGCCACTGACCTGGCGGCCTTGAGCTTGAATGGGCCCTTGAGATGTTCTGACAGTGGTGTAGCCAGGAGAGGGGGGTCCCTGGGTCCGCGGACCCCCTTGGGCTGACCTTATGCACTAAAAACACAAAAATTGATCTCGGGGGCCCCTGAGCTTGATCTCGGGGGGGGCCTCCCGAGCTTGGTCTCAGGAGGCCCCCGATAATCGGTATCGAGGGCTCCAGAGTACCGAATATTGATATTGGGAGACCCCTGTGCTCAGTCTCAGGGGGTCCCGAGCTTGGCCTCAGGGCCCCCGCGCTTGGTCTCAGGGCCCCTCCCCCGAGCTCGGTCTCACGGGTCTTTCGATTTTGGTCTCAGGGGCCCCCGAGCTTGGTCTCAGGGGTCCCGAGCTTGGTGTCTGGGGGCCCTCCGAGCTTGGTCTCAGGGAGCTCCCGAGCTTGGTCTTAGGGGGCCCTTCGAGTTTGGTCTCAGGGCCCCCGAGCTTGGTCTCAGAAAACCCCCGAGCTTGGTCTCAGGGCCCCCGAGCTTGGTCTCAGGGGACCCCCGAGCTTGGTCTCCGGGATGCCCCAAAGCTTGGTCTCAGGCCCCCCTCTCCCCGAGCTTAGTGTCAGGGGCCCTCGAGCTTGGTCTCAGGGGCATTCGAGGGCATCGGATGCATAACGCTGACCGTATTCACTGGAAAACACGAGCATTGGTCTCGGGGGGCCCTGATCTTGGCCTCAGGGGGCCACCGAGCTTGATCTCGGCGCCTCCCCCGAGCTTTGTCTCAGGGGCCCCGAGCTCGGTGTCAGGGGCCCTCCGAGCTTGGTCTCAGGGAACGCCCGAGCTTGGTCTCAGGGGACCCCCGAGCTTGGTCTCAGGAGTTCAGGGCACCCCTCGGGGTGCCCCTGACCATTGATATCGAGGGACTCATGAGTGAGGCACGAGAATTGGCCTCATGAGACCCAGAGTTTGGTCCCAGGGGCCCCAGGCCTGGGTTCAGGACCCCCTAGCATCGGCAACGAGAGGCTCCAGAGTACCGAGCATTAGTCTCTGGGGGGGGGGGCTTGAAATATGGATCTTGAGGGCCCCGGAACATCGGTGTCGAGTTACTCCTGAGAAAAGCGCGAGCATGGGTCTAAGGGTGCCCATGAGCCTGATGTAAGTGGGACCCCGAGCTTAGTCTTAGGACCCCCCGGGCATCAGTATCAAGGGGCTCCGGAGCATTGGTCTAGGGGAGCAATTATTTTAGGGGCCTCCAAATGGTGATTTCAGGGGGCCCCCGAAAGTGTGGATGCAGTGGTGTAGCCAAGGGGGCCCTAGGCGTCCGCAGACCCCCACCCCTTGGGCCAATCTGAACCACTGCAAAAGATTCTCTGATCACGGGGCCCTCAGAGTCAGTCTCAGGGGCCCCTAAAGATTCGTTCTCAGGGCGTCCCGAGTCGGCCTCACGGCCCCGCCCTGAGCGTCGATCTCAAGGCCCCCGAAAGTAGATTTCGGGGGCCCTCAAAGTCAGTCTCAGAGCACCCCAAGAGTCGGTCTCAGGGGGCCCTCATAGTCTCACGAGCTTCTTTCTCAGGAGTCAATATTTAGCTTCAGGTGTCCCCGAGAGTTAATTCGGGGGTCCAAGAGTTAGTCTAATTTGATCCGCAGAGTGCTGGTTTCAGGGGGCCCCAGAGGGGCAATTTTGGGAGCTCTCGAGATTTAGCCTCGGACTGTGCCCCCCCCAGTTTTGGTATAAGCGGCCCCGAGAGTCAATCCCAGGGAGCACCCAAAAGTTAGTCTCCGAGGGCTCCCGGTTGTTAGTCTCAGAGACATCAGAGAGTTAATCTCGGGGTTCTGAGAGTAATTTCCAGAGGTGCTCCCGAGTTTTGGTCTCACGGGCCCGAAGTTAGCCTTAGGCCCGCGAAAGCTAATCTGGAGCCTCCGAGAGTCAGTCTCAGGAACGCCAAAGACTCATTCTAAGAGGTGATTCCACCCCCCCCCCCACCCCGAGGTGTTTGTCTCAGGGGCGCCCTAGAGCAAGCCTCAGAGGGCTGTCGGAAGTCATTCCCAGCCCCCTCCCCCACCCCAAAGACAACCTCAGGGGGGACCCCAATAGCTAATCTGGATGGCCACGATAGTCAGTCTCAGCCCCCCCCCATTCCAGAGCAAATCTGGGGGGCCCAATAATTAGTCTCAGAGGTGCTGTCGATAACTAATATCAGGGGCCCGAGAGATTCTCAGGGGCCCCAAGTTTTGATCAAGAGGTGCCGTGAATCGGTCTCAGAGACCCCCTGAGATATAATCGGGAGAGCGGCCGAAAATTAGCTTTGTGAGTTCCGCCAAGTGCTGGTCTTAGGTGGCCCCAGAGCTCAAATAAAAATTTTCAGAATCATATGCCTCGGAAAAAATGTACCTTCTCCTATTGCGTACTAAAAAAGGACAAATTGAAACATGTCGATCAGGCATCATTATCGAAGGAAAGACAAAAATTAATCTAATTTTACCATAAGAGCAAATCGAACAGGGAAGTTGGCACTTTAGTCAATTTTTAATCTATTAGCTCAACACCAATAACTACAGTCCTAAATATTCTTAAATAAACAACTTTCCAATATTTTCGTAGGAAACCAGACAAACAAAGGTAATGGCAGAAATTGATGAGCATAATCCCAAAAAAAAAAAATAGGTATCAAACGTTGAAAATAACAATGACAGAGTGAGCCAAGGCGATAGATATCTTGGGCGCCTTTTTTCTTGGTAATTTGCTCGTTTACAAGATAGCAATGGTAAGAAAGTAACTGGATCTCAACAGGATCTGTCGACGGAATAGAGGTTATGTAACATTCGGGGCACACTTCCATATCCCTTGTATCTTTATTCGTTTTTTTCGTTTCTTTGGAAATTTCCTGATTAAAGAGTTCATGGATTCGACACCGGGAAATAATTGCTAATCATTTCCCGTAGAAGATCATTTCTTCGCACTTAAAACGACTGACCTCCAATAACTTCATGTCTGATTGCCCGAGTGAAGAGGTAGACTCAGGTTTAACATCATGCGCGCATCAACATTGGTCTTCCCGAAATATGGCTCAAAACTCTTATTATAGCCACGCTACCATATGAGGTATGGGCCATCCTTAATATTTGGTGACCTTAGTTTACCAGCACTTGGTCAGATCGAAAAAACCAAGCTATAAACAAAATAAGAATGGATGCTTAAAAAGGCACAACAAAATTTCCTTCGTGTGAATGTTATAATTTTAAAATACTGTACAAAAGATATAGGAGATGGGCCCGGTTACTAAAGGGACCCCAGCCTGGAGCCCCCCGACGGTAGTCGGACCCCTCCTTGGCCAAATCCTGGCTACGCCACTGTGTTCTGAGACTCTATATCAGCCACCCTGGGACCCCCTAAGCCTAGCTGGGGCCCTGAGCTAATCTGAGTACCGCTGTGCTTAACTGGTGCCTCTGATCTGGTATGGGGGCACTGAACTCTTCTAGGGTCCCTGGGCTAAGCTGGGGCCGTGAGCTTGAATGGAGCCCCCTGAGCTGGTATGAGAGGGGACCCTATATCAGCCGATCTGGGCCCCTGAGCTGAGCTGAGCTGGCCTGTGCTGAACAAGAGCCCTGAGCTGGCCTGAAGCCCCTGAACTGTTCTAGCATCATTGAGCTAAGCTGGGATCCGTGAGCTTGAACAAGTCCCTTGAGCTGTTTTGAGACCCTACATAAGTCGACTTGGGTACCTCCGAGCTGAACCGGGCCCCTAAGTTCATCTGGCACCCTGTGCGAATCTGGGGCTCCCCTGTGATGAGCTTCTAGGGGTCCTGTGTTTATGTAGGGTCCCTTGATAAGCTGGTCCCGAGGCTAATGCACTGGTCTGGGCCCTTGAGCTGACTGATCTGGGATCCTGAGCCATGGTCTGGACCTTGGGGCCCTCCGAGATAATTTGGCGGCCCCTGGGCGGCATAGGAACCGGGGGGTCAGGGGGATACTGCCCCCTTTTTGAGGTGGGCCCCGCAACGAATATACAAATATCAGCAACTGTAATATAGAACAAGAAACCCAAACGGGCCCGATAGCTTGTCTGGGATCGTTCAAGTTCGGTAGTACGCTGCCTGCAAGCCCCTGGAGGAGAAGCGCTTCGTAAAAAAGCCAAGGCACACGGAGAGAAATATTGACGCCCTGTGACACGGTGCTCCAGATGAACCCCATTTTAGGAGTCGTATGTGCATAGAGTCAATGCTCAAAAGACGCCAGACCCGAAATCAGGGTTCAAATGACTCTCATTTTCGGCGTAATTTTACGCCCCCACTAAAAGTAGCATGTTGGGAGAATATTTTGAGCATTTTTCGGTGGTATTTTTTACACCATATACTTTTCTTATTCTGGACAGGAATTTTTCACTCCAACAGGACTTTCTTAAGAGGATACATTTATTTTCCTATTCAATATCAATGCAAATGGGGAATAAACATGCGATTAAATTATTCCCAGTGTTCCGATTATACCTATAGGAATATAACGACTCCTCGGTCATGCATAATGGAATACGTCTTGATGCTGTACTCAACTGACCCACCCCTGATTAGATTTTGAAGCTAAAAGATGCGGTTTATTCCGTATTAGGCTTCCTTCTAGACACGGACGAATGAAGAGCAACCCTGAAAGTAAATATCCCCAAAATTTAAAAGCAGATATTAATCCAATTCTCTGCATTCGATCAATCCCGTCTTCAGAAATACTGTTCGAAAGAAACACATGTATATTATGGCGAAGAAAACCAAAAAATACACCTGTACTGTTCACGCCACTTGAACAATGAACACGGTCTTACACATATCTCATGCTTTCGATTTATTTTGAAACAATTTCTCAACTTTTAATTCACGTCGCAAACAGCGCGATTCAATGTAATTATCACTGACAGCACAGATCATTTGCAATCAACCCAACCGTTCTTCAAACGTTAGTGGTCTGCGTTTCCTTTAACATCGGATATTTCCCATCGCCCAGCGAACTTGTGCTTTAAGCTTAATCCACGTCACTTCACGTAACAGTTCTACGCGTCTTTGAGTTTTTTATACAGACGGCGGCCGTACTCACCAACGTCTACCTTAAACTCGAAGGCGTAGCGGTAGATGAACCGCAAGGTCTTCTTTCCCGGTCCTCCAAACTTCAGGCAGAAGACGGCATGGGCCGCAGTCGCAACAAGGGCCTCCCCCTCCTCTTTCAGGCCCTGAGGCAGCTCTGTGAGCTCCTCTTGTCCCGAAAAAAGGACGCGGCCGCTGTCCGTTTCTCGGATGTGCACTCCGTTGTGTTCATTGTCAGAAATGCATTCCTCGCCGCAGAGGACAAACAAGTTTCTCATCTCTAGCTCCTCCGGGCATCTGGTTAGTTTCCCCACTTTTTTTAGCAGCCAGGATAAGCTCGTTGCTAGCTTTTCCGGGCACTCCGGCTTCTCCTGCTCCATGATGAGGCTTGTGTCCAGCCAGATGGCATCGACGCTGAACATCTGCGGAAACAGATCACGCAGACCAGTCAGGCTCCTTCTCTCCGAAGAAATCAGCAGGTTCCGACGAAGCGGGAACGATTTCTTCATGACTGGTTCAACATCGTTCCATGCTGCGACCCCTTGCAACTCTGCACTGATTTGAGCAGCCATGATGTTTTTGTCTAGCTTGGACATCTTTAGTGGAGGCATGAAGTTCCTGTATCCCTCAGTCTTTCGACTTTCAATTTCCTTGCTCTTCAATTCTCTCTCTTCTTGCATGCGCTGGTTAGAACAGCGGCGGCGGTTGTTTTTGAACTTGTTCTTGATTTGTTTTCGGATTTGCTGTTTTCTCTCGATGAGCTCCTCAGCAGAAGCTTCTTGTGACAGCTGAGGTATCTGTCGAAACAGTTCTTCCGTCATCAGACGATAACCTGATTCCTCGGGAAAATATGACTGCGCGGAGTAGAAGCAATAGGCCGTATCCACGATGACTTTCTTATCGGAACTTGTAAGCTCATAGTCGTCACGCTTGATTTTGTGGCTCAGAGGAGCTGGAAGCGCATCCGCATCAAATGCTCCCATCCCTCTGCGACTTTGCGCCTGATCGGAACTGGTTGTCTCCTCCCTTTGCCCTTGCTGCATGTTTGCGAGGAACGATACAGACTCCTCAGCGTCAAATTGGGTTTCTTCGGGACTTCCACCGGTTGTTTGCGAAAATACCTGCGAAAGAACAGATTCCTCCAATGTTGCCTCCGAGGACATAGCTGGTATGGGGCGCTCCTCGGTCATCCATCTTTCTCGGGAAGGTCCTGGACTTGAAGGAATGAGCTCGGTGATTGACGATGAAACAGATGCCCGGATAACGATCAGCTTGCTGCCGGATGGTACCTCAGAGGCATCGTCCATATCAATCTGCTCCTTCAGCTCTGAGTCAAAGTATTGTACTTTGAATGTTTCTCCGTTGAGTTCAGGTGCCCGCTCTACGATGGCAGTTCGCAGATGCTGTCCAACTTTCAGCCTTAGCTTCCTGCAGCTCCCGTCTATAGATAACGCGAAGACTTTTTCGCCGGTAGCCATGTCCGTACCGTAGGGACAACTGAAAAAAAGAAACGATATAATTTATGGGACGCATAGGGGTCACACAGTTACCCTGAAAAAAGTTCATTTGTGTTATTCCTTGAAACCTTGTTGTTCAAATTCAATGGCTTTCGGTCATAAAAATATTTAAAAAATAAATATCTAACCATAACGTTTACTCCTGAGATTCAGCAACATTTTATTCAGGCAGTAATTTTCTAGATGTTCCTATTGTAATCTAGGAGCTGATATTTGCCTTGCGTGACTGTATATAGTGCCTAGGCAGGGATACATGTTATGCAGCATGAACTTATAAACGGATAGACCGAGTGTAATAACAGAATTGCCGCTGAGATCCATTCTTGATAAAATTTGTTGAGATCACACACGAAGAAATAAAATGACGCCAATGGCGTGGATCGAGCCTCCCTGAACAAAATGCCTAGTTTGTATCTTTGATGTATCGTACTGGGTACCAAAGGCAAATCATGACCCAACTTATGCTGAGAAATTTCTTAAACTAGAACAGTGGAGCGTGCGAGAAAATTTGTAGCTTTAATGCAGCCTGTGAGAAAATTTGTAAGTACAAAGCTATGATCTGAGAGGCCCCGCAGAACATGACAAAAGAACATGGCAATATTCGAGAAGGGAGGATAAATGGCATGCAAGATAATTGTTTTCTAGTGGCGTCACAGAATCAATACGCGCCCCGCTGGTGTCCTGGATCTACATACGCTTTCGGTAAGGGGGGACGAAGCCTCAGGGAGCGGCACTTTGCCGCCCGAAGGGGGCACTTTTCACCCAAATGGTGCGGCAAATCGTCGCATCATGAGGGGAGGGGGTGGGAGCGGTGAATTTTGGGGGTAGCATTTCGTCCTCAGACGGGCGCCTCTTGAGCTTAAGGGAGGGGTCAGCCACCCCATCCGCCCCCCTTGGATCCATCCCTGATAACGTGTCAATAGTACATAGTATGAGGACTTCCAACATCATCTAGCCCTTATTTACTGAAAAGGAACCCTCTCCATTTCCCCCAGACTTCTAGTGCGGTCCAAAAATTGACCGCACCCTAGGTCAACAATGGGAAAGTTCCGAGATGACAGATTTTTAGGCCTTAATAACCTTATCATATTCTGAAAGTTCGAAATTGATCGGTCGGCAGATGTTCTTTCGGCATAGCTTCAAACTCGTGATTTCGGGATTTGAGGTTGGATCACATTGACCTAACATGACCTGGCCCAAAAACTTGGTAATCTGCGTCAACTCGAGCGTGGATAAAGTACTATTTACAGTGGTGGGCACTTCGATAACTGCCATCGATAATTATTATCGAAGTCGTTATCGACGATAACGTTTTCCCAGACCTCTAATCGATTATTATCGAAGTCACCTTATCGAAGTCGCAGTTTTGGGCACTTCGATAACGATAACTTTTTGTGCTTTTTTTAGTCCTTTTTCCCATAGCCTTTTATGTTTGCATAAATGAAAAACACGTATTTTACGATAATCAGCTACGTTTCAAATCGCTCCTTACGGTGCTTAGGCACTTCTTTGGTAAATACGTTTTTTCTTCAATTGCCCTCAGACAATTTTGTTGTAGGTTATTGAATTTATTTTATTTTACAATTGGTAATTTAATTTTTGTGATCGCTGATATTCACATGAATCCGCGATATTCAACAGATATTTAAGGCATTCTTACGCCGAGTGGCATGCCTGAGTACACAAAAAAAGTTATTGTTATCGCATTATCGAAGTCACCAATACCGTTATCGAGTTATCGTTCCCGAATTAGCCGTCCTTACTTAAGGTTTTTTATCGAATTATCGTTATCGAAGTCGGGATGAAGTTATCGAGTGCCCACCACTGACCATTAGTCACCTTGTTCTGCGTCTCTTCGCTTTTACGTTATGCACGGAAAACCAGAAGGGCAAGGGGCAAATTTTTTCTCCCCAGCGGGGCGCGTGTTGAGTTATTCATCGAGAGCCAGGGCGTATACATGGATAAAAGCTGATGCATGCATAACGGTATTAGAGGACCAAGAAGCCGAAATTCCTTTCTCAACCCTTCCATGCTAGATCAGCACATTAAATACTTCAACATCGCCCAAAGAATGGTGAATTCAGTATGGTTTATTTACAAGTACCTTTGCATTTCGGTTTTACAGTTCATCAACTCCATTAACGTAATGATGAAGGACAACATATCTGCCGTAAAGTCCCAGGGGAAAGGGATCTGCTAGATCTTGGGTCTTGATATGCCGGTCAATTCCTGTAGCAGAAATTTGATAGGCATTCTTTTTCATGCTCAGCTACGTGCTCAGCGACACCAAATGCTCCTGACTCAAAAAGATGCTTTATTAGACCAAAATAGACTGACCCATTCTTCTTCAAGGATAAGATATCCCCTATCCGGTAGGTCATACCACAAATCTTCATCTCCTGCACCACCCCGTCTCTTGCCCTTAACACTTGTGTGTCCTTGTCGAGTAGATAGTTTGCATTTTGTCGAAGCAATGCCATTTGTTGCTCGTGCTTACATGCAATAGTCATCGTGACATTAGTCCTGTTCATACTGGCTCTTGAAAATTTCTTCAGCTGCTGGTGCTTTTGTTCAAATCGTAATGTCCAGAAGTACCTGAGTGGCCCATGGATTTTTATCTGATCGCGATAGTGTAGCAAGAAATGAAACTTTGGCGTCAAAGAGAAGTCAGGGAAGTTGGTCAACCAGTCCCTCAGCCAGCCTTCTACTGAATTCTGCAGAATGTGGAGATCACATTCATCTAGACTAGGTGAGAACATATATTCTGCAATGCGAGCAAACTTGATCAACAAATCCCATTCAGAGCACTCTGGTACCAAATCACCTATAACTAAGGGAAGAAGTCTGAGAAGTGTCCAACTCTGACAGGCCTTCTGTTTTACACGTACTTTTGATTTTGATTCTTTGATACTTTTGATAAGATTCAAACACACCGGCCTGTCACGTTTGTCAGCATTAGCATACTTGAATGTTTCTATCGCTTCGTTCACTTTTTCCAGCTGCACGAGTTTTCTTTGGATGCACAGATGAGTCAAAACAGTGGATATAACGCGCGGCACGACACCCTCCAGCATATCGTGAACCACATCTGGAGGGAAACCGTCCGCAATGTTGAGCGTGCTGAGCTCTCTCAACATGCTTTTTCCTTTGAAAGCAGAATGCAGTCCTATATCAAACCTCGCAAGTTCTTCTATAAACGGAGGTTCCTTGTGGCACATATCCATACTGAGAGAAGTCATAGTTCTCATGTCAGCACAAGATGCCATGCAGAATCTGCAACCATACTTGCTAGTGCTAAAATTTTTGGGTAGCATCAACAGCTCATGAGCACCGAGATTGTCAGTTACTACAAAAAGCACTCTCACGGAAGCAACTTTTGAAGTGTTTTTCAGCCGCACACCAAATGATTCCAAATGTTTTAGCTCGTTAACTAGAGGCTGAAGGACCAGGTTAAGCCCATGGGACTGTATGAGGCAAGACTTGAACAGTGCTGCAAGGAAAATATTGTTGGTTTTGCACCTCGAAGCCTTTGAAAAATTGCCAAGGGTATAATATATACCACCGAGCTTAGTATACGGAGCATGCGACCCTAAAGGATTGCCACACTGAAACTCATCAAAGTACAGAATGAGATCTATTGTGTCACCTTCATAGCATTTGTGAAGATCACCCGAATAAATTTCATCGTAAACATTCTCCAAGCAGGGTGGCTTCCTTCTCAGCATGTCAACCGTCAAATGATTCGTCCAAATCAAAGCCTCAAGCTGTTGCTGTATTGGGATATATTGAAAGGTAAGCTGAACGCCACGTGGATTTAATCCTAAACATTTTGTGAGTGGGACGACGGTGCCCAAACTATCCCTGCTGTACTTCGTAAGCCTGTAAGCTGACTGAAATTCTTGGCAAGCCAGTGTTGCGTCCAGCTTGCGAGCATCAGGCACTGTTGTATCTGTGCCTACTCTCTGTGCATCAGCTATAACTCTGTGGCAAATATTCCCCATCTCTTTTGCTATCAACGAACAAGCTTTATCACTAACATTGTGTTCAGTCATCATCTTTAACAGAAACTTGGCCAATCTGTTCCTTCTGTTAGAGTCAACGTCCCCATCAGCGTTTTCTTCAACGTTTCCAAAACCAGGTGAATCAAGGTCTTGCACGGAGAATCCAGTAGATGTATCTGCGCTTCGTTCGTTCTCTATCAATGGTGGAGCAGCTTTCAAATGTGCGTGCCTTTTTAAATGTCTCTTGAAACATACTAATGAAGTAAATGTTGTCGTACAATTGAAGCATTTTACTATAAAGTTAGCGTCATTTGAATGAGCTCTCAAGTGCCTTAGGAACAGATACCGGTCGTGGTGGCGAAATGAACAAAACTGGCACCGGTACATATCCGTTTCAGAGAAGTTTAGCCACCTGAAATAATAAAACAAGCTGTATTAAATGTAAAAATTATAACTGTTCTCAGTTTGAAAATGGACTTAACTGAATATCCTTTATTTTCCTACCGTATTTTGCCCCCTCCCCCTCCCACCTCGCCGTATAACCGCCGCAGTTGGTGTGACGTTAAACCCCCAGAATAAAAATGTTCAATTTTCATTGGAGAATATAAATCCTCACCCCGGGGACGAGGTCATAAAACAAAATCATAGGCTATACTCCATATCATTTGAAAAGCTGCAAGCCAAACACGTTGATGCGAAAATTAATAATGTACTTTCGTTCTCTGCTTATGTATTGAACCTATGACCCCGGGTCATCGATATCGAGGACCTCGTAACCCAGACTGTTGTTCTCAATGATATTATTTGACACAAGAACAAGTTAAGCCGGTGAAGACTGAGCAGCATATTTTGTGAATGCTCAACTGGTGTTTCCCTCTCCTCCCCTCGTCAGCAAAGGCCAGACACCACCCCCTCGCCCTCCACGTAAAAAATGGCAGACCCCATACCCCTTGGGCCGCTGACGTTATAAGTGAACAGTCCCTTACAAATGAGCCCCATTTCCTGTTAGATGTGCCCAGGCGCGCACCCAGGATTCTCGTATGTGGAGGGCCCGGCTGACAAGGGGGCGGCAAGCCGATGGAGGGGGCGGCACTTTACCTCAGGGGGCACACTTTTATTCCCAAAGGACGGCCAAACGTCGTATCCTGAGGGGGTTTGGGAGCGGAAAATGTTTTGCCTCGCAGACCTAGTGTTAGCTGTTTTTTTAGGGGCACCACTATTTTTCAGCCCGATCGTCGCATCCTTGGGAGGGGGGATGGGAGCGGTGATTTTTGCTTCGCAGACCTAGTGCGAACTTTTTTTTGGGGGCGCCACTTTAATTAAGGGGGCCCCGGCCCGCTGCCCCCCTCCATTGGGTGCGCTACCGGATGTGCTCCAAACTACATCACTTGCGCACATTGAGTGACTGCCGTAGGTGTTACCCAATAGAAGTATACATTGGCGGACGCAGGGAGGGGGGCATCCAGGCTATGCCCCTCCCCAAGGCTGGAGATCTCTTCTCGATCCAGGGGAGGGGTCCAGGGGGGTTCACAATGGATCGGCAGTATAAGCCCTATACAAACACTATGGGAGACCCAAAATCCAGGGGGTCCTGACCCCCGGATCTCCACCCATGCCCCTCCCCAAAGCGCTGGAAGTGGGGCCAATATATATTTTGCCCCCCCCCCACCCCAAAAGGCCGAGGAAATTAAAAAATAGTTTATACTAGGTCTGTCGAACAATAAAAGCTTCGTTCACTCAATACTCAATACTTGTGACGGACCCAAAAAAAGATCTACAGAGGATTGTGACTCAAATGGAGCGAGCGCTTGAGTCCCTCTTCCAATGGTTCTGCAAAAATTGGATGAAGCTGAACACCAGCAAAACTCAGATGGTTGTTCTTGGTACGCCATCAATGCTCAGGACATTGCCGAACATCACTATCAATTTCTGCGGGGCTGTAATCCAGGATTCTAGAGTTGCCAAAAATCTAGGCGTAGTGACTGATAGACACCTGAGCTTTGAGCGACATGTGGACTCGGTGTGAGAAAGATGCACTGAAATATTGATAGTACTGAGCCACGCACGACATTCCATTCCCAGAAGCGTCATGAAAGGTACTGTGCAGGCGCTGGTGATGTCAGTAATTCGTTATTGTCTATCAGTATATGGCTCATGTAATATTACCCAGACACGCCGCATTCAAAAGATTATAAATTTCAGTGCGCGAGTAGTATTTTGACCATGTATCGGATGTTTTGACCCAGTTGCGATGGATGAGAGCTGAACAACTAGTTGAGTACCACACAGTGTGTGCTGTGCATTCAGCTCTTGTGCGTTGTGCTCCCCAATATTTGGCCAATTCGATAGGAATGGTGGCTGGTGCTGCGCACGATCATTTCACGCGACAGTCGCAAAACCTTACGCTGCCACGTATACGTTCAGAGGCGGGGAGGAGACGGATTGTATACCGAGGAGTACAAATGTACAACCAGCTGGCAGTGGCGACCGTGTACTTTTTAGACCGTGGCTGAGAAACATACTGCTGTCACGCCGCGAGTGAGCATGCTTAATGTCTGTTTTATAGTGATAATCTTATCGTGGTTCTTGATGGTTACCTGTCTTTTTTATTTTCAGCGCTACGATTTTATGTCTTTGTATGCTCTGTGTGTATTTTAGTCAATATCCCGAGTGCTTATTTTTATTGAAATGACGTGTCAAATGAAAAACCACATGCAGTGGATCTTAGACAACATATACGAACGTTCAACCCCCCCTCCCTCCCCCAGAAGAGCGATCATATACTTGGAGAGTAGTTTATACTAGGTCTGTCGAGCCCACACATCACCGCCCCCCCCCAGGAGGAGAGGCAGACTTAGGGCTACCCCCTGGAAGTATAACAAGTAACTGAAACAAACACAGAAACCCCCCAAACCGTCGGGCTAGATCCGTCCCTGCATGAACCCCCAACATTCGTGAGTTTTAACCATTAAGCCTATGCCGTTGACTGGAAAGAAATGACTTTAAAATGCGCCTTACCCCCCCAATGTTTTACACGCTCCTATATCTATGGAATCCGGTAGGTACATACATCATACATACAAGCAGACAGAACAAAATGACCCACCTTTCTCGGAATTCCTACACGCGAGCTGCCGCGGCGGAAGCAACAACACAACTGTCGATTGTCCAGACACGCGGCAAAAATTCGCGCCAAATGCACGCGCAGTGGAGATACCTCGATCCTCTGGCCACATCCGGTCAAAGAATCTTTTGATGCCACTTTGCTCGTGATTCCTCGTGGATATGGTATTTCTAGTATCATTGCCGGAGTAATTTGAAGCCGGTAATCATCTGATGCCTGTGGTTGTTTCGCTCTTTCCATTTATGACTTTGTCAATGCGATTTTTTACTCCAATGCTGTTTTGTAGCCCGTGGTGGAATAAGTGAATGCCGTTAGATGGCATAAAATGATGCCTTAAGACAAGTTGATCTCAACCGGGATTTATATAGAACAAGAGTTGGTAAAATTACGCTGGCATATTTTTGCGTTTAATTTTACACTGACTGAAATTGTCTTATGATTCTACCGATAGAATAGTTAGCGCACAGGTAGTGTGATTTGAAGCTGAAATCAAGCGTCAAAGGTTCAGTGTATTCCCTCACCAGACACGATTCCGAGGTCATCAGATGCCTTGGGTGTATTTTTTTCTCCGTGCACCTATTACCCGAGTGTTTCCAAATGAGTCCCGAGAACTGGGCCCAATCAGACTCCATCCCATATCAATCCCAACACAAAATATGAATTGGACACGGACCCCGCACCAAATGCCGAGCAACAGTCGTCCCTGAGCCATCGAAAGGCGCAACGTCTTTCGATGCCAGGGTTATATGGCCTCGCCAACTCTTTCCCCGTTGGAGGGGTTTCTTGGGAGTCAAATTACTCCTTGCGCAAGGAATCTGCCGTGCCTTAAACCCGAGTTGGTCGCGTGGAAAGCAAGGCTGCTAACCACTATAACACCATGCCCACACCTCCTCGGCATCACAAAGCTGGCCATCAAGTATCTACATTTCACTTGCAGTCATGCTGGAACTCTGCATTTCAGGCATCGAAATATAGCTAGGCGTATTTATTGTGATCAGCCTTTACCTAAATCAATCTCTAATGATGGAAAGAAGGGATCCGTAATAACCTAAATAAATGTTCCCATTTTCGTCATTAAATAAGCAAATACAGGTTGATTAGGCATAGCGAAGTGAGCCTATTTGGTATCAAAGCATTGTCTGTAGTTTTCTAAACAGTTCTTAATTTTGTAAATGTGATAAAAAGGGCCTAAATATCTGTAAATATAAAAAACGCTCTCGTGGTAAAAAATTATTGAAATCCTCCAAAAAAGCTTAAAATTGTATTTCGTATTTGAAAAGAGTCTAGGTAAAAAACCCAAAAAAATATTTTTTTTGGCGTTTTACTAAGATTTCTTAGAACATAATAGTACATAATAGGTATAATAACATAACATAATAGGTACAACTGGAAATCATACGGCAAAATTTAATTTCTCAATTTTCCATATATTGACATCCTTGTGTGCATGCGTGCCTTATTGACACCAAACGAGCTAACTAAAATTGTTTTTATAATTATGGGCCCCCGTGGACTGGGGCCCCCCTTGATGTGGGCCCCCTCTAAGGTTGGCCCCCCCCACTTTTCAAACTGTTCGTACGCCCCTGGTAAGACGCATACGTTAAGGGAGAATGTGTCTGTACGAATCCTGCGTGGATGTAATTGCCTCATGTTTTCTTCGTTAAGTTCTGTGATCTTCTGTCGAGGCGTGTAACTTTGTATACTTTTAGGGGTGCGCGAGCACCCCTAAAACTTTTGAAAGCACCCCTAAACTTCCAAAAGCACCCCTAAAACTATTATGCGATGTTCTAACAGGACATAATGTCAGGATTATGTAGCAATTAAATAATAAGTATCAAAGATTCGGAGCTCTCTTGTAACTATTCATCTAAAGATAATGTCGAGTTTAGAAGATTACTTAAGTGATCTGAAGATTTCATATAACCGCATGAGGTCATATTTAGACAGTGAGCCGCAGGAGTAACTATGGAAATTAGGTAGCTGCCATTTGCGACCAAAGCCGAAAGAGCGCGTTTTCCAAAATGTTAATTGCCGTGTCGCCGTTGTCTCAGAATCAGTACCATCGAGTGCACTCGTCGCTTCCTTGATCATGTCTTCCATACAGAAAAAATGCTGGACTTCTTTTCCAAAATGCCATAGTGCATGCTGCAATTTATTTCTGAACTTATTTAGGCTGCATGTAGATCAGACCTGTCCATAGCTGATAATACGCACCAAAAGAGGGTCAAAACGCAACATGTGGTAGCTGTGATCTATTGGAACTTGTTTAGAAAGGGAGGGAAATCAGGGCCAGTATCTGGGAAACGTAGCTTGTGCTTAACCCTCGCCCGTCCGAGAGGAGCATCGATGGTCTCCATAAGGCTTTGTAAGGATAGCGGATAAACGGCGCCGCTGCGCCGCCGTACCTTTCATATCTCTTCCTTGATCAATTCCGCATCTTTAAAAAATCAAGTTTGGTCATGTTAGGTTAAGTCATCAGGCAAAGGAAAGTGACTTCATCTAAAATATTAGGATTGCATTTATGCAATAAGTAAAGTTATTTATAAGTAAGAACACGTTTAACCTAGCAATCCGACACTTAAAAACCATTATGGGCCTACCGGGTGCTGCAACATATATTCCGGGTTTATAAAATCGGTGATATGCCTAGTCTCATTTACGGGCGACCTCTTCAATGGAAATACATGGTAAAAACTGTAAAATAGCTATATTTTGGCTCATATTGGTTAACCCTCCTCCTTCGGGGGGCACGTTTAACCTAGCAATCCGACACTTAAAAACCATCATGGGCCTACCGGGTGCTGCAACATATATTCCGGGTTTTATGAAATCGGTGATACACCTAGTTTCATTTACGGGCGACCTCTTCAATGGAAATACAGGGTAAAAACTGTAAAATAGCTATATTTTGGCTCATATTGGTTAACCCTCGTCCTTCGGGGGGCCGATTCGACGCCCCTCGTTATTTTTTGTGATGACACAAAAAGTTTCGTTTAGCCCAATGCTGCGTGGAAATTGTATAACAAAATTACTTCGACACATCTTGACCAAATTTTAAGTAAATGTCATGTCGGGTCACCGAGTTATGACGCCATTTCTATGCCCATGTAAGGCAATTTTGGTACTAAAATATATCTGAAAAACCGGGCGTTACTCGGCTTCTAGAAGAGGCAGATCAGGTTTCTAAAAAGGATTCGAAGGCTCCTGAAAAGGCAATTTGGAATACGCCATCTATTTTGAGATCAATTCCATAACGAAGGCACCAGGGGTCCCCAAAGGTCAGCAAAGGTTACCGTTTTAGAAGCTCTTGTTGGCTATACTCATGGACGGGACAAGATGTAGAAATTAATTTGGTATCATAGTTACGAGCATCACCCAAGGATTCGATGGTATGCGACCTCACTTCGACTTTGACCTAAGGTTATGTTAGGTGGTCTAAGGCCAAGGTCATGCGTGACCTTGCCAGGTCATGCCACATATTGTGGAACTCCTTGGGTTACGACAAACGCATTGACACCTTGGTTCTAGGTCTATTGATTCCCGAATCATAAGGGATTTTCTAAATGTCTCAAAATTTCACCATTTTTGACCTCACGAGGTTACTAGTTAACCTAGGGTAAACATAATTGTACACTGTCGGAGAGTTCAGATCTCGGGCAACAGGCTGCGCTTTACCGCGTCTTTCCACCTTTCTTAGTTTTCAAACGGATAAGGGTCGAATCGATCCCCCGGTAGGGCGAGGGAGTAAAATACCTCCAGAAGGGCAAAGGTCAAAATAGCTTCCTGTTCTCGTAATAGAAGTATATTGGGCCACCCCAAAGGACCAACTTGACATGTTTGTTTTATGATCTATGTAAGGTCATTTGGGACTATTTAAGCCTCTTTCTGACATGGGTTCGCAGGAAACCCGGACAACTTCGCTGGACAACTTGGCAGGAAATGATAACAGAGATTTCACCTTGGTACCATTTCGCTTAGCTTGTCATTACGAGTCGATTGGTATGCATATCGATTATGTCTGACAAGGTAATGCTCTTGGCCTGACCTTTGGTTAGGTCATTCTTAGATTTTGACACATGTCCATACCATACATAATTTGATTCGCCGTAACGAGAGGATTTGCCTACATTATGGCTCTAGCTTAACGCAGTTTTCGACCTTAGTTTGGCTATTAACCCGCGCCCTGGTGGGCCTCCGAGCCACCTTAGCCCTGGTGGGTGCGTGGGGGAGATGTTTGAACGCCTGCCACCTCGAACTCGGCCCCTACGCGGGATAGCGCAAGACGCGAAGGCTGGTGGATAGCTCATAGAAATTCATGAAGAAACTATATCAGTCATTGCTTGGCTCAGGTTAATATTGAGGTCATGACAGGTCAAAGAAAGTGGCATTTTGAGTAGAGTTTTTCGGCTCTAGCGTCTCAAAGAGTTGAGTTTTAGAACCATTTTCTAGGCACCATTCGCTTCCTCTCATCACGGCGAATTGAATGATGCATAATATGATCATACTAGGTCAAAACACAAAAAATTACCTGACCTCAAGTTAGGTCAAAGTCACATTTTATCTAGCCTAGTCAATATGCACATCAATCGACTTGCAATAGCAATCCAAGCGCAATGGTGTCAAAATAAAAGTTGTACCATCATTTCATGCAAAGTTATTTACCTAGTTCTGAAAACTGCTTAAGTAGCACAGATGACCTCTCAGCGGTCACAGGTCTTAAATTGCAACATGAACCTGAAAAGGGGCCCAGGATACTGCGATTTGGAGAAGATGGAGGTATTCTCAGATGCATCTACACAAATACAGCCCAATTTCTGTTTTTCCCATGCATTTCCAATAGAGAGGTCTTGATCCGTACTTTACCTTAGGTCATCGATATAGAAAATCATTTTGGCGGCGCCACCGTTTTTCGTGCCGCCAAAAACCCAAATGGGGATGTTCAAACACCCCCACCCCGGGGCGAGGGATAGATAAGTGTTCAAAGCTTTGTTGGTCCAAGAACAATGTAACACCATAGATAAGCTTTAAATGGTGGTAAAATGCAAAAAATAACACTAAATAGGTAGCCGTTTGTCTGCGCGCTAGTTTAAAAAGACACCAAAAACTCCTGGCTTAACCACGTTTGCAGCTTTTCGAGCTGTGACCTTTGATGAGTAGGAAGCTCAACACGCGCCCCGCTGGGTTCCCTGGCATGACGCACCGCGCTGGGGGGGCGTATTTCGCCCTCTTCCTTCCGTATCTCATTTCCCAGGAAAGCTAAAGAAAAATTACGCACAGCGTTCGAAAGCTCCTGACGTGGCGAAGAAAAATTACAGGAAGTATTCTTATGTCAGGACAATATTGAGGTCAGCATAGGTCAAAGAATATTCCATAGGCTTACAACAGGGCAGTGCACGTTTCCCCCTCTATATATTTATTCAGTGGAGTTAGAGCAAATATTTACACAACATTGGATTCCTCTCATCGTGGTGAATCGAATAATGCACTCGTATAATATGACCTTGCTAGGTCAAAAATGTGAAAATGACCTGACATCGAGCTAGGTCAGGGTCACAGGGTGACCTGGCATGGTCATTTTGCATATCAATCGACTCCCTATGACAATATAAGCAAAATGCAAGCAAAATGAGAGCTTTATCTCAATTCAGTGAGAAGTTATGGACAAAACAATCACTGTTTGCTCCTGTGACCTGACATGACCTTTGATAGGTCAAATATTCAAAATAACCTTTAAGGTCAATATCGTGGCAAAAATACACGGTTTGAGAATTTTCAATTTTATCTAACCAATATTTACGGAAAACGAGACCTTTCAATTTTTCACCATAGATTTATAATATGGTGACCAAAAAATTACCCCATCTTAGGTCAATGATATCAAAATTCCGAGACAGCAGATTTGTAGACCCTAATGACCTCATCATATTGTGAAAGTTTCAAACTGATCGATGGGCAGATGTTCCTTATGCGCCGCTTCAAACTTGTGATTCTAGGTTTTGAGGTCGGGTCACTTGACCGTGGATAGCTCCTTGACCTGACACGACTTGACCTAGAAAATTCAGAGGCGTAAAATTGATCAGGGATAAGGTACTGCAAGTTTCGTTGCTCTGCGACTCTTCGTGTTTGCTTTATCCGGGGAAAACCAGGAGGGGAGGGGGCGAATTTTGCCCCCCTCCATCGGGGTGCGTGTTAAAGCATCCGCGCAGGAATCATTTTGAACTTGTGGGAAAGGGCCTTCGATTTCGGTGGGGCCGAAGGTAACTCGGCTTATCGTTTGATTTGTTGCTGAAAAAAGGTACGGGAACGGCTGGAAAATGGTGGGCACTGCCCCCATAGTCCGAAAGTTTTTTAACACGGTTTTTGGGCGCATCTCTTAAAGTATGTTGACACGCACCCCGCTGGGGTCCCTGGCATGACGCACCCCGCTGGAGGGGGGCGAATTTCGCCCCCTCCCTCCGTATCTCATTTCCCAGGAAAGCTAAAGAAATATTACGGACGGCGTTTGAAAGCTCTTCACGAGACGAAGAGAAATTATACGAAGTATTTTTATTTCAGGTCAATATTGAGGTCAGCATAGGTCAAATAATGCCCCATAGGCTTACAACAGGGCAATGTACGTTTCCCCCTCTAGATTTTTCTCTCAGTGGAGCTAGAGCACATATTTATGCATCATTGGTTTCCTCTCATTGTGGTAAATCGAATGATGTATAATATGACCTTCCTAGGTCAAACTGTGAAAATGACCTAACACCTAGTTAGGTCAAGGTCACAGGGTGACCTGGTATGGTCATATTACATATCAATGGACTCCTCGTGACAATACAAGCACAATAAAACCAAAATGGGAGCTTTATCTCAAATCAGTGAGAAGTTATTGCCAAAACAATCACTGTATGCTCCTGTGACCTGACATGACCTTTGAGAGGTCAGATGGTCCAAAACTCAGCTTTATGGTCAAGATCGTGGTAAGAATACACCGTTTGAACATTTTCAGCTTTATCTATCCCGGCTTTACCAAAACGAGCCCTTTCTATTTTTCTCCATTGACTTAAAATGGGGTGACCAAAAATTGACCGCACCTTCGGTCAACAATATCAAAATTCCGAGATAGCAGATTTGTGGACCCTAATAGCCTCATCATATTGTGGGAGTTTCAAACTGATCGGTTGGCTGATGCTCCTTAGGCGCCGTATCAAACTCGTAATTTTAGGTTTTGAGGTCGGGTCGCTTGACCTTGGATAGCTCCTTGACCTGACATGACCTGCCCTCAAAAATTTGGTGAGATGCGTAGAATTGATCAGGAATAAGGTACTGTAGGTTTCGTTGCTCTGCGTTTCTTGGTTTTTGCGTTATTCCGGGAAAACCAGGAGGGGGCGAATTTCGCCCACCAGCAATGAGCGTGTTAAGTCACTGGCGGATCCAGGGGGATGGCATTTGGGCCATACTCCCCCAAACGCTAAAACCAGGGGGCCAAACTATTTTTTGATCCAAGGGGAACAGTGTGGAGTGCAAATAAAGCAAGAAAGAAGTCATTAGAGATGTTTCGACAAAAGTGTTAGCTAGCTAGTTAAGGGCTCTTTATAAGGCATTCTGTGCAAAGCACCTTTGCCCGCGTCTAAAGTGTGTGGGAGAATTTTGTGGGAGGGGTGTTTACTTTAATGTCGCAGAACAAAGGTGTAAGGACAAAAGTGTAAAGTTTTTACCCCTTTTTACGTTTTTCATCCCCGAACAATGCCAGTAAAATGTTATGGGTTGGCTAGGAAAAAGCACCCCTAAAGATTTTCACAAAGTTACACCCCTGCTTCTGTCTACACTCGGATAGAAATTTGGGACTCTAACACTATGAGAAGTGTGCGAAATTTGTTTTTTCTTGAGACCATGTAAAGGCGTTTTGCCCCGATAGCGGGGTAAAACGCCCTAGCCCCGGGGCAAAACGCCGTCATATAACACCTAGCGCATACTGTATCTCGGTACATGAACAAGTGGGAAAATTGTTGTGATTACGCTTCACGATAATGTTGTGACAAAGTGGGCAAGTTATTCGAAGCATTCAAGCCCGACTCAGCAAAAATAATCAGATAGGCTTTTTACCTATGAACGGAAAACGCGAAAGCAATTTAAGATAGACCCCAACATATTTTAGGGGGTGCAAAGCACCTTAAAGCGCCTCCTGTTCATTCTGCCTGCAAGTGGTTCTTCTTCGGTATGTCTTCCCATATTCTGGAACAGGATGTCAAGGTAGGATGAGGATGGGTACGTATAATCTGGAAAATTTAACGACGATGATGATTCGGGATCGCTGTATGCAAACAGTGCTTCAAGCAGATCCATGATGAAAGTAGGTATTTAACACATCGGCGGATCCAGGAGCAACTTTTGTAGGGGCCAAACCAACCTTTTGGGGGGGGTAAATCAAGAAGAAATCTAGAAAACGTAGTATTTAAAAAGCGGCCAAAATTTGGCCTTGAGGGGGAAAAATATACTTTTTTTATGCTTTGGTGGGGACCACGGCCCCTTTAGCCCCCTTTAGATCCATCAGTGATTTAAGACCACCCCTCAAGATGACCAAATGAGAGCAAACGCGAAAACTTTCCTGTGTGCTGTAGGAACTAATATTTGAAACTCAATGTCTTCTGTTACGGTGATTTTTTCTAACCCAACGCACTTCGCCATCACGACCAGTAGTGGTCGTGATGGTGATGATAGCGATAGCAGCCAGTGGCGGATCTAGCCGGCTGGTTTGGGAGGGGCAAACCAAAGTCGAAAAGCAAAAAAAAAAAACGTCACGCAGTGAAAAATTGCGCTAAAATATGCCTTTTCGGTAGGATTTTCGGAACTGGAGACGAAAAGCAAAAAAAAAAACGCCACTGGGTGAAAAATATGGGCTCATACTTTTTTCCTATCCAAGCCCCAATATTTACACTAAACTTCACTAATTCTGTTGGAAGTTGAGAGTTGAAGCACCAAAATCTTGCTTACAAGCTAAAAAGGAGTCAGGGGAAAAAGGAGGTCGATCGCTTTGGGGGGGGCAAAAACATAGTTTTGCCCCGAGCTTTTCCGTTTGGGGGGGCAATTGCCTTTTTGCCCCCCCTGGATCCGCCACTGATAGCAGCCCTACCTCCTATCTATCCTAAGCAGACTTATCCATTGGGGTAAAATGTCTACCAAATATTGGGGTAAGGCGCCTGGGGCGTCTTACCCCGCACTACACATGGGCGTCTTACCCACGTAGCAACGGCAGCGTCCCAACAAATATTACTCAATTCTGCGGCGTTGCTATGCCGCATAGTAGCTGTCAAAATGCCGCACAAACTAGCTGTTTTAACCTCACAAATTGCCGTGGGTGCATCTAAAACGCATACAGTACAATCGCAACTTTAACCCTCGCCCCACGGGGGGGCCATCGATGGCCCCCCTAAGGTTTTTCCGGGATAGCAGAAAAACGACGAGGCGCAGCACCGCTGTTGAGGGCTCTACCTCTCACTGCATCATTTTCCCATCATCCCTGAAATTTTTACCCCGGGTCACCCAAGGTCAGGTCACCAGACGAGGTCAACCAAGGTCACCTCACTTCACCTTTAGAGCTCTGTAAGAGCTACATTTCAAAGTCGATCGATTTGAAACTTCCTACACTTCATGACCCCTCCAGGGTCTACAAGGTGTATATCCGGGATTTTTTCGATTTCGTGCCCTGAGGTCAGGTCACGAGGCGACCTCTCCCATTGGAAAAGCATGGGGAAAAGCTATTTCATGATATAAAAGCCACAAAAATGATTGCAAATACTCAGACTGCTCAGAACAACGTTTTTGGACACCCTTTCACGGATCCCAGGGGCATATTTGCCCTTTGACTTTTCCAAGGTCATCCAAGGTCACCAGAGGTCAAAAACAGTATTTTGACAATAACTTTTGACCTAATTGAGCTAGAGCGGTGAAACAAACACCATCGTGTTTGTCTTGTCGCTGGCTTTCATTTGATATACGACAAGGTCACTTTTTGACCTTTCGTGACCTCAGGTCATATTAGGTCATGAGGTGACCTCTGGCGGTCAAACCACTGGCGGGAGGTCTTTACGTTCCACATAGCGAAAAAAGTACTGGCAATTTTCTATCAAATGTACTTTACCAGGCCTCAATAGCTCTAATGACATAAGAGTTATGCCCAGTTTGCTTAATCATTGCATATTTGAGTGAAAATAGCCGATCTTGACCTAATTTGACCTCTGGAGGTCAAACCATTGACCTGAGCACTAAAACATGCGAAGTAATTTCTTACTGAATTCACGCGAGCTTTCTATTGCACTTTGCAGATTTGCGCTAACACCCATATTTTCGGAGTTAGAGGGGGGGCCATCGATGGCCCCCCGGTGGGGCGAAGGTGGCGCCGGACCCCCGGTGGGGCGCGGGTTAAGATAGCTTGTTATTATATCCGGAGGGGCAAAAAACAACAAATGCTTGCTGAAAATTACCGGAGCAGACTAGGCGCGTCCAAACACGCTCAGGACCCGATCAGGAAGACCGCTACCAGAAAAAAATACTAGATGGAGGGTCCAGTTCCTACATCAGCCTGTAGACGGTAGTAGGCGTCTGACCCAGATGGGCGCGTTACCCCACTCTACCCTACGTACCATTTGAAGCATGCGATAACAACAGAGGAGAAAATTGAAAATAGGCTCAAAGCATTGAAAACCTTGAAACTTGCTGATATAATCCTTAACGAATTGAAAATGGCAGCTGCCAATCGTCACCTTGTGCCGGGTCCAGGATTAAGCCTGCCAGACCTTGCTGATCTTGCCGACGCAGAGAGCAAGCATTTGGAACAAACGTAATTATATCTATACTCTCCATTCACACAGTGTCAACGTCACAATATTGTGCCAATCACCTTTCTCCTGGGGTAGCCTGATGGTACGTAAATACACGGGGCTTCGCATCATGAATGTCAGTTCCACGCTTCATGGAGCTCGTCTGTCAGCGCTGGATTACAACCCGCGCAACAGGCGGTACCACTATGAAAGGTGTTGTTGGAAGCACCGTTCATTGTTTCTTAAATATGACCACTGGAAGGGACCAAAGGGGTGGTGGCCCCCTGCCAAAGCCTAAAATATATTTTTCCCCCTAAAAGACCAAATTGTGGCCAGTTTTGTTAAAATATACTGTATTTTCGCGATTTTGTTTTATCGATTTAGCCCCCCTCCCAAAAAACGTTGGTTTGGCCTCCTCCAAAAGCTGCTCCTGGATCCGCCAATCAGTATGACCACAGAAAGAGGACTACATCGGGAATGTATCTGCTGGGGCCAACACCGCCCATCACCAACTGCGTCCCGCTGGAATCATCATTTCTGACGGAAGGGATTGCAAGAACCAGATCCCGCGTTATTCACGGTACACGAGCCGTGCACCCGGAACGCTGGCTCCAGCCAGCGCCGCGTCACCACCCGTCCCCAAGTATCGGGGAGGCTCCGGCTGCAGAGAAATACCAGTTCTGTGGGCATGTGTTCAGCGGAAAGGCCGAGATTTGGCCAAGACAGGCTCGACGGCAGTCGGTGCCTGTCATAACCCACACCCCGGTGGGGGGTATTTGAACACCCCCCTCGTGTTGTTCTGGCGGCACGAAAAAAACGGCGGAGCGAAGCGCCGCCGTACTTGGCACACCTTATCTTTGATCAATTCCGCAACTTTCCCCAAAATTCTAAGGTTGGGTCATCTCAACTTAGGTCACCAGTGCAAGCCAAGTGACCTCACCTCCAAAAAATGTTTAAGGTGGCAAAGTACGAAATGGGTACATCCATGATATTGAAACTTTGCCACAGAATGGCCCCACCAAGTGCTACATAAAACATGTATTTCGGGATATTCAATATCGATGACTTAATGTCAAGTACCGACCATGACCTCTCCCTTGAAAATACATGGGAAAAATATAAATTGAGCTGTATTTGTGTAGATACAGCTGAGAATACCTTTAAATTCTCCAAATTGTAGAATCGTTAGCCCCTTTCTAGATTAATGTGGAAATTGTTTTACCTGTGACCTCAGAGATCATCTGGGGCTACTTAAGCAGTTTTCAAACTTATGTTCAGAATTTTGCATGAAATGATGATACAGCTTTTGTTTTGATATCATTTCGTTCAGATTGTTATTGTGAGTCGATCAATATGCATATTGACTAAGCTGGGTTAAAAATTGACCTTGACCTAACTTGAGGTCAGGTCATTTTTGTGTTTTTATCTAGTATGGTCATATTATACATCATTCGATTCGCCGTGATAAGAAGAAGCGAATGGTGCTAAAAAATGATTCAAACTTAACTCTGTCAGATGCTATAGCCCAAAAACTCTACTCAAAATGCCACTTTCTTTGACCTATCATGACCTGAATATTGACCTAAGCCAAAAAGTGAACGATGTAGTTTCGTTATGAATTTGTATGAGCTATCCATCAGCTTTGCGTTTTTCGCTATCCCGCATAGGGCACGAGTTCGAGGGGGTGTCCAAACACCCCCACCAGGGCGAAGGTGGCTCGGATGCCCACCGGCGCGCGGGTTAAGAAAATCGGACCAAAATAGATAAGACCGTCGGAGCCTGTCTCGCCCGATTCTTAAGAAATGGGGCAAATCCCATATGTTTGTTCGTACCGCATTTGGCCTTGAGTTAAGAAAAGACAGAAAGAAATTCGACTGAGTACCGATTCAAATCAGAGTAGCATTCCTTTCAATACTGGTCAGGTGATATATTTTACAACATATGGAAAAAATGAGATATCAGGTCTGGTCAGATCAAAGGGTTTTAGCGTCATTTCTAAACTCATGAAGGTGATTCGGCTCTTCTGAAATGAGGCAGACCAAACCAGGCAGTAACTCGGCTTCCAAAAGAGCTGGAACAATTTTCTGAACATGATTCGCAAACTCAAAAAGGTCAAGGTATAAACCAAAACAAGTTATAACAAATAATCAAACCACAACAAGTTATATCACATATTACTCGATTCCTTGAATCAAGAAGATCACTTTGGTGCCATTGGCCTTGTTCTACGTCGAATGGTCCGAGCTGCAAGGAATTTCCAATGTTGACCTAAATTTAACTCATTTGGGATCCTGTGACATCACAGCTCTACGGATATAGTTCAAACTCGGTCCGCGAGTGGAAGACGGCAGGGCGTTTTCAACTGTTCGCTGTCGCCGGAGTTCGCTTCGCTGTGGCCGC
This sequence comes from Lepas anatifera, assembly GCA_034440635.1. Lineage (NCBI taxonomy): Eukaryota > Metazoa > Arthropoda > Thecostraca > Lepadidae > Lepas > Lepas anatifera. The sequence goes on from JAOTON010001654.1 coordinate 414,432, forward strand.
CGTTGGTTTCGCTGTGGCCGCAGTTGAGCGGAGATGACGCCGAGCGCGGGAGCCGGGGAGCGGGGGGCGGCGACAGTGGCACGGTGCCGCTGACCTCGCGGTGGCCGCAGCACCTGGGAAGTCACGGCCGATCGAGGGCAGCGGCGACCGGTTCGGCTAGGTCGTGCAGACGACAGTGCAGGGCCGTCGCCCCCAGCACGCAGGTCAGCGCCGAGAGTGAGGCTGTCGCGCTCGGCAGTGTCTCCGGGGACTCGGCCGGGTCAGGGCACCACTTCCGCTCATCCCACGCACGATGACCGGCCTCGTCACAGCCGGGCTCCTCCTGGCCCTGGTGACCGCTCAGGTAAGACGCAGTGTCACCGCGCTTAGTCCAGCGTTTGAAAGCTTTCGATTTGGGCAGAATATTTGTACCTTTGTTTGTGCACGCGAAGCCTGCAGTCTTGAGACCTTTTCAGACCTTTCTATTTCTCTTTTTAAACATGGTAACTCCGGCAACCCGTCACAATTCCTTACCCGTCACTACTCCGAAAAGTCAATAAACAGCGCCTTTGTGGCTTTACGACGCCCCGAGTGCTGAGGTCATATGGCTTTGCCAGCTATCACTGTTTGGGAATTTTATGGGGGATGGAAGACATACGCAGAATGCCCGCCCGGGGATTCGAACCCGGGTCAGCGGCGTGGAGACCCTCTTGCCCCTAACCTTCCCGCCGCCACCGCATCCCCCATTCAAAAGGCAAAAACTATCAGCAGCCCAGTGACTAATGTTTACAAGCCGAGACTGGAAGACTGGTGATTTGCAGGGGCGCAGCCAGGGGGGGCACAGGGGGCACGTGCCCCCCCCATCGGTGCCGGGGTGCCCTTTTGATTGCCAGGTGGTGTACCCTCTTTGGGCCGTGCCGTTCGAAATTTAGTGCCCTACGCCGTTGAACCTAGATGGAACTAGACTGCATTTAGCGATTTAAGCTACTGTTTGACAATTAAGTGCCTTTTTGATCAGCTAGGGCATTCTGTCGCCTTTCCAAGCACCCGGAAGAGTATAGGCACGTAATTCGTTTCCAGATAATGCCTCATCATCGCCAATAATCGTACGGGCGGAGCTAATCTGGTGCCCCCTGAGCGCTGGTCTTGGCCCCTTGAGCTGATCATGTGCCCTCTGAGCTGATCTGATGCCCTCGTAGTCAATCTGGTGCCCCCCCTGAGAAAATAATTGTGCCTTCTGAACCTATATAATGCTCTCTGAGTTAGTTTGATGCCCCCGAGCTTGCCTGGTGCCCTATTAGCTGTTTTAGTGCCCCTTGAGCTGATCCGGGCCCCCTGAACTTATTTAATGCCTCCCGGAGTTTATCTACTGTCCAGGGGGCACAGGGGGCACGTGCCCCCATCGGTGCCGGGTGCCCTTTTGATTGCCAGGTAGTGTACCCTCTTTGGGCCGTGCCGCTCGAAATTTAGTGCCCTACGTCGTTGAACCTAGATGGAACTAGACTGCATTTAGCGGTTTCAACTGCTGTTTGACAATTAAGTGCCTGTTTGGTCAGCTAGGGCATTCTGTCGCCTTTCCAAGCATCCGGGAAGAGTATAGGCACATAATCCGTTTCCAGATAATGCCTCATCATCGCCAATAATCGTACGGGTGGAGCTCATCTGGTGCCTCCTGAAGCTGATCATGTGCCCTCTGAGCTGATCTGGTGCCCTCGTAGTCAATCTGGTGCCCCCCTGAGAAAATAAGTGTGCCTTCTGACCCTATATAATACTCTCTGAGTTAGTTTGATGCCTCTGAGCTTGCCTGGTGTCCTTTTAGCTGTTTTAGTGCCCCTTGAGCTGATCCGGGCCCCCTGGGCTTATTTAATGCCTCCCGGAGTTGATCTACTGTCCAGGGGGGGGCACATAGGGACGTGCCTCCCATCACTGCTGGGGTGATAGCCAGGTGGAGTACCCAATTTGGGCCGTGCCGCTCGAAATTTAGTGCCCTACGCCGTTGAACCTAGATGTAACTGGACCGTATGTACCGATTGAAACTATTGTTGGACAACTTAATACCTTTTTCGGTAAGTTAGGGCATTCTGTCGCCTTTCCAAGCACCCGGGAAGAGTATGGGCACCTAGTATGTGTCCACCTAATGCCTCATCGTCGCCAATAATCGTACGGGTGAAGCTAATCTGGTGCTCCTTGAGCTCATCTCGTGGTCTCTCAGCTGGTCTTGGCCCCTTGAGATGATTACTTGCCCTCTAAGCTGATCTGGTGCCCCTGAGTCAATCGAGTGCCCCACTGAGCAAATAATTGTGCCTCCTGAACCTATATAATGCCCTCTGAGTTAGTCTAACGCCTTTGAGCTCTTGGTGCCCCGATAGCCGATTTAGTGCCCCTTGAGCTGATTCGGGTCCTTGATCTAATCTCATGCCTCCTCAAGTTGATTATTTCTCCTCTTCAGCTGATTAGGTGCCCCCTCAGCTGATTATTGATGTCTCCTTAGATGGCCTGGTGCCCCCTGAGCTGGTTTGGTGGGCCCTGAGCCCACCATGTGTCCTTGAGCTGTTATGTTGCTCCCTGAGCTGATTTAGGCTCCTGCCATAGTCCGGGGGGCTGGGAGCTGACCTGGCCCCCGAGCGGATCGATCTGGTGCCACCTGAGCTGCACTAATGCCCCTGAGTCGATCTGGTGCCTCCTGAGCTCATCTGATGCCCTCTGAGCTAGTCTGGTGCCCCCTGAGCTAATCTGGTGCCCTTTAAGCTGAACTGGGCCTCCTTACGTGTTTTCATGAGCAGCTCTAAAGCCCTGAGCTGAGCTGGGTCCACAGAGGCTGATGAGGGCCCCTGGGATGGTATGGGGCTCCTGAGCTGATTAAGTGCCTCCTGACTTGATCTGGTATTCCCGAGCTGGTCGGGGACCACTGATCTGATTGTTTGCCCCCGAAGCTGATCTGGTGCCCTATGGGCATCTGGTGTCCCCTGAGCAGCTCTGGGGCTTTTGAACTGATTGGGCCCCGAGCTGGTGAGGGATCCCTGAGCTGATTTAGTGCCCCTGACTTGAACTTGCCCCCTGCAGTGACCGATCTGGTGCACCCTGAGCAGATATACTGCTTCCTGAACTTAACTAATGCCCACTGTGTCGATCTGGTGCCTGCTGAGTCATCAGTGTGTCTCCTGAGCCCATCTTATTCCCTCTGAGCTAGTCTGGTGCCCCATGGCTAATATGGTGCCCTTTAAGCTGACTCGGGCCTCCTGGGTTGATTACGTGATTTCCTGAGCAGCTCACAGGCCCTGAGCTGAGCTGGGCCCACATGGGCTGGTGAGGGCCCCTGAGATGGTATGGGGCTCCTGAGCTGATTAAGTGCCTCCTGACTTGATCTGGTATTCCCGAGCTGATCTGGACCCCGAGCTGGTCGGGGACCACTGATCTGATTGTTTGTCCCCGAGGCTGATCTGGTGCCCTATGGGCCGATCTGGTGCCCTATGGGCCGATCTGGTGTCCCCTGAGCAGCTCTGGGACTTTTGAACTGATTGGGCCCCGAGCTGGTGAGGGATTCCTGAGCTGATTTAGTGGCCCTGACTTGATCTTGCCCCTGACCTGACTTGAGGCCCCTGAACTGATCTGGGGCCCCAAGAGCTTATCTGGGGCCCAAGAGTGGATCTAGGTTCTGAGGGTACCCTAAGCTGGTCTGGGCGCTGAGCTTGTGAGAGCCCCTTAAGTTGGCTTGAGGCCCCTGAGGTGATCTGGCGCCTTAAACTGTTCTGGGGCTTCTTGAAGTGGTTTAAGGCCCTATGAGCCCATCTGTGGCCCATTGAGCTAGTCTGATGACCTCATCTCTGGGATCAATGAGCTAGTCTGGTCCCTGGGTGAAGCATGATCAGCTCTGTGGCCCTGATCTAAATCAGGGGCCCCTGAGGTGGTCTTGAATAGACAGATAATAAGAACACAAGGCCAACTCCCGTCATCTCGGTGCGGGGTCACTGAGCTAGTCTAGTCCCTGGAGGCACAACTGGGGGGGATGGGGGAAGCTGCTCTGGAGGCCTCTGATCCACACTTGGGGGCGCCAGAGCTGGTCTTGAATAGATGGGGAATAAGAAAACAATGGAAATTCCCCTTGTAAAACGGAGCTAACCAGGAATGAGGAATCTCTAAAACGGCTTATGATACCTAGGCACCCCTGGTTATATAAATTGCTTATTATACTGGTGGATTCTGGGAAGAAATGATAAAAGGGCATGTGCCCCTGAGCTCAGAGCACAGTCCCCTAAACCAGGATTCTACTTATTAATTTAAATGAAGAACTAGTTTTCACAATTTTCAGTCCTGTCACACCTTCCCCATCCAAACCACCGGCCTGTTCACCTTTTATTTACTCTTAACTGGGACCGATCCTTGAGAATATGGAACTTAATAAACGCGTTCAAAGGTATCTCCCACATTTTTCCGGCAGTAAAAATGTGTTCTTCCAAAGACACTATGCCACTCCTCGTCCCGCGGCGATTGTGGGAGGCAAGTAACTTAATCCGCGTTCAGCCAGTGCTCACTCGTCACGACAAAACCAGTGGGCATAACAAAGGAATTTTCGACTCCAATATGCCTTAGCCTGCACATTGTAACATATATAACATGCTCCGCTGATTTCTCTGATGTTAAGTACTTGCATGAGTTGGCTGATTTGTCCTTAAATCTATCCAAAACAGTCGTGTTTTGGCTACTTCCATGACATTTTGATGATATTTTTTCTTTTTTTCGGTTTTCATGGCGTTTTCCTTCTCCGTCAATGATTTATTTGCATTTTCATTGAACCAAAGATGCCCAAAAAGGATACAAACAAAGATATAGTAAGTTTTTAGGTTACGTTAAAAAGTGCCCTTTTTTCCCCGGGGTGCCCCTCAAAGTTGGTGTGCCCCCCATACCAAAGCTCTGGCTGCGCCCCTGGTGATTTGTAACAAGCCCTCGCCCCAATGGAAGGGTGTTTGAACAGCTGCTCTCCTTTTCCGAAGCGCTAAAGAACGGCGGAGCCGAGCTTCGCTGTCCCTGGCACACCTTATTCTCATTTGCGCAGCTTTCCGCAGAATTTCCGGCTTGGTTTAGCTTGGGTCAGGTCAAGTGACCACACCTCCAATAGTACACCAGTGAGAGTACGTGTCATCTATTGATCTGAGATTCATATCGCATACCAGGGTTAACGAGTGCCATAAGATGCTGACATTATTTTTATATCGATGACCTAGGGCCAGGAACTAGAAATGCACGGGGAGAACGAGAAATTGTCGAAAATGACTCTTTTCTTTAGATACGGCTCAAAATAACTTCTGATTCCTAAATCATAGTATCTTAAGCCATTCTCGAAGGTCAAGTTGATTTGTTTTTCCTGTGACGTCTGAGAGATCCTATTGAGTTACTTACGCAGGTTCTCACATTCAGATTGATAACTTCACAAGGAATGGTGACAAATGTTGAAAAGGCTGCCGTGAGAAACATTTAAACGATAATAGTAGGTTGAATGGCCACATATATAGGGCATTTAGGGCTGCCCATTTTACTAGCACTCCCCAGGTTTGCAAAATAGTCCACCAGATTCCCATTATTTGGGCCAAAAGCTACTCCTAACTGGTTTTAGCTTCCTCGAGACTCGAAAACCTGACGATGCACAGCGGGGTTGAACATAGCTCCTATATCGTAGCAATACACAGTGATGTAGGAGGCCAGAAGAAAACTGGGTGCAACATCTAGCTCAAGAACCAATTGCGATGGAACGATTATTTTTGCTGCAAATGAAGGCTTTCTATCGGGTAGCTCAAGCAAGCACGCCCAATGCTGGTTTTCGGTATTGGGCTTACGACAAATGGCTGCTTAGTGATGTCAGTAAAATATCATAATTGTGTATGGTGATAACCACTTTTGATTGGGAACCTACAACAATAGAATGATGATTTTTTCTTCAATTGAAAACTAATGGTCAAGTGGTTGGAATCAAAACACAAAATATCAATTTTCGATTCCAGATTTCGACAAATTATAATATAGTGATGTCATGAAAATGTCACTACACGTTGACAATTCCATAGGCGGATCCAGGGGGAGGCAAAGGGGGACAGATGCCCCCCCCAACCCACCATCAATGCCCCCTAAAATAGTCGCAGCGCTCCTCTGAAGGGCCGATGGTGCCCCCTGAAATTTGTCGCTTCCTAACCCCTCCCCTCAAAGCGAAAATGAGCGTCCTGCGATAGGATTTGGCGCCAGCCTGGTAGGATTTTTCGGCCAAAAGTGGTGCCCCCTTGGTCCAGATGGCACCCTCCTACCCTAGCAATGTGCCCCTCCCCTCCCCCCGATTAGTGATTCTGGATCCACCTATGGGTAATGGTCCTTTTTAATCAAGAGCTTATAATGATAGAACATCAATTTTAATTAACTAGAAGGCTTATTATTGAATGATTCAAACCAACACAAAACATACTTGTGTTTTGAATTCAGGCTTTGGTCACGCATGAAAACATCACAATTTTTATCTGCTGACGATCGTTTTCAGTTCCATCACAGAGACAATTGAGGGTATTTGATGGTTCTGATACTCAGTGCGATTGGTTCAAATCACTACAAAGCCGAAAATCTAACCAAAATCAATAAGCTGAGCAAAACTTGCGATTTATACGTAAAAGTGTTTGATTTGGAGCATATCGACAACTGCAACTAGTGCCATGTTTCGTGCTATTTGTATGCACATGTGTAAAATCGCCATTTTTTATCCTCTACGTTCTTTAAATGTTAAAATCATCGAGTTGGCATACAGCGACCGAAAACAAATTATGACGGTTTTAGTCTAGAACTAAAACCATCATAACCTGTTTTCGATATCACAACAATCTAACGCATCTAACAATCTACGCATAACACTGTATCGGAAACAAGAAAGAACCCTATTAGGTGGCCTCCCCAATTCCTTATATATTAGCTAAAGTAGCGTGCTGAAGATAATAACGCCAACCAACTCATTCCAAGCAGTCTGTTTGGATTCACCAGCGGCTCGGAAGACTCTTGGCCACTGATGCCCTGACCACGCAGCTTCATTCCACACTGAAAAAAAATTTTGACACCTCGGTCGGGGGTAAGGTGGAATGGTTAAAAATGCTACCTCTCGAGGGTGTTTTTGGACACCACAGTTCGGTGTCACGCACCCCCTACGGGGTGTAGCCAAAACACCCCTGTCAGGGGTTACTCCTGTGAAATGAGGTGTAACAGGACACCCCTTGCGAGTGTTCAGCGATTCCAACGACACCCATTTATGGTGTTTCATTCCATTTTAACCCTTCGGCCGGGCGTTGCAACACCCCGTGTTCGAATTTTTGGTGTCGGAAACCCCGTGCATTCTACACCCCGATGGGGTGTAGCGGGACTTAAATTAGGTGTATGTGGTGTTACATATAATTTTTCCATGCGTCCTCCGTTCGTGAAGAAAACTGAAATTCTACTTCATCAATTGCAATGTCCACCGTACGCCAAACAACACTATAAAGAATGCAAATGTATTTGAAAGTACCTTGGGTGCAGAGCGAACATATGCCACAATAGATAAACTGCAGCATTGAGCATATGAGCGCAAACGGTGAGGAGAACAGCGACAGAGCTAATCACTTGCTCGGGTTTTGCTTCTGTCATTCTGACAATCCAAAATTTCATTAAAAAAACTAAGCAGCCGACAACGTCCAGCCTTTATCTTATCATTGTCAGCAAGCTTTTTGACCGTGATCCTCCTCGGCTGATATTAAAACCATACAACCGGTAGAGAAGGGCCGCGGAGAAGCGGTGGTCTCCCGTTAAGTTGAGTCCGTAGACGACGAGGGCAGCGGCCCACTGCAGCGCCGCTCCAACTTCACCGTGGGCTGCCGCGGCGAACTCGACGTCGCCGATGGCCAGGCCCTGCTTGGTTCGGCGTAAGATGCATCCACAGTCGCTGCACTCTTCCCCGTGCCAGCACTCCTCACCGAGCATGGTGGCCGCCAGTTCCAGCGCCTGCACTGGACACGGAGCATAAACATGAAGTAAAGATCATGGTCAGAGAGTGATTGGAAAATTAGAGGAAAAACTATGGTGAAATGTACCTATCTAAGCCCATTGCGTACCAAAAAAATACAGATTGAAACATGTCGATCAGGCACCATTACCGAAAGAAAGGCAAAAATGAATCTAGTTTTATCATCAATAGTAGCGAATCGAACAGGAAATTTGGCACTTCAGCTGATGTTTAATCTGTTAGCTTAATACCAACAACTACCTTCCTTAACATTCTGAAATAAACAACTTTCAAATATTTTCGTAGGAAATCAGATAAACAAAGGTAATGACAGAAATTGATGAACATGATCCCAAAAACAAAAATAGGTATGAAGGTTGAAAATAACAATAACAGAGTGAGCCAAGGCGATATATGTCTCGGGCGCCTATTGTCTTGGTAATTTCCTCATTTACAACATGGCAAGGGTAAGAAAGTAGCTACGGTAAATTCATCAGGATCTATTCGCGGAATATATGTTATATGACGTCCGAGACACGCTACCATATCCCTTGTATTTTGATTCATTTTTCCATTTCTTTGGAAATTTCCTGATTAAATAGTTCATGAATTCGGCACCCGGAAATAATTGGAAATCATTTCCCGTAGAAGATCATTTCTTAGTACTCAAAATCCTTTAATAATTTCATGTCTGATTACCAGAGTGAATTGATGTAGAGTCAGGTTGAACGTCATGCACGCAGCAACATTTAATTTCCCGAAATGTGCCACAAAGCTGTTATCATAGTCACGCTGCCATATAGGCATGGGCCAGCATTAACATTTTATGACCGAAATTTACCAACGCTTGGTCGGATCGAGAAAAAACACTTAAAAAGGCACATCAAAATTTCGGTCGCGTACATTTTATAATGTTAAATTACTCTACGAAAAATATAGGAGATGGGTCCCGGTTACTAAGGGGGCCCCGGCCTGGGGGCCGACGGTAGTTGAGCCCCCTTGGCCGAATCCTGGCTACGCCATTGCCTATAAGGGAACCAAATAGGGCGCTGAAGACACGCTTTGGAGGTTTCAAACGCCTGAAGTGGTTGCATGTACAAGTGACTTAAACACCAACAAGGCAAACTCGCTCCAATGATAGCTACTACGGTCCTATTGCCCTATTGGATGGGTCAACACTTACCAATGCAGGAATGTTAAGGTTTGAATCCCTTTTTCTGCCAAAAATCAAAGAGAACCAGCACCTTTCAGCTACACTTTCACACTGACTGTTGTTCTTCAGGACGGCCTTGAACATTGTCTGTTCGCGCCTGCGCACGAGAAACGACGCCCGAATGCACGTGCCAACACCATAACGGGGTGTTCGATACCCCGTGGTAACACCCCGATGGGGTGTCTTTTACCTTTTCAGGGTGTTTAACACCTCAGGAAGGTGCGAGCTGAACGGGTATTATCTACACCTCTTTAAGGTGTAGCAGTATCAACACACGCTCTGGGTGTTGCTGGTCCTTAACACCACCCCCAGGGGTTCACATACACCCTGAAGTCCGTCTATGGTGGTATCAACACCTTGCACAGGTGTGTGGGGTGTTAAACCAAAGGTGTGAGGGTGTTAAAACTTTTTTCAGTGCAATTTGTCTATCCGGACGGTCACTGGTCACAAGTTAGCTATTTCTAAATCAGTTCTACCTTAGCTATTTCTGAAGTCTTATCTAGATTGCGTTGGCTATTTCGTTGACTTTTTCTAAACCAAGTTGTCCCAGGGGCAGAAGAAGCCCATTTGTGTAAATCTAGCTTAGATGGTGACCGCAAGGAACGCTTCGTTGAGTATGAAGCTAGATATTGACTGTGTGGGGATATTTCCGTTCGGGAGTCAATTAGGTCAGTAAGATTGTATTTTATGAGGGGTCGATTGAAGGCCCGCTGGGGCAGGGGTGGATCAGACAACCGCTGGGACGGGGGTGGACCGGAGGTCCCGCTGGGGCGGGGTGGACCGGAGGTCCGCTGGGACAGGAGTGGATCGGAGGCCCGCTGGGGCGGGGGTGGACCGGAGGCCCGCTGGGGCGGGGGTGGACCGGAGGTCCGCTGGGACAGGGGTGGATCGGAGGCCCGCTGGGGCAGGGGTGGACTGGAGGTCCGCTGGGGCGGGGGTGGACCGTAGGCCCGCTGGGGCGGGGGTGGACCGGAGGCCCGCTGGGGCGGGGGTGGATCGGACACCCGCTGGGGCGGGGGTGGATCGGAGGCCCGCTGGGACAGGGGTGGATCGGAGGCCCGCTGGGGCAGGGGTGGACCGTAGGCCCGCTGGGACGGGGGTGGACCGGAGGCCCGCTGGGACGGGGGGTGGACCGGAGGCCCGCTGGGGCGGGGGTGGACCGGAGGCCCGCTGGGGCGGGGGTGGACCGGAGGTCCGCTGGGACAGGGGTGGATCGGAGGCCCGCTGGGGCAGGGGTGGACTGGAGGTCCGCTGGGGCGGGGGTGGACCGTAGGCCCGCTGGGGCGGGGGTGGACCGGAGGCCCGCTGGGGCGGGGGTGGATCGGACACCCGCTGGGGCGGGGGTGGATCGGAGGCCCGCTGGGACAGGGGTGGATCGGAGGCCCGCTGGGGCAGGGGTGGACTGGAGGTCCGCTGGGGCGGGGTGGACCGTAGGCCCGCTGGGGCGGGGGTGGACCGGAGGCCCGCTGGGGCAGGGGTGGATCGGACACCCGCTGGGGCGGGGGTGGATCGGAGGCCCGCTGGGACAGGGGTGGATCGGAGGCCCGCTGGGGCAGGGGTGGATTGGAGGCCCGCTGGGGCGGGGTGGACCGGACACCCGCTGGGACAGGGGTGGATCGGACACCCGCTGGGGCAGGGGTGGACCGTAGGCCCGCTGGGACGGGGGGTGGATCGGAGGCACGCTGGGACGGGGGTGGACCGGAGGCCCGCTGGGGCAGGGGTGGACCGGAGGTCCGCTGGGGCAGGGGTGGATCAGACACCCGCTGGGACGGGTATTAACGGTTCTTCGTCAACGGGTTACCATCATGACTCCGTATTAAGGCTGTTCTGCATATACAGGGGTGGCTCAGTCCTGGCGTGCCTCCGTCAGCCGAACGCCGTGTGTCTGAATGGCCGACTGATGATGCAGGCAAGCCGTGGTGGAAACGACCCCACAACTGCTGGGGATAGGTCAATACACGCAGTTCAGGCCGGGCCAATCGTCCCAATTCAGCAGGTATGCTCCCAAAAGGGAAAATTATGATAATATCGCTAAAATTGTATGACTTTACCGCATTTAAACATGTCAAGCGGTAATGGGCGACACAAGACTATCCAACGAGACCTACTGAATTATACATCAGCAGCCAAGGAGCCAGCGACAGCTCTTGAAAAGCCTTATAAAGCTAGACCGATCATGCATCCGAAATGGCTTACTCAGGGCGAGCCGGATTTGCTTTCTGTCGGTGGTCTGCGCTGCACTGTTACACACCCACCTAACTCCCTCCATTCCCATGATAAAAACTAACTCCCACCATCCCAAAATAAAATCCCCCAAAAACTAGCTTTGTACATCCCCCAAATAAACTAGCTCCCTTCCATCCCCCAAAGAAAAAAGTTATCAGACAACAAAAGGCCAAATTTGTCGCCGCCTGGATCCAATCCGACTTGCTAATCACGCACGGTAGCTTATTAGCACAAACACAAGTGTGAATACTGATAAAGGGACAATCCAGAGTTTGTATGAAAATGATTTCTCGAATAGCAGCGGCAATAGCTCATTGGAGACTGCCTGAAAACGGCGATAAAGACAGCAGTTTAACAGCGGAAGATAATTAAAAAAATATTGAAAGACAGGTGATATCTGGAACACCCGAATCAATGCATTTCCCAGAAGATACCTCACTGTCATCTTGAAAGTACCTTTCACAAGTTATATGATTGTTCTATACTACCTTTCACAAGTTATAGGATTGTTCCAGATATACTGCAGACATACTATTCAACACTGGCTTTTGTCTTTTTTTCTTCAATGTTTTGCTTTTTCGCTTTCTATGATTAGGGAGATATTGGTTAGTTGGCAATGTATGTACATACATGCTGGTTAGTTGCTGTCATGATGTATGTTTGCAGGGAAGGTTAGCGTTTATTCTTGTGCCTAGGAACATTCCAGCCAATTTATCTACCTTTTTAAAAGCTTTCAAGATATGGGTTAATTGCTTGATTGAAACAAAAATATATCCTGAGTGCAGAGAAGTGTGCGATCAATACTTCAAAATTAGTTGCTGAGTATAGGTTAAGATACAGTCTCATGTCTTAACTAGCTGAAATACTTTTTTCCTATGAGAGCAAGAAATTACAATCTGAGTTGTCTTATGAGTAAAACCAGTAACTTCAGTCATGTTTCCCGCCCCATTCACGTGAAAGCAGTCTGTGTTTGATTTATCTTTTGCTTTTTTCGTTTTTATTTGCTTTATCTATGTTCATAAACCTTTGTATTCTTTTAGTGTTCACCATGTATACCAATCAGTGTTCCTCAAGAAAAACACGACCAGATTATCTTAGAGGAGATAAAAAACCTTTAAATAAAATTTAACTTAAAATTAACACGCGCATTTACGGGGGGCGGGTACCCACCCCCCCTCGGGTTTTCTGGAGACAGTAGTAAAACGGCGGCGCTACGCGCCGCCGTACTTGGCATACCTTTTCCCTCATCATTTTTACAACTTCTGTGAAAATTTTAAGGTTAGGTCATATCAGGTCAGGTCACCAATACAGGTCAAGTGACCTGACCTAAAAAAATTTTAAGATACCATAAGTCGAAGCAGGGTGAATTTATCCGATTGAAACTCTTATCACATAATGGGCCCACCGAGTTCTCTTAAATATGTTCCGGTATTTTTGATAGCGGTGACCTAAGGTCAGGTACGAGGCATGACCTCTCCATTGGAAATACATAGGAAAAATGGTTTTTACTGTATAACTCAGTAACGGAGAGTGATCAAGCGTTTATTTTAGCTTCATTAGACTCGCCTTGGCTTTGCAGTTCTAATGATATGCATTTTATATGATTTGACCCTGACCTGAACTCAGGTCAGGTCAAATCCTTGATTTGACCCAGCAAAGTCAAATTATATATCTTTCTAAGATTGGAGATATAAAGGTTGAATGTGGTCATTGTGAATAGTCCTAAAAATAACCGTCTTACATTCATACTACATATTACAGAGAAAAGGCCAAGATAATAAACAATATTTCGAATACGATTCTTTGTCAAGTTTTGAATGACCAGAAATAAGGAAGTATGTAATATTCCATATTTCGGTTTTTTGTTCCGTAAAACACGCGGACATTCGAGCCTACAACCTTTGTACACAGTGTTAACATGTTAGCAGCATATCTTCCTTAAGTTTCACGTTATTATAATATATACAATCGATGAAGGACAAGTACAATACACACACGCACATCGAACATGAAAATGAATGCTGGGCCATCAACAGTAATCAGAACGAGGAGTACGGGACGGGAGGGAGTAGGCGCCATGATGAACCCTGTTTGTTCATCTGGGGCTTTTGTTTCTGGATTTCCAGGGACGATGAACAAACAGGGTTCATCATGGCTCCTACTCCCTCCCGTCCCGTACTCCTCGTTCTGATTACTGTTGATGGCCCAGCATTCATTTTCATGTTCGATGTGCGTGTGTGTATTGTACTTGTCCTTCATCGATTGTATATATTAGAATAACGTGAAACTTAGGAAGATATGCTGCTAACATGTTAACACTGTGTACAAAGGTTGTAGGCTCGAATGCCCGCGTGTTTTACGGAACGAAAAAACCGAAATATGGAATATTACATACTTCCTTATTTCTGGTCATTCAAAGCTTGACAAAGAATCGTATTCGAAATATTGTTTATTATCTTGGCCTTTTCTCTGTAATATATAGTATGAATGTAAGACGGTTATTTTTAGGACTATTCAAAATTATATATCATTCGATTCGGCTTGCTGCGAGGATTCATATGGTTTAAGTCGTTTTGCTCTATCTTTATTTTTCAGATGTAATGGCCGAAAAACTTAATTTACATGTTATCCCTATTACGGCATGTTTTGACCTCTGGTGACCTTAAATGTGACCTGACAAAAAATGGTTCGAATATTTTTGATAGAGAAGTGGATGGGCAACCCAACACCTTTACCGTTTTTCGCTACCTACCGTGGTTTTCGAGATCTTAGGGGGGCGGGTACCCGCCCCCCTCGTCAAAGCGAAGGTGGCTCAGACCCCCGTCAATGCGCGTGTTAAGTTTTGTTGGACAAACCAGAATAGTATCCCTAGATGACTGAATTTGAGACTATGTTCCAACTGCAGATACCTGACAATGAACTGAATGAAGACGTTCAAGAGATCAACAACAAATACGCTATATGTAATTATCATTGCTTATAAGAAAATCTAGATATTGAGGGGGAATTTAGTGTTTTGCATATAAATGCTAGATCCATGAGGAATAAATCTGATGAAATAAAAGTGATGCTAAATAATCCAGGTGTTGAATGGTCTGTTATTTGCATATCAGAGACGTGGCTGAGGAATCGACTCGAAAAATTATTTAACATAAACGAAGATGAACTGTAAACAACAAACAGGGATATGAGTAGAGGTGGAGGAACTGTAATATACGTTAAAAAATTGAATCTCACCAACGGAAGGATCTTCAACTTGACAACCTTGAAAATACTGCCGTTGAGATTCAGTACAACTAGAATCCAGAGAGGAAATGAAACGTTAATCGATAATGTATTTTTAAATGATTATCGAAAAGTAAAATCATCAGGCATAATAATGGAAGATTTGGGCAATTCCAGCACCAATCGACCAAGGCCTACACGGTACCTCTTCGATTTTCTTTAAAATGGGCATATAGGGTTCTCATGGGCCCCAAAGCCGAATCTGAGAGTTTTAGCTCGATTGGAGTAAAACTTTAGAAGTTATTGCCTCAGGCATTTTTTGAAAATCTGCTTACAGTGCATTTTTTAGTTAAGCACAAAACCCTCAAAAGCTGATGAATTATGCATTAAAGATACATTTCCTTATTTAAAATGAACCGAAAAACTCGAATCTGAAGTCTATTTGACCCTAGGTCACTTGTGAAAAAATTTATGGTTTGACCTTGACCTAAGGTCATATCCCAAATTTTCCGGTACACCTTTTTCAAAATGGAATGTCTCAGATTGAAGATTAAACTTTTTTCCGTCCAATAAAATAGGTTAGAACATCCCTTTTTATATCTACTTGTGTTTTTAACACGCACAGTGGAGGGTGGTCTGGCGTCAACACGTAATGAAGGGGTTCCCGAAATGCCTCCTCTCAGACCTCGCCAATTAAGAGGGTTAGGAAAACGCATGTTCCGGGATTTGTGAGGCCTGTTAACTGTTTTATTTGAGCTCAATTGCATGGACTTATATCTATATCTTTAAGGTGAAATCAGGTCATAAATGTCAAATGTACGTCATACCGGACACGTTTAGCGAAGTGCCGTGATTATACGGAAAAAGTCGCGAAACGTTTGAAACATATAATAGTGATATATTGAAACAGTGATATTGAAACATATAACAGTACGGTGACAGTGGATACCCTCACGTCAACGGAGCCCTAGAGAGGAGGAGGTTAGGGAGTATTTATACTCTTTTGACTCCGTGCAAATGGCTTCTGAAGATGTTACGTTTGAAGAATGGTCAAAATCAGAGAGAGAATCGACGCTTTCGGATTACGTGGATAATATAGAGCGATTTATTGATTCCCTGAGTGAGAAGGTATGTAACCGAACCAGTCACCACTACATCTCTAAGGCTCAAGGGCATTATATAGCAAACTGGAAGGAAAAGGCACCAAAGGGGGAAGCCGTAGTCATCGATAACTTATCAGAAAATTATACATGTACTGCGCAAAATGCTGTTCAGTCGTATCACTGGTCTGCAAAGCAGGTGACTGCACACCCTTTTGTTCCATACTGGACTGAGGATGGAGTCCGGTGCAGTAGAAGTTTTTTTATGTGACGACTTAAAGCACTCTAACGTCATGGTTCATACCTTGCAGCACAAACTCGTACCTTAGCTACGCACCCACATGCCAAGTTTGAAGAAAATACATTACTTATCAGACGGGTGCGGTGGCCAATACAAAAACAATTTTCACTTTATCAATGCTTGCTATCATCCAGATAGACTTTCAAATACCAGGTGAATGGCACTTCTTTGCTACCAGCCACGGGCAGAACGCCTGTGACGGGGTTGGAGGCAAAGTTCGAAGAACAGCCCAGGTAAGCTTAAGGAGAGAAGAAAAGGATCAGATCCTGGATCCTTAATTGATGTTCTCTTTTCTGACGCAATACTTCGACACCACAATCCATTTCGAGTTTGTCAGTAGAGAGGTCTTTGAAATGTCAAAACAACTGATACAGCGGTACAGCTCGGCGTTGAAGACCAAGATCACCCAACGGTTTCATCGTTTCACACCCATAAACCTGAACATCATGCAGGTGCGAGACCTCTCTGAAGACATCGACGGAACCAGTGGCAGATCTAGCCGGTCGGTTTGGGAGGAGCAAACCAAAGTCAAAAAGGAAAAAAAAGAGAAAAAAACGTCACGCAGTGAAAAATTGTGCTACAATTATATGACTTGACAGTAGGATTTGGGATATTTGAGTCAAAATGCAAAACAAAAACGTCACGGGGTGAAAAGGTATGGTCTCAAGATACTTCTTTCTATCCAAGATCCAATATTTACACTGAACTTAACTGGTTCTGTTTGAAGTTGAGAGTTGAACCACCGAAATCTTGCTTATAAATTAAAAAGGAGTCATGGCATAAAGGAGGTCGACCGCTTGGGGGAGGTGGGGGGGGGCAAAAACATAGTTTTGCCCCTAGTTTTTCCATTTGGGGGGCATATCGTTTTTGCTTCCCCCTGGATCCGCTACTGGACGGAACAGAGGTACCTACTACGACAGCGTAAGGTCAACTCAGCACAAAGACAGCTCATGGAGGCGCCAGCTCCCGTATTTCGGTGCATTGTTGCACGCCGGTGTCCGGTGTACATACATACATATTTTTTGCACGTGCTGACAAATGCTTGCTTCCTTTAACTTCAAGGAGAGTAAAATCGCGCAAAGATATCGTCAAGGAGAGTATTGCTATAGTTCTAACTCGCAAGAGGGAAATGTTTGCTTCGGTCCGATGCAAAAAAAACTTACCGATTGCTTTATTTGGCTTTCACCAGACTTCTAGCACTGTTCCTATTGTATCACCATTTTGTCCCACTACATGTCCAGTATGCTGTCGAAGCATCAGCGACGAGTTATTGTCAACCTTTAAAACACTGTGATGAACATTAACACGCAGTCGGACAGGGCTTAAGCATAATTGCCCGAAGTGGCCGGAAACCCTTCATGGCAGGAAAACGACATCGATGAGCGAGTTAATTTTGGAAAGAACTTGGAAAATCTGTCCTCTATGTTTACGCACTGACTGACCTATAGGCTTACAAAATCAGACATATATTCCTAAATAGCCATAATCTGCGGTCACATAAGCATCGCCACCGGAAAAAGTGGGGGGAAGTCAAGCTCCAACCTGATGCTGACAAAAACCTTTCGACGATAGGACCAAAAACTTTCAAATTTGGGCTCCTCGTTGCCTCCTGCAGCGGTTGTTTGTACAAATTTCAGGTTTTCTCCCATTTTGACTGAGATAAGGAAATTTTGGGCCAAAAAGTGGGGGGGAGGGGCCAGGCCCCCTGGCCCCCTTTTCCGACGCCAATGTGCGGTCACACCAGTTCAAATGCATTGCAGACCTAGCTGTGCAATGAAAACATAGTATCATCAGGGTTGTATGTTAAGATCACTTCACTAGATCATAGGTCACAGACCAAGGTCATATAAACACTATCACAATTGTTGATCCCAGAGCTTACGGTCAGATGACGTTCCCTGGCAATATGTGTATGATATTTTGATGTTAAAGCTGAGGTTACTGAATGCTAAGTTCCAGGTCAAATGCCAAAGACCGTGGGTCAAGGTCAAACTCATTGATTGCCTAATGGTTGCTTCTTTGCAAGCTTCAACGTATGTGCATCCATTTGGAAATATCTCACATTGTGGTGTCATTGGTCAATTACCTTGACTGACCCCGACCTAAATATTCCAGAGAACAATTTATATATTCTCTTTATGAAATTTGCCCGCTCAAAGTGTATTCACGACTTTGTTTCGCACAATCACGGCATTTCGCTAAGTGTCAGGTTTACGGGCTACATTTGACCTCTATGACCTCATTTGACCTTGAGGATACTGGTATAGGTCTCTTAAATCTAGCATAAAAGACATATTCTACAGATTCTACATATTCTACATAAAACTATTCTACATATTCTACCTTACAAAACCCGCAACACGCGTTTTCCTAAACCTCTTAATTGGTGAAATCTCAGGGGAGGCATTTCGGGACCCCTTCATTACGTGTTGACGCCACGTTACCCTGTACTAAGCGTGTTAAAAACACTAGTAGATATAAAAAACGGATGTTGTAACCTATTTTAATGGAAGGAGAAAAGTTCAATCTTTAATTTGGAATATTCCATTTTGGACAAAAGGTGTACCAGCAAATTTTGAATGTGACCTTAGGTCAAGGTCAAATCACAACTTTTTTCACAAGTGACCTAGGGTCAAACAGACTTCAGATTCGAGTTCTTCGGCTCATTTCAGACAGGAAAATGTGTCTTTAATGTACAGTTCATCAGTCTCTGTGGGGTTGTATGGTCATCTAAAAAATGCACTGTAAGCAGATTTTCAAAAAATGCCTGAGGCAATAACTTCTAAAGTTTTACTTCCATCGAGCTAAGACTTTCAGATTCGTCTTTAGGGCCCATGAGAACCCTATATACTTATTTTGAAGAAAATCGAAGAGGTACCGTGTAGATTTGCCATTTGCCTGGTCGATTGGTGCTGGAATTACCCATTTGTCAGATCATTTACCCATATTCATCGAACTCTACATGCAAGAAAGAAAGCATACTCCAGTGCAGTGCATACTCCTGACCAGTGCAACGATATTTGACTTCAGAAGAATTGACGAGTTTAAAGAATATCTAAAAATAAACCTGCAAAATTTTCAACAGCATACAGATGCGGAAGTAGCTTGTAGCAATCTAATTAATGCTTATAAAGAAGCAATCGAAACATTTTCAAGACGATTCTCAAATAGGAGAAAGACAAATCCAGCGCATCCATGGATTTCACCCAATATTCTTTGCTGCATAAACAGGAAAAATAAACTTTATAAAAACATATTAAAAACAAAGTAAACGTACCTTTTGAACGAGAATACAAAGCAAACAGAGATATTTTAACTTCTATTATTCGTGAAGCTAAGAAACGTTACTTTCAGGAAGAGTTCAAGAACGTGCAAAATGATGGTAAAAAACTTCGATAACTCTCAATTCCAGGGCATTTTTTTAAGGAAAAGTCAGTGGGGGGGGTGGACATTTATTGTGCTGTCCATTATAGTGTCTTCATGGGATCAATACCCCATTTTGAGGGGCTTAATAAAGCTTAGACGCGTAAGTGTTAAAAAATATTTCACAATTTTTGTGTTATTCCATTTCTAGAGATTATAGATGCTGCCCAGGGCTGCCAGGCTTTTTGGGCAGAAAGGGTCTAACCGGTTTAGAAAAAGGCCAAAGAGAGGCAAAATTTTATTTCCACTAAAATAGCCAAATAAACACCACAAAAGCAAGATTTGAGGCTAAAGCGACCCGTAGACGTAGTCATAAACCCACAGAAAAAGCGACTTGTATCATTGTTTAAAATTAATCGCTGACAGTTTGATATTGACTTGGTGCAATATTTTTAGCACACTACCCATTTAATAGGAGGTCAGGGGTGCCCTTCCAACCCTGCGAAGCCATCGAATGATTCTATCCACATAATCACAACATTTTTAGCGTCATCAATCACCCCCCCACTTTTTGACCAACAATTCCCTGATATCAGTCAAAATGGGAGTAAACGGGAAATTTGTATAACCAGCCGCTGCGGTAGGCAACGAGGAGCCCAAATTCGAAAAGTTTTTGGTACTAACATGGAAAGTTTGCTGTCAGCATCAGGTTGAAGTTTAGCTGGCTCCCTCACTTTTTTGCCGGTGGCAACGCTTATGTATGCTACCACTACAATAATAAATCAAAGGTGAAGCACTTCATACCGCCACACCGCAACCATTGTGAAGTACTTTGACTACACCGCATCCTGTCTAATCCGCGAACGAGTTCTTAGCGCTGACAACTGACTTCGTGGGAAATAAGAGCATCATGCAATGTCACGTCACTGGCTGGGATGCGGGCTTCCGGTCGGATAGAACCATAGACGTAGGAACGTCCAGAATATTGGGGGGGCAGCGGGCATTTTGAAGTCATTTCTTTCCAGTCAACGCCATAGGGTTAATGGTTAAGAATCATAAATATTGGGGTGGCCATGGCCCCCCTGGCCCACCCCGTTCCTACGCCTATGGATAGAACAGTATGTTTGATTGGTTATAGGTCAGCGTTCATCTCCAGCGTTGTGATTAGTTGATGCTGAGGCTGCTTTGCTGAGATTTCCCGTAACTACGCGCTTTGTTTCGTCTTCGCATGATGGAGTAGACAGCCACGGGTGGAAATTGTTTCACACAATTTTTGTGGATTGTCAATTTGAGACCAGAAATAGAACACATTTATTATTATCGGGTGGTTTTCTGTCTTATTTTCGTTAGGTGAGTCTGCATTCGGTCAACTTTTAGTCATCTCCTGTCTATTTCACTGGGTGGCCAATTTCCGGGCACTGGGGGGCGTTTCGGCCGACTGGGGGAAAATGGCCCCCAGTTAACATGTTAAAAAATGGCCTGCTCAATTCTCTAATAAACAAGACAAAAAACCAATGTACCCAATATCCATCAACTTTTTATGACCACGATGGCGACATGTATAGTGATAATGAGGTACCAGATGTTTTCAGTTATTTCTTTTCCTCCATTGGCAATGTACTAGATCGAAAAATTCCTTTGACAGACACAGATCCTCTTGCATACTTAACACCATCCACTTATGAACCTTTGTGTGCCTCACCTCCTCTCCCTCTCTCTGCACTGCATGTGACACAACTTATAAAATCTTTGAATAAAGTAGGAGCAGGAGTTGACAATATCAACTCTAAAATTTTGCTTGCATCATACACAAGCATCATCTCGCACAGGTGCGAGATGACATTCCAGGACAAATCGACAAGTCGATAACACCCTCATGTCGCAGATTTCGAAATATTTTTCGTCAGGGGGGCTTTTGATGGAGCTGATCACGATTTTCATGTTCATTTTCCTCCCTGACTTACGGTTTAAATTTATAGCCTTAGGCATTTTGACTATTCGTGCTTACATGCCTATTTTAAAGGCTAAATTTCTCCTGTATGATTTATGAAATGCTATAGAACTGTATCTAGATGTTTTAAGGACGAATAATGAATTCTAGCTCTGGAAAAATATTATCAAAAAAATTAAATTTTGAATATATTATACATTGTTGAAATTTTCAAAATCTATAAAAACTTTGAATCTATGTTTTTTGGGGGACTTTTTGAGACTCATATTGCTCTTTATACATTACTCTATAAGATTCAGAAATAAAAATAATGGAGACTTTAACAGAAAATGAGTCCTGAGCTCCCAAACGTCCCGATCCCCACTTAACGTGAGGTGTGTGCGCGAGCATGGTGCTAGCACGGCAAACATAATATAACAAAAGGATCCTTGTTACCATTGGAATCTTCTCTTCAAGCCCAATAGAGTTATGTATTACAATACCTTATTAAGACAAATCTTAGAAAAAATTGCCTGGTTTGACAGATTAAAGTCAACATGGGTCATATTGCATATCATTTGAATCGCAAAGACCAGACAAGTAGGATGGCATAACAACGATAGCTTTATCATTCTAATGGTATGACTTAGAGCTATATGAGACTGCAAGAACAATGAAGCATCCCAATTTTAATAATTAGTACAACGCAGCGTCCAATGTTTGAGACCCTCACCCCCCCTCCTACCGTTACCGCACGAGCGGCGCGTGACGATCGGAGCGGCGCCACACCGACACCCAACACCGCGCGTCAGACTGCCGTCATTTGAGGAGGGGATACGGAGAAACATAGGACACGGCTTCGTTTTGGAAGGCAGAGGCGTCAGGTTAAGCAAGAGATGATCTCTGCGAATACCCAGAAGCAGCCCAGACCAGTGTGTCTCATGTGGTCATACGCGAAACACGTGCAAGCTGGTCGTGAGGCTTGTGAGCCATACTATGAAGCAGCCCAAGAATCCATGTTGTGCCGTTCCCCTGAAAAGACATAAGACAAGATGGGTAAAAAGCCTCAGGAACGCATCAAAACACCTGGTGGAGCGTGCTCAAGACCCGAGGGTAACAGTTGGTACACTTCTGTGTGCGTCATGCCGTCTCAAAATAACAAAAAATCCCGAAAGCCTATCTGAAGTTCAAACCACGGAAGCATCACAGGAATGCGCAGTACCCAGCACAGACAGCTCCTCTGAGCGCAGTGAATCGAGTGTCGGAAGATTGGAACCTGAACACGGCGAGACATTTGCTGAAGAGGATGTCCGAGTTGCTATGCAGTGTCTGGATCAAACGCCTATTCGCCGAAGTGAGTATTTCTCCGTATATTGTCCGTACATTTCGGGTCATTTAATGCGTTTTTCAATCTCGCAGCTTGACACTCTGATTCAAATCAGAATGGAAGCAAATCATATTCAGTTGTCCCTTCCTGCTTACACTGGCGGCGGATAAGGGGGAACAGAGGGGGGGGCAATTACCCCCCCCAAAATTATCAGAGGGACCCCTAGAAAAATTTAGCTCGGTTCTTTTCTGAATGTTCATGAACGACCTAACTAGGCTCTCAACATTTTCGCAATTTTTAGGGGGACCTTTGCTTTCGAGGGGGCCCCATCGCCAGGGGGGCCCCTGGAAAAATTCTTGCCCCCATCCAAAAATAACATCCGCTGCCACTGCCTGCTTAAGTTTATGTTATAAATATATGTTTTTGGTCTCATGTCCTATCAGAATTTTGCTTTATATTTATGTAACGTTAACCTAGTTCGTCAATGTTAAACCAAAATATCCGAATATAGCAACAAATTTTTATTGCAGAGGGCCTTTCGGATGAACAGAAACGTAGAATGGCTTCAACCAAACTGAAAAGGGCTACGCACACGTTGAAGAGGAAGTTCTCAGAGTCTTTAGGCATGGACATACCAACACCAAGTGCAACACCACTGAAGCGGGCAAGGACTGAGGAGGATGATACCCACGCCAGGTTAGCACTCAGCAATAAGTTTTTGAAAATATGAAAACTTTATTATTTTTTAACCGGGAAACCATTCATACGATTTAGTTAGATCTATTGCACTATGGTATGGCACACAAGTAGATTTAATTGAATTACTTTAATCCAAATTGTGTGTTTATTTCCTCCACCAGTGCGACATTTTCTATTCGTCACGAACCTCTTAAAAATCAAAGATGCGCAAACAATGGTGCTGTAAATTTACTGTATTATTATTTTTTCAACTATTTACTTATTTTGTATTATCACTACACGATGTATTATTAACGTCTTAAGTGTTTATCCATCAATAAACTAGGGTTTGTTGTGTACTTTATGGTGTATATTGATGACCTCTGGGCTTGTTCTGTTCTTGTGGTATGGTGGTGACCCATGAATATTCCTAGCTGAGCCGAGATCAAACCTAAGGGATGAAACTGTATGCTTCGGGCATACGACATCGCAAGCAGTTGACTAGAGAATCCAGAGATGGAAGAAGCATGAAACTACCGTTAATCTATCTCTAGATTAACGGTAGTTTCATGGGACTTAAGAACGATTAACCTCTAGGTAAATTTTTCTCACGTTTTATTGAAATGTTTTATAATCCAAAAATTTTCTTCACAAAACAATGCTTAGCAAGCTCACCAAGCATGGGTTCTATTTGTTTTTCAGATACGAAAATCTGATGCTTGAGCTGAAGGACGAGTTCCAAAGAACTACCGATTATAGAAGACGTCTTATGATTCTCACTGCTTCTCCATTCACTCTGGAGAAGACTCGGGAATTCTTTGACACTACAACGTACATGGCAAGGAAGGCACGGAAGCTGAAGGAAACCGATGGAATTTTGCCGGAAGTAAACAAGCCATCTAAGGGTCGAAAACTCTTGGGAGGAGAAATTGCCAAAGTAGTGGCGTTTTACGAATCCGACATGGTGAGTAGGATGTGCCCTGGACAAAAGGACTATGTCACCAGTAGGGATGGCGATGGTGTGAGAAGACAAGTGCAAAAAGACTTCTTTTGGGCAATTTAAGGGAAATATACCGTTGGTTTAAAGATGATAAGACCAACCCGCAGATCGGTTTTTCTACATTTGCCACATTGCGACCGAAACACTGCGTGCTGGCCGGCAGCGCCGGCACCCATGCAGTGTGTGTATGTACCTATCACCACAACCCCAAGTTGTTGATAGCTGCGCTAGGATTTACAGACTTGACAGTCGATGATCTATTGGATTATGCCGTATGTGATGTGTATAGCCGTGACTGCATGATGGGAGCGTGTGGCGACTGCCCTGGTGAGACGGGTGTGGATAATTTCTTACGGCTGATTAGTGATAATGTAGAAGAGGATGACAATGATTTGGATGATGAAGTAAGGTATCAGAAATGGGTGAGCGGCGACCGTTGCATGCTGATAGAAATAATTGCTAGTCGAGGTGAGTGTATTTCTACATTAAGTAGACAGGTGGCTGAACTCACTGTACATCATTTTCGAACCAAAGCTCAGAGTGCCTACTTCTCTCGTCAGAAAGAAAATATGGAAGATGGCCACGTAGTAGTTCAGGGGGACTTTGCCGAGAACTATTCCTACACAGTACAGGATGCGGCCCAGGGGTTCCACTGGGAATCTTCCCAGTGTACAGTGCACCCATTTGTAGCCTACTGGCGGGACGGAGATGAACTGTGCCATCAGAGCTTCTGTTGTATCTCGGATGATACAAAGCATAACGCCGCTATGGTTCATGCGTTTTTAAGACGCCTTGTACCAGAGATCAAGATTCGGGTCCCAAACCTAAGGAAAGTGGTATATTTTACTGACGGATGCTCCGCTCAGTACAAAAACAAGTATAATTTTGTAAATCTGTGCTTTCATGAAAAAGACTTCGACGGGGTTAAGTGCGAATGGAATTTTTTCGCAACTTCACATGGTAAGGGAGCATGTGATGGTATCGGGGGAACGGTTAAGCGCGCGACTCGCCTGGGGAGCCTGAGGAGGCCTGTATCAGGACAAATTCTGACTGCAGAATCTGTATTTGACTACTTAAATAGTAAATTTTCCACTGTCATCCACATGATGTATGTGCCAAAACTAGAAGTACTTAAAGTAGGTACTAAGCTCAGAAAACGCTTTGATAAGGCGATCACTATAAAAGGAACATTACAGTTTCATAAGTTTGTACCGGTAAATTCAAAGACCATTCTTGTGCATGAGCTCTCGACCGATGAAGGACAAAAGGTTCGAGTGTCGCATTGAAACTGTGAAGGTCAACGGCACCACGTGATGTAGCCGATGCTCTGATCCGCGGGTCGAGTCTTCAGCAAAACGGCCTGTGTCTGATCTTACATGTTCGAAAAACGGTTGTCTGCGTGTGGTTTGTGTGGGTCTTCGTTTGTGATGTGTGCTTTCTAAGATACACTAAGTGGGGACATATTAAACTTTTTTAGAGTATGGGTGGAGAAAGAGAACTGCTTAAAACAAACTCAAGACAACAGCAACAGCAGAACTTGTTACAAATTGCAGCAAATGCACTAGAGTGTCGAAACTGTCTCGAATGTTTCCGGTAATGCATTGCTTTTAGAAATGGCTCACATTTTTTCTGTTAGCAATAGAAGCCTCCACAACACTTCAAGTTCATTCGAAGTGCCACCAAACCGCAGTCTTGCTCAGTTCTCCCCTCCCCGTTACCCCACCTCCAACCGGACGCGTCTGTGCGGCGTGCCCACTGCAGGCTGAGTGGCCGGCGACAGTGTTGGGCCTGGTCTGCGGTGCTCGGTACTGGTTTCGCTGTGTAGTCTCCATTCTTTTTATTTGCGTTCTGTATAGTTTAAGCAATGCTCTTTCAGGTGAAGGTGTTTTAAAGCCGATGAAATTATAGGAAGTATGTATGCTCGCCTTTGCAAAAGTTTGAAATACAAATTTATACATATTCGTGGCAGTTAATATAATCTAACCCACATATTCCAATTCTTCAGACTTTTGTGATTATTTTGATATAAAATTTTGTAGGATTGCCCTTAATTTAGGTGGCCTAAAACTCAGGCGAAACATCAGATGCACGCGTCGGATACTGGATTTCCGGAGGCTATAACTCCTGAACCATTATCCGGACGAGACTAGAAATACAACAGTCGTTTTCAGCACCCTTGAGAACCCTAGTCCCAAATTTTCATGAAAATTTGAGATATGAGGGTGTTATTTCAGCCCATAGATTTGTCGATTTGTCGTGGAATGCCCCACCTCACCTTTTTCTTCAACTGTTTCCTAAGGTAGGGGTGTGACTTAGGACCAACTCTTTAATCACCCAGTTCAAAAAGATGCTATAGTTCATTTCAAGACACTGCGTTTTTAGTTTCTCAAAATAACGCCGATAGACCCCCTGTACATGGGTTTGAAGTTTGCAGATTTTTGTCACAAACCACCCACTGAACCCACTGCGGTCAAACCATTACTGACTGAATACTAGTTCTAGATGGCTGGTTGCTTATGTTCGTGAGTGTAAGACATCACACTGTATGGCAACCTATTGAACACTCATCAGTTTAACAGACTTGCAATGCAATAGGAGCATACTTTGAATGATCAGTACCACAGAGGAGCATAGCACAGTGCTTCATATCATCCCACAGTGTTCTAAGGGAGGCCAAAGTCGGGACATTATTCGAATTTATGACTATTTCTAAAACTGATTTCGATCTTTTCAACTAGTAGCAAAATGATCAGAGTGTCAGAAAATGTCAAACAAAAAAATTGAGGCCTTTGAAGACGACGTGGCAAGGCACCAAACTGCTGCCTTTGAATATATTTCCACACAACACGACAAAGGCCAAGAGCAATGCTCATTTTTTGTGCTTTTTTGGAGGCTAAGAAAACCAACAAGATGACACAATATGTAAATGAGGAATAACAGCCTGATGCTCATATTATATAAACTTGTTCGAAAATTAACAGTCAATATATTTCGCCCGTGGGGCATGATCACGACAGCGAATGGACAGGTGGCAGAATTTTACAACATTCGAAAATTTAGAATTATGATACACACGCGTGGTTGCCTAATACACTTTCAATTCTTACTATAACTTGTACATACATTTCCATTCCGAGCTTATATATATATATATATATATATATATATATATATATATATATATATATATAAAGTAGCATTCAATTATTCTCACATTCTCCGTACATTCATTTCTAGATATGTGATTTCTAGATATTCATTTCTAGATATTCATTTCTATGTGAGCTGTTTATATCTAGAAATGAATGTACGGAGAATGTGGGAATAATTGAATGCTACTTTATATATATATATATATATATATATATATATATATATATATATATATATAAGCTCGGAATGGAAATGTATGTACAAGTTATAGTAAGAATTGAAAGTGTATTAGGCAACCACGCGTGTGTATCATAATTCTAAATTTTCAAATGTTGTAAAATTCTGCCGCCTGTCCATTCGCTGTCGTGATCATGCCCCATGGGCGAAATATATTGACTGTTAATTTTCGAACAAGTTTTATATAATATGAGCATCAGGCTGTTATTCCTCATTTACATATTTATCATCATGCTCAAAATAGCTCTCCAAGACATCATTTTTTAAGATGACACAAACCAGGGTCCATTAGAAAGCTTAAGGCATGGAGAATGCGAATATGCAAACAGCTTTCTCCAGTGGTCGATACAATTAAATTTGGAGAGCAAAATATGTACCTTATACATTGCACATACATTTTGAGACCATGTCAATTGTCGATAAGCATACAAAAAATTGCGTCGCCTGACCCACTCTGAGACCACTTTTAAACTATGGCAAGACGTTTCGTCTACCTGCCCTGCAAGCTTCAGCTGCGTCACGCTGCGGCAGTGGTGGTGGCGAAATATTATATAGGGGCATGTCGCGCGCGCTGTCGGTCGGGGGCGGCGGCCGTCGGCGAGACATGCCTGGAGGCTTGGAGGGAGGTGGGCCGGGGCACGGTGAAAGCGCAGTGCATTGGTTACAATGAGTTAGATGAGCACTTGTTGTTGACATTGCTTGTCGACTGGACTTTTTAGCCTACTGCCGTTGACGTCTTCACTCAATAATTGTGAAAAAGTGCAATGGTTATAGTAGGGGAAAACAAAGTTTTCAATTGGTGTCTCAGTACACTAGTATGCCCCAGCTAGTATTTGCACAGGCCATGGTCCGACCTCACGATGGGGTGAGAACCGAGATACACAAATTAACCCTTCCTCGTTTGCGAAGTCCACTTCAAATAACACCAGGGAATAGAGTCAAACAGCCCGCACACGCACTTGTTGCATGTTCTTTTTATCGTCACTTGAGTTTCGAACTGGATGCTGTAAACATGGAGGTGCGAATTAGTGTAGAAATGCTGGTAAACCTGCTTATAGCTGATACGGCATTTGGACTTGGGAATTTCATTAAAAAGATAACGAGCAGCTCACTGATTTTTACCAAGTAAGTACACCCAGAGTGACATAAAACGTGAGGCAGGTTGATTGGAAAAATAGTTCTGTGCGATCGACAAAACACCAATTCCGTAAAAAATTCAGTCTGGACATGGACCGAGCCAAGGTTTCGTTTTTATTCTGTAGGAATCTGATACCATTGTGCTGGTGTATGAACAAACATATCACCGTTGAATGTGATCAATTTCGCCTTCATGGTTACATGCACTAGCGCACCCAAGGAGAGGGGGTGGTTATATACAATATAACCGGAACTATATCAGCTTTTGGGCGGGAAATGAGTGTTTGACCTTGAAAAAACTTTGACCTCGACCTGTGATCTTAACCCCGTGTAGCCTTAACTATAAAGTCATGGTATAGCATACGTCATACTGAGTAATGCCACTGAGTAAATCTTGACCGGAATACTGCGGTCAATGACGTTGACATGAGACCTTTGACCTTGACTTTCATGGGAGTTAATATTGACATATAACCTGATTATATGACGTTCTGACGTCTCCACTCGGTCTACAGTGCAGGCGAACTGGTGTAGCGCCCGAGTGCGACGGTCTCAAAATATGGGTCTGACTGTGAAGGCCTATAAATAAAAAAAATGATTGACTGATTTTCAAAATTTCTTAATTTATCAACGCGCTCATGAATGCTCTCAAATGTGGTCGAGTACCTTTTTCCGGCGGCGAACAGTTCTATGGCTACTGTAGAAAAATAGGTGGGGGAACTTTAGGGCCCCCTCCACTGCGTGTGTTAGGCGAGTGTTAGATAACATCTTCAATGTCAAGCATATTGCGCGTATACACTTAAGTGACTGGAAATTAACTAGAACATCCATACTAAGCCCTCTTATTATCATAAACGCATATAGCTATTTTTGTTGCTGACCTGGGGTCAAATACCTGACAGTCAAACCCGCTGTGGTCAGGTCTTGACATCCATATGTTGTCCACATAATCTGTGGGAACAGAGCTTTCGATTGATACCAAAATTATTAACCTGGGATTCATACTTCCTGAGATATTGAATTATGTCCCCACTTTCGGCTCCGTTAGAACACTGTGATGTTTGTAGGATGTATTGTAGGATTGTATTTAGTTATTGTAGGATGCATCCTAGCAATGTGAAAAAAATCCAAACGTCACATTGCCAGTTGCAACAGCAATTGCAGTAAATCATAACGGGATAACTGTGAATCTTCAACATAGCGATAAGAGAGTCTATTTCATTTTCAGATAGCTGCCTATTGTTTTATGTCCTAAACCGACTTTCACTAGCTCCTCTGCCCGGTCAAACCACTTTGCAGTCCTGCTCCGTAACCTGAGATCCAAGTCCCCAGGGGCGCAGCCAGGGGGGCACAGGGGGCACGTGCCCCCCCATCGGTGCCGGGGTGCCCTTTTGATTGCCAGGTGGTGTACCCTCTTTGGGCCGTGCCGCTCGAAACTTAGTGCCCTACGCCGTTGAGTCTAGATGGAACTAGACTGTATTTAGCGATTTAAACTATTGTTTGACAATTAAGTGCCTTTTTGGTCAGTTAGGGAATTCTGTCGCCTTTCCAAGCACCCGGTAAGAGTATAGGCACGTAATCCGTTTCCAGATAATGCCTCATCGTCGCCAATAATCGTACGGGCAGAGCTAATCTGGTGCCTCTTGAGCTCATCTGGTGCCCCCTGAGCGCTGGTCTTGACCCCTGGAGCTGATCATGTGCCCTCTGAGCTGATCTGATGCCCTCGTAGTCAATCTGGTGCCCCCCCTGAGAAAATAATTGTGCCTTCTGAACCTAAATAATGCTCTCTGAGTTAGTCTGATGCCTCCGAGCTTGCCTGGTGCCATATTAGCTGTTTTAGTGCCTCTTGAGCTGATCCGGGCCCCCTGAACTTATTTAATGCCTCCCGTAGCTTATCTACTGTCCAGGGCCGCAGCCAGGGTGCACAGGGGGCATGTGCTCCCATCGGTGCCGGGTGCCCTTTTGATTTCCAGGTGGTGTACCCCCTTTGGGCCGTGCCGCTCGAAATTTAGTGCCCTACGCCGTTGAACCTAGATGGAACTAGACTGCATTTAGCGATTTCAACTATTGTTTGATAATTAAGTGCCTTTTTGGTCAGCTAGGGCATTCTGTTGCCTTTCCAACCACCCGGGAAGAGTATAGGCACGTAATCCGTTTCCAGATAATGCCTCGTCGCCAATAATCGCACGGGCGGAGCTCATCTGGTGCTCCCTGGAGCCGATCATGTGCCCTCTGAGCTGATCTGGTGCCCTCGTAGTCAATCTGGTGCCCACCTGAGAAAATAAGTGTGCCTTCTGAGCCTATATAATACTCTCTGAGTTAGTTTGATGCCTCCGAGCTTGCCTAGTGTCCTTTTAGCTGTTTTAGTGTCCCTTGAGCTGATCCGGGCCCCCTGAGCTTATTTAATGCCTCCCGGAATTGATCTACTGTCCAGGGGTGCAGCCAGGGGGGCACAGGGGGCACGTGCCCCATCACTGCCGGGGTGCCCTTTTGATTGCCAGGTGGTGTACCCAATTTGGGCCGTGCCGCTCGAAATTTAGTGCCCTACGCCGTTGAACCTAGATGTAACTGGACCGCATGTAGCGATTGAAACTATTGTTGGACAACTTAATACCTTCTTCGGTCAGCTAGGGCATTCTGTCGCCTTTCCAAACACCCGGGAAGAGTATGGGCACCTAGTATGTGTCCACCTAATGCCTCATCGTCGCCAATAATCGTACGGATGAAGCTAATCTGGTGCTCCTTGAGCTCATCTCATGGCCTCTCCGCTGGTATTTGCACCTTGAACTGATTACTTGCCCTCTAAGCTGATTTGGTGCCCCTGAGTCAACCGAGTGCCCCACTGAGCAAATAATTGTGCCTCCTGAACCTATATAATGCCCTCTGAGTTAGTTTAATGCCTCCGAGCTTGCTTGGTGCCCTAATAGCTGATTTAGTGCCCCTTGAGCTGATTCGGGCCCCCGAGCTGATCTCATGCCTTCTCAAGTTGATTCTGTCTCCTAAGTCAATATGGTGCCTCTTCAGCTGATTAGGTGCCCCCTCAGCTGATTATTGATGTCTCCTTAGATGGCCTGGTGCCCCCTGAGCTGGTTTGGTGGGCCCTGAACCCACTTTATGTCCCCTGAGCTGTTATGTTGCTCCCTGAGCTGATTTAGGCTCCTTCCATAGTCTGGGGGGCTGGGAGCTGATCTGGGCCCCGAGCAGATCGATCTGGTGCCACCTGAGCTGCACTAATGCCCCTTAGTCGATCTGGTGCCTCCTGAGCCCATCTGATGCCCTCTGAGCTAGTCTGGTGCCCCCTGAGATAATCTGGTGCCCTTTAAGCTGACCTGGGCCTCCTGGGTTGATTACGTGATTTCCTGAGCAGCTCCCAGGCCCTGAGCTGAGCTGGGCCCACAGGGGTTGGTGAGGGCCCCTGAGATGGTATGGGGCTCCTGAGCTGATTAAGTGCCTCCTGACTTGATCTGGTATTCCCGAGCTGATCTGGGCCCCGAGCTGGTCGGGGACCACTGATCTGATTGTTTGTCCCCGAGGCTGATCTGGTGCCCTATGGGCCGATCTGGTGTCCCCTGAGCAGCTCTGGGGCTTTTGAATTGCTAGGGCCCCGAGCTGGTGAGGGATTCCTGAGCTAAATTAGTGCCCCTGACTTGATCTTGCCCCCTGACCTGACTTGAGGCCCCTGAACTGATCTGGGGCCCCATGAGCTGATCTGGAGCCCAAGAGCGGATCTAGGTTCTGAGGGTACCCTGAGCTGATCTGGGCGCTGAGCTTGTGAGAGCCCCTTAAGTTGGCATGAGGCACCCTGAAGTGATCTGGCGCCATGAACTATTCTGGGGATTCTTGAACTGGTTTAAGGCCCTATGAGCCTATCTGTGGCTCATTGAGCTAGTCTGATTACCTCATCGCTAGGGCCAGTGAGCTAGTCTAGTCCCTGGGTGAAGCATGAACTGCTCTGTGGCCCTGATCTAGATCAGGGGCCCCTGAGGTGGTCTTGAATAGACAGATGATAAGAACACAAGGTCAACTCCCATCAGCTCGGGGCGGGGTCACTGAGCTAGTCTAGTCCCTGGAGGCACAACTGGGGGATGGGGGAAGTTGCTCTGAAGGCCTCTGATCCACACTTGGGGCCCCAGAGCTGGTCTTGAATAGATGGGGAATAAGAACACAATGGAAACTCCC
Source organism: Lepas anatifera (assembly GCA_034440635.1). NCBI lineage: Eukaryota > Metazoa > Arthropoda > Thecostraca > Lepadidae > Lepas > Lepas anatifera. Next base: position 447,482 of record JAOTON010001654.1, read on the forward strand.
CTTGTAAAACGGAGCTAACGAGGAATGAGGAATCTCTAAAACGGCTTGCGATACCTAGGCACCCCTGGTTACATAAATTGCTTATTATACTGGTGGATTCTGGGAAGGGATGATAAAAAGGCATGTGCCCCTGAGCTCAGAGCACAGTCCCCTAAACCAGGATTTCTACTAATTAATCTAAATGAAGAACTAGTTTTCACAATTTTCAGCCCTGTCACACCATCCCCATCCAAACCACCGGCCTGTTCACCTTTTATTTACTCTTAACTGGGACCGAGCCTTGAGAATATGGAACTTAATAAATGCGTTCAAAAGGTATCTCCCAAATTTTTCCGGCAGCAAAAATGTGTTCTTCCAAAGACACTATGCTCCTCCTCGTCCCACGGCGATTGTGGGAGGCAAAGAACTTTATCCGCGTTCAGCCAGGGCTCACTCCTCACGACAAAACCAGTGGGCATAACAAATGAATTTTCGACTCCAATATGCCTTAACCTGCACATCGTAACAGATATCACATGCTCTGCTGATTTCTCTGATGTTAAGTACTTGCTTGAGTTGGCTGATTTGTCCTTAACCCGCGCCCCACCGGGGGTCCGGCGCCACCTTCGCCCCACCGGGGGCCATCGATGGCCCCCCTTTAACTCCGAAAATATGGGGGTTATCGCAAATCTGCAAATAGCATTAGAAAGCTCGCGTGAATTCAGTAAGAAATTACTTCGCATGTTTAAGCGCTCAGGTCAATGGTTTAACCTCCAGAGGTCAAGAAAGGTCACGATAGGCTATTTTCGAAAACAATTATACAATGCTTAAGAAAACTGGACATAACTCCTATGCCATTAGAGCTATTGAGATCTGGTTAAGTACATTTGATGGAAAATTGCAAGACCTTTTTCCGCTATGTGGAACGTAAAGACCTCTCACCAGTGGTTTGACCTCCAGAGGTCACCTCGTGACCTAATATGACCTGAGGTCACGAAAGGTCAGAAAGTGACCTTGCCGTATATCGAATGAAAGCCAGTGACGAGACAAACACGATGGTGTTTGTTTCAGCGCTCTAGCTTAAATATGTCAAAAGTTATTGTCAAAATACTTTTTTTGACCCTGATGACCTTGGATGACCTTGGAAAAGTCAAAGGGCAAATATGACCCCTGGGATCCGTGAAAGGGTGTCCAAAAACGCTGTTCTGAGCAGTCTGAGTATTTGCAACAATTTTTGTGGCTTTTAGATAATGAGACAGCTTTCCCCATGCTTTTCCAATGGGAGAGGTCGCCTCGTGACCTGACCTCAGGTCATGAAATCGAAAAATCCCGGATATACACGTTTTAGACCCTGGTGGGTTCATGAAGTGTAGGAAGTTTCAAATTGATCGACCAAGAAATGTAGCTCTTATAGAGCTCAAAAGTTGAAGTGAGGTGACCTTGGTTGACCTCGCCTGGTGACCTGACCTTGGGTGACCCGGGATAAAAATTTCAGGGATGGTGGGAAAATGATGAGGTGAGAGATAGAGCCCTCAACCGCGGTGCTGCGTTTCGTCGTTTTTATGCTATCTCGAAAAAACCTTAGGGGGCCATCGATGGCCCCCGGTGGGGCGAGGGTTAAATCTATCCAAAACAATCGTGTTTTGGCTACTTCCATGACATTTTGGTGACATTTTTTTCTTTTTGTTCGGTTTTAATCGAGTTTTCCTTCTCCGCCAATGATTTATTTGCATTTTAATTGAACCAAAGATGCCCAAAAAATGATATAAACAAAGATATAGTAAGCTTTTTAGGTTACGTTAAAAAGTGCCCTTTTTCCCCGGGGTGCCCCTCAAAGTTGGTGTGCCCCCCCATACGAAAGCTCTAGCTGCGCCCCTGCAAGTCCCCAAAAGACTTTGGCTGGCCACTTCTTCTCGAGAGGACTGACTTTAATGCCGGTCTTTTTGCCTCTAGCAATACGTGATTAAAGTCATCATTTTTCACCTGATACGGGGGAGGGGGCAACATCCAGCCGAGCGCTCAGGAGTTCGCCATCCGTGTCACCTCACAGCTCCTAGAGCACTTGTTTTACTGTACACTGTACACAGGAGAAATGTACTGTCAAGGATTTTCTCAATCTTAACACCGATTTCAACACGATGGTCAGGACCGGGCAGGAGAGGGGCAGGAGTAGTGGAAACAAGAGAAGGTGGAATCATATAGGGAAAGGATCAGCACCACTATGCTGGACATTTCCTCTCAAAATCCATACTTTCTGAAGAAACAGGAATAATTCTACGATGCCAAGATGTCGCAGGTAGAATGGGATTTCCTGGAGGACCATTGATGGAAAAGGAAGATGTGCTGCAGAAGCTTCGCGGACAAAATATGGACGGCCGAGGCGGAGAGGAGGGCGAAGCTAGAGCAGACGATGAAAAAGGAATATTAAAGAAGGGGAAGAAAGAAGTGAGAAGATACGGAAATGAAAATTACAACAAAATTTTAAAAATGCAGGGAGACATGGGGTGCAGATCAGAAAACATTGACCCTCACAAGCTGACTGAAGCCAGTGGACCCTCACGAAATCACATAAGCTGAAGTGCTACCTAGAAAAATCAACGGATGATGAGATGAAATACCAGAGATTGCATATCGAGGTCTGACACGCCAAGAACAGTAGCATCGCTTACCGAAAGAGCTCAGAGCTGTTCTGCCTAAAAAGGCTTCAAGAATATCCCAAGTGATGTTTACGCCACGAATCTCTGCGAGTTCTTGGACTATATCTATTTTAAAAGCTCAAATAACCATGGGAGATTTCAAGCAGGTGCTGGAGAATTAGAATAAGGAACGATCATCCAGGAAATGCTGTATTCTGCTTTGGTGAATGGTCCACCTGGCACCTCTTTATGACAATTCAGTAGTTCAACACACGCAACTTTATCCTGGCATATCCCGGCATCTTCGGAACAGTCTTCGGCTATGCAGTTTCTTTAGGTAGTCTGCAACTGAGGGGGAGTGGGGGGGCTTGAGCCCCCAAGCCCCCTTGTATACGCCACTGCTCCTCAGGGTGCATATTGGTCATGCTTATTGGTGCATTTGCGGATACATGGATGGCCAGTCTGACCATGGTCCTCAAAAAAGGCACGTTTTACCCACTTTTGAACGATTTCGACCAAATTTCTTCAAAAACACCGTTTTTACTATTTAATCCAGGTTAGATTCCCCGAATCGTTTTATTCAGGCCCACCCTTCGATTGATGTTTACTATTTTGCATGTATTCTTACGTTTCCCAAGCAAATATTACGCAAAAAGAGGCCCCCGGAACTTGTCTCTGGGCAGTAACTACTCGTCCTGCAGTAAAGTCACTTGCTAATTTCAGAGTCAATTCTTGAAAACTTCAGACACCATGTACCGGGGGTCTATCGAAGAAATTGATCCAAATTAAGGCCAGATTTGAATAATGTATACAACATAGCATATTTTGGAACAGGGTGAATTTGGAAACCTCTGACTTTACCTTCTAAGTCACACCCCTACCTAAGGCACTAAAAAAGGTTGTTATCATACCGATACATAAGGGTAACGAAAAAATAAGTTTACGAATTATCGTCTCATTTCAATTCTACCAATCTTGTCAAAAATACTTGAGAAAATATTGCATGATTTTATATCTCAATTTCTATATGAACAAACCATACTCCATAACTTTCAATTCGGCTTCAGAAAACACCACTGCACATACATGCCTATTGCTCATATTTTCAATGATGCAACAAATGCTCATACACAGAATGAAATACTTTTGCGCTTTATTTGGATTTGTCTAAGGTATTTGATACAGTAAGCAATGAAATTATCCTCAAGAAATTATACTACCTGGGAATAAGAGGATCGATACACAGAATGCTAACATCATATCTTTCTGAAAGGACGGGGAGAACAAAAATTAACAGCATGACCTCATCAGAACAACTGATTGAAAAGGGGGTGCCTCAGGGCCCTATTTTGAACCCACTGCTGTTTATAACGTACATCAATGACATTTGTAATATTTCTAACGAAGCAAAATTCCTTCTTTGGGCAGATGATACTGCCATTACGCTGAGATCAAGAGATACACATTCATTACAAAAAAAGGTATTGATATTCTCATTCCAAAGATAGCTCTCTGCTTCAAGACTAACCGACTCTCTCTCTCTCTCTCTCAATGTAGACAAAAGCAATTGCCAAATTTACTCCAGAAATCACACCAACGATGTTAAAGTGTCCTTGAGTCATGGCAAAATAACAAGAAAAAATGTGTAAAATATTTGGGTGCATATATTGACAAAAGCTTAAAATGGAACACACATATCGATCATTTAGCATCAGTTATTAGTAGAAACATTGGAATTTTATCGAAAGCCAAATATTTCCTTACCAGCATAGAGCTTCGCTTACTAAACCATACCCTAATGTCATACCTTAATTACTGTTGTATAATTTGGGGAAATACATAGAAAACTAGATTGTATAAACTAATTGTTCTAAAAAAGGGCACTTAGAATCATTGACCATAGGCCACATTTCTACCCGTCCAACGAACTTTTCGTTAAATATGAACTGCTAAAATTACCAGAGATCATTTTTTTTTAATATTTTTGCGCTCCCTTTCCCGGGAGCATTTTTGTGTTAGTAGCTAGTATCATTCATACAACGCACTCACACTATGTACAGAGCGGAAGTTTCCATTTGCCGGCACCCTTACGGGACAGCGGCACCGCACTCGGCGGGCCATAGGCTGCTCCAGTCTCCCCAAGCCGCAGCGCCCGGCATAGGCCGAGCCCTCACATGAGGGCCGCGGGCGGGAGACCAGACCGGTGGATCACTTTAAAGGCCGATTAGGCCCGTGCACCCACAAACAGGGACGCCGGCTGGCACGGCGTTGATTCCACTGCTGCGGCGCGCACTCCCCAGTGTACCGCTATCTCCTGGGTAGGAGGCGGCCGCGGAAAAGGCTGCCATAGGTCAGCCTTGATCCAGGGGCCTTCCACACCCAAGCGTGACGCCTTTGCCAGCTGCGCCACGGGGGTGGCTACCAGAGATCATTGACATACAATTACTAAGCATACTCCTAGCCAAGCTGAATGGAAGGCTTCCCTCTTCCATCGCTGTACACCAGAACCCTTGAGGTTGTGTCTCAATGCACTTTCATTCCATCGCTGAACTTTTTTCACTTTCATCATCGCGGAAACACCAGAAATATAACATTTTGAAGTAACATTTGCAGCAACCAAATACAGAACGTATCATGGTGTGCCATTTGCAGCAGTAGCGGGAGTGCTACCCTCTGCTAAAGACTGACCCATGTATGAGTTTTACCTTTAGCCCCAAGATGACACTGCTATTCAAAGATGGGATGTTTTTGCCCCAGCTGGTGATGGGCCGCAGGGTCGCGCTCAGAATCATCAATTTAGGGGCCGTTTGATTTACAGGTTATGGCGAAAACTTTGGCACAACACCGATACTTGCAACAGAAAAATGCCTGCACACCCGTCACAGGATTGTGTAATCCTGTTACCAATCGAGATTATATAGCCATACAGATTAAGACACCGCATTTCACCGTTCGGCGTGTCCGTCCCATTACAGACGGTCCGAGCAGATTTGAACAAACACCGATGCCTCTGTTGACATACCACAGGAGTCGTGGTTTAGGGTCTCGGTCAGGCCGGAGGACGTGAGGCGTGAGGGTGAAGGGAAGAGGGGAGGAGGAGATGGGAGGGTTTGAGCCGCTGAGTGCAAGCCGAAATACTTCAAAAGAATATCGAGGGCAAGTCATCCTCTCTGAACGGCGGGCAGGTCATTTAGCCTTTTACGATTAAGAGAAGTCCTAGCAAGTGTCTACACTTAATGCACGCCCCGGCAGGACTCCGAGCCACCTTCGCCCTGGTGTGGGGGAGGATGGGTGAAACCTCTCCTCCCTCGAACTCGGCTCCTATGCGGGATAGCAAAAAATGCCAAAGCTGGTGGAAAACTCACAAAAAATCAAGAAGCAACTACATCAGCCATTTTTGCCTCAGTTCAATAATTAAGTCGTAACAGGCCAAAGAAGGTGACATGTTCTTGAAGAGTTTATGGGCTCTGACGTCTGACAGAGTTGAGCTTGAATCAATTTTTAGGTACCTTTTGCTTCCTCTCGTTACAGCAAATCGAATAATGTATGATAGGAGTATACGAGATCAAAGCAAAAACGACCTGACCAAAAATCAGGTCAATGTCATCATTTGGCATAGCATAGTCAATATGCATATATCAATCGACTCGCAATTACAATACAAAAGTAATCGAATCAAGATAAAAGATTTATCATATCATCTTTCAAATGTATTGACGTAAGTCTGAAAACCTGCTTTGGTAGCCCCAGATGACCTCTCAGAGGTCACAGGCCCAAAATTGCAGCATGAACCTGAGAAGGAGTCTGAGATATTACGATTTGAATAATATGAAGGTATTCTGAGCTGTGTCTACATAAAGTGAGTCATTTTTTGCCAAATTCCCGTTTTCCCATGCATTTTCAATGGAGAGGTCATGTTTTGTATCTGGACCTAGGTCAGCGATATAAAAAATATCGGAATTTTGTTTGTGTAGCGCTCGGATGGCCCATAATGTGATATGGGTTTCAATCCGATATACTAATCTTATTCTTGCTTATGATATGCCAAACTTTTTGGGATGTTAGGTCACTTGACCTTCACTGGTGAACTAACCTGAGATGACCCGACCTTAAATTTTTTGGGAAAATTTGCCGAATTGATCAAGGATAACGTGTGCCAAGTACGGCGGCGCTTCGCACCGCCTTTTTTGGTGCCGCCGGAAAAAAACCCGAGGTGATATCTATGTATGGTTCTTGTTTTAGTTTGCTGATTCAGCCAATAAGCATTCACGATCCCAAAATGAATAAAAAGTTACATAGGCACTCTTTCCAGAGTGATTCGGTAAGAGTACACAAAAGAGGAGATTAGAATAGGTACGCATAGATATCTGGCTCCCTGGGAACCGTTCCAAACAGGGAAATATTTGGCGACGCTATATGACTCTGGAAGTTGTTGCGTCCATGAGCTCCAAAAATTATTAATGCTGCAATGTTTAGCTTCCCAAATATGAATTATGCACTTTGTCCCGAGCAAAAATAAGTGCCTTTATCTCCTAAGCGTGCCTACTCTTGCACGATGGTCTACTGCGTACTCTTGCCGAACATGCACCTTTTGGAAGCAAGTCCTCATACAAATTTTGGCATGCATTTATCGTGGGCCCCAGTCCTGGGACACAGTTCTTGTTCATCTGTCTTACTGATTACAGACCTTAGAGGGGGTGGGGTGGGTTGTATCAGTTTTTACTCCAGGTCCATTAATATCGTAACTACTTTTTTATTACACATGCATATATTCAGCCTATGGCACATCGATCCACATGTTATATGAAGAGAATTCGGAGGAAACATGGATGAAATTAAGAGGTGGACAGGGGACAGTTAAGGTAAAGACCCTGTCTTCGTTCCCTGTCTCCAATTAACAGATAGGACATATTTGCGAAGGACCGAGTAGATTATAGTACACATACTCACCACCATCATTTCAACTGAAAGCACACCCAAAACACACAGACTCACACAACACTCACAGCACCAGGACTCTTATACGAGTCACGCAACCCGGATTGTTATTGCAATTAAGTATCAATGTCCTCAGCATACTCCGACAGAATGTGAGGCACGTAACTCCACGGACATGGTTTACCAAGCTTCTCTCGCATTGAATTCCACAAAAAAGTCATTGTGCACGCTAGCACACTCTGCAGACCCAATTTGAAGGGTAGAAAGGGGACAAGTACAGTTTCTAGCTTTCTAGCAGGCAAGGGGACAGAGATCGTTAGTATATAAAATATTATGCCATAGCTTGATTCTTATTGTGATTCAGTATTCGCTGATAAATATATTCTTGATAACAGTCTTAAACATTAATTTTGATCTAGGGATGTCCTCAATCATAGGTATTCTCTGGGCTATGATATGATTCCAAGTTTTAGTGCAGGTAGTGGAGAAAACAAATGATCTATAAACGGTAGTAGCTAGTGGTTCATTGAAGTGCATTACTTCCCTAGAGTTTCTTATTGATTGATGTAAATGGAAGTACCTTGCATAGCATGCGGGAAGTTGATTGTTAAGGAAATTATGCAATATTAATAACTTCTGCTGTTTGATAATATCATGAAATTTCAGAAGTCTGTACTCAGCAAGAAGAGGAGATGATGGTGCCCTGTGATGAGCTCTAGCAATTATTCTTATTATTCTTTTTTGAAGGTTCACAAGTTTAATGGGGTTACTATTGAAGTTTGAAGCCCATATAAACCCACAGTACCCAAGGTAGGGGTAAATAAGGGAGTTATATAACATCAGCATTGTTTTTTCGTCGAGGATATATTTTACTCGGGCAATAACTCCTATGTTCCTGCGGACTGTGTTGGTTACTCCAGAGATATGTTTTTAAACTTTAGGTTTTCTTCTAAAATCACTCCAAGATATTTAACGGCATTGGATCTTTGAACAGGCTGCAAGTTAAGCTGGATATCTATGTCAGGCTTTTTATTGGTGATTGAGTAAATCTGGTAGAATGTTTTACTGACATTTAGAGTGAGTCTGTTCGTACATAGCCAATTATATGTCAGTTGTTGCTTGGTTTATTTTGCCTTGTGCAACGTCAGGGAGACAATCGAAGAAAATGGCAGTATCATCTGCAAAGAGATAGTAAGTGGGAATCTTAGAGCATTTTTAGATATCGTTGATATAAATTGTAAATAATATAGGTCCAAGTATTGATCCCTGAGGGACCCCTATTGAGACTGTTCGAGGATTCGATTTCGTATTTCCGCTTTGGTGACACTTGGGATGGCCTCGTGATTTTAATACCATCTCGTAGCTGCAGCCTTTGGCTTCCTTTTGCCAATTAATTGTTTGCCTAACATTTACTGGTTTGCCTCCAACTGCCCGGCGAATTGACCTTTTCACTTGATACAACTTACCCCACCGGTTGGGTGAGTTGTATCACATGGTGAGTTAACACGCGCTCCGCTGGGGGGACGAAATTCGCCCCGCGCTTGGTTTTCCCCATATAGCTAAAAAAGAGACGCAGAACAACAAAACTTACAGTACCGTATTCCTAATTAATTTTACACATCTCACCAAATTTCTAAGTTAAGGTCATGGCAGGTTCAGGATCTATTCAAGGTCAAGTGACCCGACCTCAAAACCTAAAATCACGAGTTTGAAGCGGCGCCCAGGGAACATCAGCGAACCGATCTGTTTCAAACCACTACAATATGATAAGGTCATTAGGGTCTACAAATCTGCTATCTCGGAAGTCTGATATTGTTGACCTAAGGTGGGGTCAAATTTTTGGTCAACCCATTAGAAGTCTATGTTTAAAAATATAATGGACTCGTTTTCAGAAAACACTGGATAGATAAAGCTGAAAATCCTCAAACTGTCTATTCTTATCACGATATTTACCACATAGTTGAGTTTTGAGCATCTGACTTCTCAAAGGTCATGTCAGGTCAGGGGAGCATAGAGTGATTGTTTTGCCAATAACTTTTCACTAAATTGATATAAAGCTCCTATTTTGCTTGCATTGTGCTTATATTGTCACGGGGAGTCGATTGATATGCAACATGACCATACCAGGTCACTCTGTGACCCTGAACTAGCTCGAGGTCAGGTCATTTTCATTATTTGACCTAGAAAGGTCATATTATACATCATTCGACCCGCCGCAATGAGAGGAATCCAATGATGCATAAATATGTGCTCTAGCTCCCCTTCGAAAAGATCTAGAGAGAAACACACTGCTCTGTTGTAGGCCAATGGAACCTTCTTTGACCTATTCTGACCTCAATATTGACCTGAAATGAAAAATTTTTCGTATTAAATATCTTCGTCTTTTCAAGAGCTTTCGAGCACCACCCGTAATTTTCCTTTGACTTTCGTGGGGAATGAGATACGGAGGGAGGCGAAAAACGCCCCTTTCCCCAGCGAGGCGTGTCATGACAGGGACCCCAGCGGGGCGCGTGTTAAGTGACACGTCAGATGTTAAGTGACACCGAAACGTGACACATCAGTGTGTCACCTTTCGGAGACTGTGGCTGCTACCGATCATGGCCGTGAGAACAGCCTTCAATGAATTTAAAATATAATTATAAAATTACACAAAAATATGGTCAATGCAATGCGAAATTCATGGTAACGAAAAACGCAAACGAAACATCAACCATCCAGGTGTAAAAGTGATCCGTTTGGAACAAAGAAGCCAACACAATGTGTCGAAACGGGTAAATTATTGACTAGTTACCAGCAGACTTTAGCCTGTTAAATCTGCAACTGTTCAATCTGAAAAGCCTTAACGTTTTAGTTATGGACTAAGTAATCATCTCACAATAGATACGGGAAGGGTTGTATCAGGGATACGGATGAATTGCATGGACGTGGGAAGTAGGAGGCGGGGGGCGAGCAGGGGTGTCCCTCGAATTTGTGAAGCTCAGGCGGGGATGTGGCCATAACTTCTCGGGACTTGTTAGACTTTAATTTTTGCTTTGGCTTTCATTCCATCAGCGCGGCCTATCTTGCACTTATCCTGGCCCGCAATTTTTACAGCAAAACTGTTTTACCTAATTTTTTTGTCGTGGCTATATGTGATAATATAGTGTTTTTGGAAAAAATGAGTTTGGCGACACTCCTAATGAGTTGTATAGGCAGCGTAGGCAGTGTGGGGTGCCTACCAATTTAAAAAGGTCCTAAATTAGCTCAGGGGCACAAAACTAGCCCAGGGGCCAGTCTTCAACTCATGGGGACTAGACACGCTGAGGGGGGCACCAAGCAGCTCAGGAGGCCCATACAAACTAAGATGGCCAGACTAGCTGGGCGTCTCGACGAACTCATGGGGCCCAGATACGCACAACCGGCCTTAAACAAGCTGAAGGGGACTATATCAGTTAAACGAACACGATACCAGCCCAGGGGCCCCTTGTCAGCTCAAGGGGCAGCCAGGGCCCTTTACGATCAAACCAGAGGCCTCTTATGTAAATCCTCTCACGGGACCTTGACCAGCTCATGGCTGCCACAATAATTTTACCTATAGGGTTATTTTTAGCTTAGGGGGGGGCAAAACAGCGAAGGATCTAAGGCCAAGTCAGTAAGCTCCTGTACAATACTCTTTCATGGTCCCAGAACAGCCCAGGGCGCCGAAAAGCTCAGAAGGCTCCAGTGGCGACACATTCAAGTTCAGTGTGAGGGCCTGGTTATCTAAAGCGGTCCCAGATCAGCTGAGGGGACTCAATATCAGCTCAGGGTAGCCACCAAAAACTCAGGGGGCCCAGGCCCGTAGAGACTCTGCGGCCTCTGATGCTTAAGTTAGCGTCAATCGGGGATTTCAGTAGGGACCCAGCGTTAGTCAAGACAACTGCGATATGTGGAGGTGGTCGTCACGACACCTTCGTTTTCGCCATGACTTAAGTTCACCAAAGTTCACTGTATTCATTATTAATTGCGCTTAGTGAAGCGCCAATCAGGGTTTCTGTAGGGACTCAGCGTTAGCCAAGACAACTATGATATGTGAATGCGGTCGATGCGACACCTCAGTTTTCTTCAAGACCGAAGTTAGCTGTATTCTTTGCTCATCGTGCTTCAGTTAGCATCAGTGGGGGCGTCCAGCATTTTCTACCAAGGTACCAGTCATTACGTTCTGGGCGAAACCTTGCCGGCCCGAAATATGTTTGATGGTAAACGTGAACATGTCTCACTGAAAGGTAGCTTCATGAAAATAAGCATTTACAAATACGTTTTTTAAACACGTTTTTCCTTCGACACTGGCCGCCTATTGGGTGGTAAATTGGTGCCCCCTCAGATTCGGCGCCCCTCTCCCGAGCCTGCCCCCTAACGAAATCCTAGATTCGTCATTGGACTTGTTAGACTTTAATTTTTTTCTTTTATTTTCATTCCATCAGCGCGGCCTGTCTTGCACTTATCCTGACCCGCACTTATTGCAGCAAAAATATTTTTACCTAATTTTTCGTTGTGGCTGCATGTCATAAGAATATAGTGTTTTTGGCAAAAAGAATCTGTGGCGGCACCCTTAATGAGCTGCATGTACTTTGGAGTGAGTTGTATCACTGTTACAACATACCCCACCTGGCCCTGATACCATAAGTGTCGCCACCGGTAAAACAGTGGGGGGGGGCAGCCAAACTTCAACCTGACACTGACAAAAAAATTCAACATCAGGACCAAAAACAGTTCGAATTTGGGCTCCTCGTTGCCTTCCGCAGCGGCTGGATATAAGAATGTCCGGCTTTCTCTCATTTTGACTGAGATCAGGAAATTTTTGGCCAAAAAGTGGGGGCAAGGCCCCCCTGCCCCCCCTTTCCGACGCGTATGCCTGATACAACATATACCACCCTCCCACATTGAAAAAAAACGTCCTCATGCTAAAAATCAGCGGCCCACCGGGAAAATCCTTCTCATGCACGAAACCTTAGAATCTACCCTTACCACTTCTACAGCGATCCGTCAGATTCGTGATCATCTTAATGACAAAAACACATTTTCTTACCACGAAATTTTACAGAATGACATCCCGAAAACACATTTTCTGCACTTACCGCGAAACGCGCCAAGCCAAGCAGACGGCAGTATGAGGAAAGCTGCCGGACCGCATGCCGCATCATCTGGTTGTGTCGGGGGCTCCATCTCTTGGATAGTTTTGGAAAAAATCGCTCTGATACAACTTGTCCATGAAACAACTCTCCCCGCTCTCCCCTAAGCAGAAACTCTTGATACTAGGAGCAGGGTATAAAAGTTTCCCTGGTCTCTTGATATAATATCAAGGGTACCAAAGAACCAAATTTGCTCTGTGCCCTCATGGAAAGAACAAAGGCATCTCCAAATATTTTTTAGCAGCCGAGCCACTGGTTTCACTATCTTATACTTAGGCCTCCAACACCTGTGTTTGCTAAGTAACCAAAATATCTGCTTGCTCTCATCTCTTGCGTACCTACTCTTATTCGCCCTCGCTCTAGACTCTGCAACTGCAGTGCTCTAAGACTCAAGAAAATTGGTTAACGAATAACATAACCCCTTTGATCCTCTGCTCACGATGTTCCCATAGGCGGATGCAGGATTTTTTTATCAGGATGGGAACTTGGTCGAGAAGTGCCATCCGAACCAGGGGGGGATGAGCACTTCTGGGTGGAAAAATTTATCAGATGGGTGCCAAATCCTATCGCAGAGGCGCCGATACTCGCATCCTGGGGGAAAGTGCAATTTTAGGGGGCGTCATCGACCTTTCACTGGGGCGCTGAGGATCGATCAGGAGAAAGTGTCCCCTTTGACCATTGGATCTACCTATGGTATCAGCTACCTACCTACCATTCCAGCCTGGGTTGGGTGTAATCCGCGAATCAGGGGCGCGGATTCTTGAAAATGATTGGGGGTACTCCAATTTGAAACTATGTCAAAGACTACCATAATAAAATGTGATAATATAATTCAAAGTGTGCTTTAGGTTTCTCACATGCCTGTTGATGAGCAAAAACCCATTCAAAATCATTGAAATGAAGAACACGAAAAAATTAAGTACCTATATTTCACCACTTGAACGTTTCAATGGGGTTGTCCAAGCACCCACAGATATATGAATCATTCCGCCCATCGTGTTTTCGACATTATGTTAAGAATAGATTCAGCTATTTTGCTCGGCGAACACTAAACAAGCTAGAAACGTATTTTCATGACTCACACGAATAATATATATATATATATATATATATATATATATATATATATATATATATATATATATATATATATATATATGCATATATATATATAGTGCGTGTGGATTTATAGAGAACAGTTAATACAAATTATAATTCACCAAATTTGGGGGTGCCCACTGCCCACATCCACCCATTGACGACCAGATACAGTGCTCATCCACCAACAATGGCTTCACCATATAATCGGATGGGCACGAAATAGTCGTCGCAATGAACGCGTAAAAACCCCCAAGAACGAAATCACACAGCTTTTGTCATTGACAACCATAATTTCGTTTTCATGAAGGATTTTTTCCGATAGAGGAGTTCATAGGTAACTTTCCAGCGGTTAAGCAATTTGGCTAATTGTTGGGGTGTACCAAAATAGCCGAAGTCAAGCGACGTACCCAGGTCATCCCTCACCTTTTGGCAGGGTTTTGGGGATCAGACTGCGAGCTTTCATGTAATTCTCTATGTCCAACACACATTGACACCCTAAGTCATATTTAAAATTTCCTTGGGGTGAGATATTAGCGAACACAGACAAGGCATTCTAATCACATATTGTCCGGCCGTGTTCCAAAACAGCGCTCGACCTCAGACTGTTTGTTTGAGATGTTTAATTTTTCAGCAATAAGCAGTACCTAAAGCTGGTGCCGCCCGATCTTCTGAAACCAGCAAGAAATTGTCATTCAAAATGGAACACTTGCCTGGGTGAATTTTGTACCAATGTACCACAAAAAAACTTCTCAAAACATTAACTTTCTTAACACGCGCATTGACGGGGGGCGGGTACCTCGGGTTTTTCGGAGATAGCAGAAAAACGGCGGCGCGTAGCGCCGCCGTACTTGGTATACCTTTTCCCTCATCATTTTTACAACTTCTGTGAAAATTTTAAGGTTAGGTCATCTCAGGTCAGGTCACCATTACAGGTCAAGTGACCCGACCTCAAAAAAAGTTTAAGATAGCATAAGTCGGAGCAGGGTGAACTTATCCGATTGAAACTCATATCACATAATGGCCCCACCGAGTTCTCTAAAATATGTTCCGGTATTTTTGATATCGATGACCTAAGGTCAGGTACGAGGCATGACCTCTCCATTGGAAATACATGGGAAAAATGGTTTTTACGGAATAACTCAGTAACGGATGGTGATAGAAGCATTTATTTTAGCTGCATTAGACTCGCCTGGGCTTTGCGGTTCTAATGATATGCATTTTATATAATTTGACCCTAACCTGACCTCAGGTCAGGTCAAATCCTTGATTTGACCTAGCAAGGTCAACTTATATATCATTCGATTCGGCTTGCTAAGAGGATTCATATAGTTCAAGTCGTTTTGCTCTATCTTTACTTGTTCAGATTTAATGGCCGAAAAACTGAATTTACATGTTATCCCTATGACGGGCATGTTTTGACCTCTCATGACCTTAAATGTGACCTGACAAAAAAATGGTTCAAATGTTTTCGATGGAGAAGTGGATGGGCAGCCCAACGCCGTTTACCGTTTTTCGCTACCTACCGTGGTTCTCGAGATCTTAGGGGGCGGGTACCCGCCCCCCGTCAATGCGAAGGTGGCTCAGACCCCCGTCAATGCGCGTGTTAAGGTTAAGCACATATATAGTGCTTACGTTGAAGTGACACGTTGATGAAAATACCACTTGCTCCATTAAAGGGAATGTGGCACCTTGGTCGAATCCTGGAATTTAGTGTTATTAGGCGTACTTTTAGTCAAAAATAATGAAACCACTCACGATTTCTCTGAAAAAATGTACAATGGGCTCAATATTTGTTTTTTTTAATACTCTAGAAAAAGAAATAAATATCAGCCTGTGGATGATGTCACGATCTGGCAACCACCACAATACTTGAAACACTTCAAGGGATTCGATTGGCTGATGCTCATCGTGACGTCAGCATATGTCGTCACACCAGTAGCTCACAACAATGGCCGCCGGCGACGGGGGGCTGAGGGGGGCTGGTGTCAGGTAGGTTTTAGCTTTTTTCTACGGAAATATCGAGTTCCAAGACAAATGAAATATGGAGTACCGGGTTTTCCGACCTGCTTTACAACTTGGCTATCTCAGTTAAAATCACGTCGTGAAGGTGCCACATTCCCTTTAAATCACCAATAAAAATACATCAGTAAGGTCATTCAAATAATCACCGATAAAGCCATTTATAAAAAATTCAATCTGTCAAGAATTGTCTTAAGGGATGATAGACTTATCACCCTCTTCCCTCTCTAGATTCACGATGGCGAATCCTCCTTATATCCTCTTGCAGAGCCGAAGGGGGCCCGACGCGCATACAATCATACTGTTATATAACCTAAGGAGATTTGTGCGCATATTCCCATGCAATCATTCTCAAATTCATTGACCGCGAGTGTTTCGGTCAAATAGAATTACTAAGAATGACACATTTTATGCAATGACTTCATAGTCAAGGATACCCAATGTCAAAGTCAAGGTCACATGTCAAGTTCAAAACGTTTTTTTCAAGTTCAAACCATCATTTTCCGGCCAAAGATTGCTATACTGCTTGTAATATTGTACATTATCGGGAATATATCACATGGTTACGTCATCGGTCAGTGACCCCGAATGACCTTTGACCTCAAACTGCAGAGGATATTGTTTTGAACTTTCTATCTATGAATTTAGTTCGCTTTCAGTGTATTTCTACTCACATTCCGTTATTGTATGTATGTACATACATCTACCGGCCTTTGAGCCATTCCCGAGTTAACATAAAACCCGCAGAAGATTTCCTAGGCCATCCAAGTGAATGCGACAGTTAATAACAAATCATTGGATAGGGACAGATTTTTCATTTCGATGTCATTAGCCTGTGGGAGCATGTGTTGAAGCACTGAGCATGGTGAAACACGCATTTATACAAGCTGTGGGATACGAAAAACACGGCTGGGTATCATTCGACCCTTTTACAAAAGAGGGAGGTCTCAGACTGTCAAATCCTTGACTGACGACACTATTTTGGCGACTCGCTTTCAGTTGACTACAATGGCCACGCACCTGCACCTGTGCGTGGGTTCGATCCCACCCAGACAACACCACAGGGGATCGCGGCAGGAGCGGCGGGACAACGGGGACGAGCTTGTTTTTTCCCCGCCACGACTTTTTAGTCACCCTGACACTTTTCGGAATCAGGAGTGGTAGACATAACACCTTACATAGTTCAATCAAATGGGCTAAGCTGATTTGTTCAGGACCAAGTGGTACAAAACAAAGTGCGACGATAGACTGGCAAACTCCGGTGCAGATCCAGGGGTCGAGCCTGGCTATGCGCCAACAACATGTATTTTGTTACCCGAGTATTTCAAACGTCAAACAAACGTCTCGATCGATGAAAAAGCGCATCAACGTTCTTAACTATCCAGTCCCTCACGAATTTTTGTACGATTAATATCCGTCAATATACCGCCGCCTCAAACCCATGGCCACCCACTACGGCTGGGGCCACTGTCCCGCCGCTGCGAAGATGTACAACTTCGTTTTAATTTATTATAAATAAACGTTTATTTAGTTCAAATATCTTGCTATTGATTATGAATTCAATGGTTTTGCGTGCTATACTGCATGACCATCCCCATCACTTGGTGAATCCGTAAAGTAGGATATTTACGGGGCTCTTGTCTATTTTTCAGGGCTGTAAAACTTGTGCCGATAATTTGAACAATGCTTTGTTCTACTAAACTTCGATGATTTGCTTTTCTTGGGCAGCACAACAATTAGTATTTGGTCTCTTCGTTGTTATAGCCACAAATGCAGAAAGGCGATGCAAATATTTGAACTTGATTTGGCTGGGTGTTCAGTTTTGACATGCCGTCTCTTAAATCTCAATGACATCAAGAGGGAGCTTAGAATTTTGAGCCATATTCATAATACTTGGGTGGTTGCCTACTTTGCAAATGTTCCCCCACTTGTTTTTTCGAAGTGTTGATTTGGTGCGCTTATCCTAATTTGTTCTGATAGTTTGTTGAAAATTTTAGTTGTGACTGGCAGAAAATATATTTTGGAGTTTGTTGTTCCTTGCATTAATTCAGTTCTTTGGTGCGCGTTTCGGAGTGATCTGTCCGTATTGTTCTGCCTCCAATTATGTAAAACGCTTTGGATATAGTTGCGCAAATGTCTACGGGTGAGGTTGTGGAAGAACTGCAGTTTGTGGATTTCGCGTCTTGTTTTGAGTGATGTCCAGTCGAGATCAGCCTAGCCGAGTCCCCTCCCCTCCTTTCTCGCCAACAGCCAGATCTTATCCACCCTGTCTGATTTTGGTCGTTTCTAAAAAGAAAATCACGATTCTACCCAGTCTCCCAAACTTTTTATTAGAACCGTTACTGGGCAAGTGAACGTTGGATCCTCGGCAGTTCACCATGGATTCAGTTTTTACACTTTGTCAGAGTTAAACCTCCTGAGTCCCCACGTATAGGTATCTATACGCAGGTTTGAATGGCTCTACCACCTCTTACCAATGTCGTAGCCTTTTAAAACTATTATGTATACAAAGCTTGAAATTTTAGCTTTCGTGTGGTGTCAAAACCATAAACTAAACCCAAGGGTAAGTGAGTCCAAATTTTCTTTGTTTGACGATAAATGCGGGCGCCGGACGGTTTCGCGGCTGCTCCGAGGAAGGTCGGTAGTTCAAAGAATGTTACAGACAGAACCGAGTTTTGATAAGTGTATGAACAGGAAGCTTAAATTATTGGAAATTTATCAGTTTTCGTCGGGTGTTTTTAGCATTTTTGGTTGCTGTACAATCTCCTTCGAGGATACTATTAATAAGATTTTATAAGCCCAATAAATCATCTTAAAAAAATCTTGGAATTCTGATTTTTGTTCATTATTGAGTTCCTTGTGTCCAAAACACCAAAAATCAAAAAGGTTTTGCACTTGCATCAAATACTTTGGGCTCGGGTCTCAAGAGGAGCTATGTTTTATCCTAACATATGCACTCTGTTTAAGACTTGTGAATGAAAAAAGTAATTGTTTTGCTAATCATCTTTAAGATGATGACATTCACCACACTGATTCGTAATTTAAACATACTATTTTGACAATATTCTAAGACCGGCGACTACACTGCCTTCTGCTAGAACCAGTCGGAAGATCGATGGTACTACGTTAACGACACCTCGCTCAAGGAAGTGTCAGCAATAGAAGCGAGAGAGGCATCATCATATGTACATGCTCTGTTACACCACAAAAAAATTGTTCATAATCATGGAATAAATGTGAAGTGATAGTATTCATGGAAAAAGTGTCATATTGTTATTGGATATATTCTCACGGAATTTTTCAACCATGCACGCTGGCATGCAATAACATGGACGTTAATATAACAAAAAATTAAGCGCATACCTTTGATGACTAAATGCGATGACACTTTTTTAATACGGACCAAAACCATGACGTCTATTCCCGTGCACCATCCGCATCATTTCTTTGATTGTTTTCTTATATTTGTATATCAATGCATTCGGTTAAAATACACCATTGGGGGTAAACCGGTTCAGTACGCGCCATGAATTAGGATATGTTTCTCCAAGGCGGCCTGGGTATAATACCTGCCAAACAGTCTGTAAAATGCTTGCATAACATATGTTACAGGGAAAGTGCGAAATCCGGGATTTCGCGAACTCCCTAGGGATTTGGCGAACTCACTGAAACTTCGGTGATTTCGCGAACTACCTGAATGCTTTTCAGGGATTTCGCGAAATCCCTAACATGCCAATATGTCATATAATTTAAATCCGAGGAATGATCCTTCAGTGGCCTGATTTTACACTCCCGTCCATGTTTTCTCTTTCTATGATGTATTTTTCTTGATTTTATGTCGGCCTGATATTTATTTTTTGAAAATAAATTTTACACCCTCGGCGCTACCTCACACCGGGTCCTTGTGCCCGCTGACGAACTATTCGAGTCACTAGCCCTCCTCGAGGTACATGGTTTATGCAATATGAACCGTACGTGTGGAGGGGGGGTGCTCAAAACAAACTAGAAATGCCACTACTTTTTTCATTGTCATCTGTAATGAATATCTTGATTCCTTAACAAAGCAAACTCCTGATGGGAAGTATTGTGCCGTAAGAAACGGACAAAGAACTGGTATAATTTCACAAAGGTCTATTTTAGCTATGTCTATCTTGGAATGTCCTACGGACGTCCACAAATTTTCCAATAACAACATTTTGGTTCAGGAGGAAGTGTCGGCCTCGAAAAAGCTCTCGGTGTAAGAAGCGGCACGCCTGTCATCGTTTGACCATTGCCAAGGCTTTCAGAAATTTTATTGTCGATTCCGGCGGGCTAGCAAATGCACTTCAAGCTTAAGTGCTCCAGCCACAGTCATGACAATAGGCAATGAGATAGCACATGGCAAATATGCGTAACAATTGTTTTATTCCGCATCCTGTTTATGCCGACAACTATAGTTGTGTTCAGCTTATGTTCAGCTATGGATGAAACTGTATAACGCTTCAGATATGCTGATAAACTGAAAACAGAGATATGGTCTAGGTTAATTTGCAGAATAATCATTTCGTTGTTGCAGCTCTGAAAATTTATCTTAGTATAGCCGAACCGTACATGTAAAGATTGGCCAAAGTTTTGGAATACATTAATGAACTTAATGAAAAAAATAATATAGCATTATTGTATTTTCCTTACCCAGATTGTAATACGAAATGGCCATCAGATAAGCAGCATTTCTCTTTTGCGTCGTAATAAGGGTTATGATATGATAATGATCTCTCTGCAGATGCTGGATAAGTGAGTTGGAAAGAAGCGCTTCAGAATTTTGTCTCTAACGGTACTCACAGTTGGTGCACCTGACCGACTTCGTACCGAGTACGTGCATGGCCGGGGCGGGGGTTGGGTAACCATACCCCTTGGGTTTTTCGCAAAGTCTTGAAAACGACTACGCGCAGCGCTGCTGTACCCAGCACAGTTTTTTCTGAAGCTTTTTACAACTCCTGTCAACATTTTTGGTTCAGGTCATTTCAGGTCAGGACATCAGTTCAGGTCAAGTGAGCTCATCTCCAAAAAAAGAAGAAAACAACATGAGCAAGGGACATCTAAATTTATCAATCTAAAATTCGTATTGAATAAAGGGTCGATTGAGTACACATAATTTTTTAGGCTTTCTGAAGTCGATGACCTAAGGTCAATTATGAGTCATGATGACACCGTTGGAAAAGTATCGGTAAAATGGTTTAAACATAATAACTTTGTTGGGAACGGAGCTAAATTTTACACTTTGGCATCATTGGGGTTGTCTTGTTTCTGCAGTTCTAATGATATGCATTCTGACCCAATTCGATATTGACCTGATTCAAGGTCAGGTCAAATCTTAGCTTTGACCTAGAATAGTCACATTATTAATCATTCGACGTCGCTTGCAGAAAAGCTTCAGATAGTGAATCCCTATATATTGTAGCTCTTCTACATCAGATGGTAGGACTGAAGAACTGTATTTCAGTTATATCACCATATCCATATTATGCCATTTTTTTGGCTTCCAATGCCGTCAGATTTTACCCGACAAAAGAATGTATAGAAAACTTCCTTTAAAGCTTAGGTTGTGCTACTTAACGTCATTTACTTTTTCGCTAACTAGCGTAGTTTTTATATTTTAGGGGGGGCGTAACCCACCCCCTCATCAGGGTGAAGGTGGCTCAGACCCCTGGCATTGCACGTCTTAAAAATTGCATCCCGCGAAACTAGTTTCAGACTCATACCAAACGTTTTTGACTGTGATGATTTTAAGCCATCAAAAGGCATAGTCATAAGAGACTTCGGAATTGATCTCGGTGACCGGCACCTCATCGACACCACCAGCCAAAAGACACGTGATGAGTTTTCAAAAATGTGAGCGTCGGGCACATGCTTTTTCGGATGGCGTGGTTTGCTCAAAAGTAAGTGCGTCGCGCCATTGCCGAGCATTTCTTCAATTTTTCAGTAGCGCAAATATTTCTGTCATTTTTTTAACTGTGTTATACCCAGATTTATTCTATTTAGCAGGCCATTGATTTCGTACCATTTTCTTTATCGTATCCGCGGGTGAAATTCCATAATAATGCAGCCTACACAAAATACCGTAACGTTATTCTGTGATGTAGATTTGATATAAAATAACCGTAGCGTCACATAATTATGAAACGTGGTGACAGCGTAGACCACTTTTTATCGAATACTTGTGTAGTTATGCTGACTCCATGCACTGCATATGTATAATACTAAATATACAGATCTATCATAGGCGGATCCAGGATTGCCGATCGGGGGGGGCATCTTCCCGCGGGAGGGAGAGGGCGGGGGCGCCATCCGGACCAGGGGAGTGCCTTTTTTACCGGAAAAACCTATCAGGTGGGCGCAAAATCCTATCGGTGGGCGCCGATTCTTACATCCCAGGGACGAGGAATGGAAAGCGACATTTCAAAGTGGCGCCGTGACCATTTCAAGGGGCGTCGAGGGTTGATCGGGGGGGCGGGGCACCTGCCCCCCCTTTGTCCCCCTATATCCGTGTATAAAATATATCCTGAATATAAAATAACCAAGTACCAAATCACAGTGAAGGCGAAGGTGTATTCTGTGGGGGAGTGTGTGGGAAACAAAATTTCAGGAGTGGACCAGGGCGTTTTGGAACCGCCAGGGGCCAGTGTCTTTCTCTCCCGCGATCCACATTTGCAATCAGCAGCAACTGAACTTTTACATTGCAGTACAATATTTATAAGCGAAACTTGATAAATGTATCGCTACGACCTCAACAATAAAATTATGACCTTCCTTATATTTAGTTTAAAACCTTCCTAATATTAAGCTTAAACCCTCCCTTATACGTGGTTTTTTACGGAAAATGTCCGGTTACTGCTTGAAATAAATCATAAAAACAATGGTCCGTAAACCTAGCTAGTCATCCTTGAGCTGTCAAAATGTCAGGGAATTCGCGAACTCCCTGAGTGTTTATCCGGGATTTCGCGAACTCCCTGACTTCTAAGTCCAGGGATTTCGCAAACTCCCTGGTCACCCAGGGATTTCGCGAACTCCCGGATTTCGCACTCTCCCTGTAACACATACATGCATTCTGAGAGCATGGATTTGCAGAATTATATGTTTTAGGGTACCGGGCAGCCACCCCCTCCCTAAAGGGAATGTGGCTCCTTTATAACGTAATTTCGAATGAGATAGCCAAGTTATAAAGCATGCCGGAAAACCCGGTACTCAATATATCACACGTATTGTAACTAAAAATTTCCGCAGAGAAAAGCTAAAAACCTACCTGAAATGTACCCAAGCGGTCGGCCCAAGGCCTTTAAATGTTAAATGGGCCGGACAGAGTTCCTAGTTGTTGGCATGACGATATTATGACGTCACGGTGGGTAGTCAGCCAATTGAAACCCTTGAAGCCTTATTGAATATGGCAGAAGTTGCTAGATCATAACGTCATCCACAGGCAGAGGTTTGTTTTTTCCCTTCAGGGGCAGGTTAGAAAATAAAAATAATGAGTTTGTTGTACATCTTTGAAATAAGTCTTGGACGTTTTCATGATTTTTTACTAAAAATAACTCTAATTACACTAAATTCCGGGATTCGCCCAAGGTGTCACATTCCCTTTAATGAAACGTCAAAACAGTATTAAACTGTCCTTAAAGGGAATGTGGCACCTTGGTCGAAACCTGGGAATTTGTGTAATTAGGCGTACTTTTGGCCGAAAATAATGAAACCACTCCTTATTTTTCTAAAAGAAAATGTACAATAACCTCGAGATTTTTATATTCAAAATGCTCCTTTAGGAAAAGAAATAAATATCCGCCCGTGGATGATGCCATGATCTGGTAACCACTACCATACTCGAAACACTTCAAGGGCTTCGATTGGCTGATGCTCATCGTGACGTCAGCATATGTTGTCACACCAGCAGCTCACAACAATGCCCGCCTGGCGAGAAATACATGAGAAGAACATTTCTGGTAGGTTTCAGCTTTTTTCTACGGAAATATCGAGTTCCAAGACAAATGATATACACAGTACCGGGTTTTCCGACTTGCTTTACAACTTGGCTATCTCAGTTAAAATCAGGTTATAAAGGTGCCACATTCCCTTTATTATCAGAGCTGCATTACGAAATCCATGGAGCGAAGCGGATTGAGATTTCTCAAGCGGCTCCATACTGGCCGCTCGGCGAGTCTCGTCGTGGTCAGGAGCCGGTGACGAGCGAAGTGAGAAACGGCTTCTATTCTAACACTTTTTCCGGTCTCATCGTGGTCTGTTGTTGTTGCCGGAAGCCGGTAACGAACGAAAAGAGAAATGGCTTCTATACTAAAATGGGGGGGGGTGCGGCTCAAATGTAATTGGAATGTGAATAGACTGCTCGAAGAAAGCTGGTAAGAACAAAAGTATCTACACTATACTCCCAATGCCTTGCAAAGAATGCCCTATAAAAAGCCCCTAACTAACTAACCTTTGTTATATATGATAAGTTGCTATCGGCGTGCTCAGGTTTTGTGATTAAGGGAGTTTCAAGAGTTTGAAGTGTTGTAATGAGCGTGAAAGTCATGATGATAATGTTATAAAAATTAACCGGCAATCGCTCATAGTATAATGAAATTGAAAATGCCAAATAGTATATTGATATTTCGACGGCGTGTCTTCTTCAGGAGCAAGTTTTGAATTTGAAAGTCATTGATAGCAATGATTTTTAAATTCAATTTGAATTTAGGGCGAACAGCAAGCAGGTACACGTGAAAACAATGCTTAACATCTCGCGAAGGATACAGTGTGATGAGTTACCTAAAAAAAGATACATTTAAAAACTACAGGATACAGAAACTAAACACACATAAAAGCACAGTATGCAACAAAACTATGGATGTAACAGTGAGTAAAAACAATTTTCAGCGATGGATGTGTGGTGGTGTGGCGAGTGTTTATGCGTGGTGGCTTGGTCTTAAGTGGTATAAGTGTATGTGTATGGTACTGGTTGTAGGAGGCGCCACGAGGAGAATTGCTTATTTATTTGTGGTCTGCGGTTTCGGATTTCTATTGATCCTTTAATTTTGCATTCTGCCGAGTCTTTACAAACATGAATAATTTTTATTGCGAAGTCCTTGTCTGTGATGCGTGTAGTGGGGTGATGTAATATGGTATGGTCTCCTAGATACTTACCCTTTTCTTTTCTCCTAGCGTGTCCTAAATGTTCCATGAAGCGGGTACGGATTTGGCGAGTTGTTTCCCCTATATAAAACATGTTGCAAAGTAGGCATGTGATAAGGCATACTGTATTTTTTATGTGGCACCTCCCCTGTAACCCGGCGTCGCATGTGCTGCATGATTTCCTGTGTCCTTTAGGGCATGGTGGTGGGTTTAGTGATGATCTTATGAGGATGTCTGAGAGTGTTTCACCACTCTTCCAGCCTATCGTAATGTCTAGGTCTGTGGATCTGGCTGCGGTGGTGATCTTGTGCGTGAGCTGCTCATCAATGTATGGGAGAGAGATGTAAGTTGTGTTCCTGTTCTTGTTCTTGGGACGTGGTTGGCATGGTTTATATTTGGCAGAGGTTTGTATGTTTTTGATGAGTTTGGCCGGGTATCCGTTCGACATAAATAGTTCCATGATTTTTTCTAGGCCACGGTTTTTTGCAGGTAGGTCTGATCCCAGCCGGATGGCTCTAAGTGACTGTGAGTGTATAACTGATCTTTTAGTTTGCATAGGATGAGCGGAAGTGAAATGTAGAATTATCGGTGCGGTCATGGGTTTTATATAGAGTTCTGTGGTGTACTTTCCAGTTCTGATCCCAGCCGGATGGCTCTAAGTGACTGTGAGTGTATAACTGATCTTTTAGTTTGCATAGGACGAGCGGAAGTGAAATGTAGAATTATCGGTGCGGTCATGGGTTTTATATAGAGTTCTGTGGTGTACTTTCCAGTAACTGGATCCTATGCAAACTAAAAGATCAGTTATACACTCACAGTCACTTAGAGCCATCCGGCTGGGATCAGACCTACCTGCAAAAAACCGTGGCCTAGAAAAAATCATGGAACTATTTATGTCGAACGGATACCCGGCCAAACTCATCAAAAACATACAAACCTCTGCCAAATATAAACCATGCCAACCACGTCCCAAGAACAAGAACAGGAACACAACTTACATCTCTCTCCCATACATTGATGAGCAGCTCACGCACAAGATCACCACCGCAGCCAGATCCACAGACCTAGACATTACGATAGGCTGGAAGAGTGGTGAAACACTCTCAGACATCCTCATAAGATCATCACTAAACCCACCACCATGCCCTAAAGGACACAGGAAATCATGCAGCACATGCGACGCCGGGTTACAGGGGAGGTGCCACATAAAAAATACAGTATGCCTTATCACATGCCTACTTTGCAACATGTTTTATATAGGGGAAACCACTCGCCAAATCCGTACCCGCTTCATGGAACATTTAGGACACGCTAGGAGAAAAGAAAAGGGTAAGTATCTAGGAGACCATACCATATTACATCACCCCACTACACGCATCACAGACAAGGACTTCGCAATAAAAAATTATTCATGTTTGTAAAGACTCGGCAGAATGCAAAATTAAAGAATCAATAGAAATCCGAAACCGCAGACCACAAATAAATAAGCAATTCTCCTCGTGGCGCCTTCTACAACCAGTACCATACACATACACTTATACCACTTAAGACCAAGCCACCACGCATAAACACTCGCCACACCACCACACATCCATCGCTGAAAATTGTTTTTACTCACTGTTACATCCATAGTTTTGTTGCATACTGTGCTTTTATGTGTGTTTAGTTTCTGTATCCTGTAGTTTTTAAATGTATCTTTTTTTAGGTAACTCATCACACTGTATCCTTCGCGAGATGTTAAGCATTGTTTTCACGTGTACCTGCTTGCTGTTCGCCCTAAATTCAAATTGAATTTAAAAATCATTGCTATCAATGACTTTCAAATTCAAAACTTGCTCCTGAAGAAGACACGCCGTCGAAATATCAATATACTATTTGGCATTTTCAATTTCATTATACTATGAGCGATTGCCGGTTAATTTTTTATAACATTATCATCATAAGGGAGCTTCGTGGTTATGCCAACGTATTTTGATATACTAAGTACAATGCATGGGGAAAGCATCTAAGACCGAACAGAGAAAAACATCATTCACAGGAAGATCAAAGTGAAAATATTCAGAGTCCCCCCGGCTTGTTTAAGGTTGTACAATATCACAAGTATGAATAGCCCTTTTAGACATTGGAAATATACTTTCTATGATATATAAATGACTGCTTTCCAGAATTCTGTCAAGTATTCTACGCCCGCTGTATTCCTAAAGTGGGGGATACAGCATCATGACACATTTCCAGGTCGGTACATGGCGCCTGCTAATGAATTGGCTGCTATAGGAATGCTATATTGTTGTTCAACTTCAGTGGTTGAAAAATAACGGGAATACAAATTATCCGCATAAATTATTTACCCCAGTGCGGACTCCAAAATCCAGTTAGACGGGAAGCAGTATCATAAAACACATTCAATTTTGTTCATGCCTTCTGAATAAGTAAGTGCATTGTGGCTCTGAAACCTGTTTGCCAGCAGCCCCGGCCCCCACGAAACCGTCCGCCGTTAAAAATAGTCGCCGAACCGGCAGTCCCGCTCGGGGAACTGTGAACAAACACCTGAGCGACCCGCGCGAGATGGAATCCGGACCCACCCTTTCATGACAATAGGTATCCGCAGTGCCCTCCCAGAATGACGCAGCCGAGTCTGCCAGTGTCATAAGTCAACACTGTTGGACATCTAGTGAGCGTTTTTGAAGCTGGGGAGATGACTGGTCCCGCACACGATTTCGCACTCTGCGGGATTTAAAGTCCCTCAGCGCGACTGAAACACTTGCTGGAATTCAGCAGGATTCCACACAATGAGGTAGTTTTAAGCATTTTACGAGCTAAAGACAAGAGGCTAAGCGCACCATATGCATAATTTTTTCGAGTCATGCATGATGCGGTGTGTAAAATATCACGCCAAAATTAAACCACTTCAAGTGACCACCAAGACGGCCGCAAAATTAGCCTGATTTCAGCTTAAAAAGGCGGCTGCCAGAAATAAGTAATGGTGAACATGTACTAAAAATGTTTTAGCACAATCTGGTAATAAAAAGGTGCCGCTATCTATTACACCATCCGAATGATTTTGCTGAATTTCCACCGAGAAGCAAATGGAGACACCAAATACCGTTTCAGGCCCATGTTAAAAGGAGTCTGCATTGTCTCACAGGAATCCAATCGGCGGGTAGTTCGGCTAACATAACATAATAAAACGGGATCTTTCTAAATAACGATGAACTGTTTCTTATAACATGCTAGCTGGATATACCCGAAATTTTGCCATATTCTCATCATGATGATCTTTCCCCAAAAATAGACCGTTTTCCCTATGACGGGGCGTCCTCAGCGCCGCTGCGCGTCGTCCCCGCTACTGCCGCAAATGGCACACCATGGCATCCCCTGTTGTAGGACCGAAGACCTGGACAAAGCTGGTGTCCCCATCTTTCAGAACGTTAGAAGAAGTTCCCAGGAATAAAATTGCATTAAAAAAGTTTGCTCATAAATATTTCATTGATAAATACGAAATGCTAAATCATCAGATTCGCTAACGTCCTAATATTTGTGATTGGCAGATATATCTGCGTTCCTTAAGATTCTCTTGAAAATTGTAACTTTGGTCCCATGTCAAACCTGAAGGAAGCTAAATAGGGTATGACTGGTGACACTGACACCTTGTGAATGGGCATCCACGTCCAATTTGAAACTGTCGTCTGTCTTTTTTCTCTCTTCTTTCTTTTTGTCTTGCCTATTGTCCCGTATCTGACTCGCGTGCCTTCCACCAGCCGTCTATTGGCTGGTGGTCACTCTGCTTGTTTCATTGTCTCGGCCATTGTAATTGAAAGTGTGCATGTATGTATGTGTGTCTTTCTTTATTTTTTACCGTCTCAATTATCCGTGTGTACGCAAAAATGCCTAGAAAACTGATATTTCTGTATGCTGTTCGTACTTAGCCGTGCCAATTTGTTTCAGTAACAAAATTGTCTCATTTTTGCCCAATGACTAAGTATCCTTGGACACCATGCAAACGTTACAAGCTAGCTGATGGTCTTGCGTGGTGTCCAAGGAGATACCTGATTTAATGGTGAAGGTAGGAGGATGCCCTTTGTTCATAAGCATATCATGATTAAAAAAAACAGAAAAATCTAGCGGGGCGTGGTGTGACCCAGAAAATTATTCAGCCAACCATTCTTTCTAACGATCCCTAGTTTCTTTTTCGGCGAGAGGGCAACCTACAATTGGTCACACGGGAAAGGGAAGGGCACTCCTGCCTACCTGATTATGGGTAGGGGAATTAAAAAAATTATTCCAGAAAGCGTGAGGGCATAACACACGCATTTGCACGGAACCAAGTGCTGATAGCGAGTGGATGGGACTAAGTGCTGAATGGATAAGCGCTAAGTCCTACGCAATACAAATAAGTATATTCATTCGGACGACTATGTGCGATGGAAAATTATAGAAAATAATCGCCAAACAGCTTGTAATTTTGATACTTGTTACAGGTCACCAGTCAGGAAGAAGCCCAGATGATAGAAGGCAGTGGGCCAACGCCACTAGCTAAAGCCGACGCTCCCATCTTTGAGCCGCCCGATTGGGTTTTACCAATTGAGGAGGAAGAGGAGGAGGGGCCTTTCACAGGGCGCGTGCCTCCAGATTGGCTTCGTCCGGTCGGAGTTGATGAAGAAGAAGAGGCAGAGTTGACGGAACGCGAGCCGCCCTCTTGGCATCTACCGATCGAACCTGAAGAAGAAGACGAAGAAGTAGAGTTCACAGGACGTGTACCGCCCGAATGGGTTCGACCGATTTCTTGGGGACTACAGTCAGAATCGTTCACAGATCGAAGCCCATCCGCTTTTGTGAAGCCTCTTCCTCCTAATGGGGAAGTGCCCAAAGCTCCAAATACACCGTCCCAGTTCCTTAAACCAATCATCCTAGGTGGGGAAGAAAATCAAGCATTCACCGAACGAAATCCTTCATCGTTTCTGAAACCACTTCCTCCTAATGGAGCATCAATGGGGAAACCTTTTCCTGGGCAAAGTCCTTCCTCCTTCCTCAAACTGTTTCCCCAAAACGATGGCTTAGAGGGTAGGCTTCCTCCCTCCGAGGAGCTGTTGGCAGCCGATTCTGAACAAGAGAAAAGCGGGACGCTGTCTGGAAGTGTCAACCAGTGGGTGACGCCCTTCAGTCTCACCAGGAAACCCTACCAGCTCATCAGCGAGGACACAGACGGTAGGAAAGCTCTCTTGCCTCTGCAGTGCTGCCACCCATTAACATAAAAGAAACCACGGGATACTTTGTTCCGCGCGTGCCCTGTAGCAGAAGCCGTCCAAGTGCACCACCCCCCCCCACTCCATGTTTCATAACAATTCTGCGATTCCATTTTGCCACCGATTTACCTAGGAGCTCACGCTGCTCCCTACATAAGTGTTGCGGGGACTCTGGTCTGACGGTGGCATTCGGCAGTGCCCGACTTCGGCAAATTTGAGCTGGCCTCCGGAGTAGCGGTAACCTTTTCGTCGCTCGGATACCCCCGCCAGTACCCGGCCTACGTCTGGAGCACACTGCAGTTCAAGGTCAGCTGACAACCCGCACTCTGTGACAGGTATGGCAGCAAGAAACAGAGATCAAGGAGCATAGGCAAGGATAATAAATCCTGGCCAATTATATATGGGGCGTTCCAGGACAAATCGACCAGGCACCACCTGAATTGTACATAGTACAGTCTCAGATTTCGTTCTAACTTCGTACACTGATGTAAATGGCTAACATATGCATATGTTAGCCATTTCAAAAATGCTAGGATCTAAGCGAATGAAAAGGAAAAACTGGTGGGTAAAACAGCATTACTGGTACATCCTCTTTAACGGAAAATCATTCTGTCAAAGATAAATAATTTTCTTTACATTCCATTATTTTATTTCAATTGCGTGGTATAATTTCCATAAAGAAAACTTTTTGCGCCACCTCATTTGCCTCATTCCGAAGGCACAGAAGTAAGATCTTTAACGCAAAGTAGGTACTTAAATAGTTATAGCAAAATCACCATTCACACATCTAACATATCGATTTACCACAATCGATGAGATACAAAACGCGTATGCGTGCGCTTAACACTGTCGGAACACTAATTTGCAGCAGAGACGAGTGACCGGTGGGTGACGTGCACTGCTCAGGCGGCCCAGAGTCCCACCACCCTGCAGCTGCGGTGCACCACCTTCGAGATGGGCCGCGGCGACTACCTGCTGGTCCACCAGGACAACGGCAACCGGCTCACCCTCTCCGAAAGGCAGCAGCCTGACGAAGCCATCACGTCCGAGGACGAGATGATGGTCGAGTTCAGGTCCAATAAGCAAGGTTCGGGCCGACTCCGGTGCTCGGTGGCCGCCATGCCGCGGGCACTGCCGCCCGTGACGGCGCCCACTACCTTCGCACCCACAGCCAGTGGCAGGGGGAGGAAGATCGACTTGAACGACCGCACCTGCGGCAAGACCAAGTATGAAAACAGGATCATAGGCGGCGAACAGGCGGCTCCGCACGCCTACCCGTGGCTGGTGAGCGCAGCGTCGCCTGGTGGTGATCCCACCCTACCCGCCCGGTGGTGATCCCTCCCTACCCACCGCCCGGTGGTGATCCCGCCCTACCCACCGCCCGGGACCCTCTGGCGCTCAATATTTACCCCACGTACACCAGCTGGCAACTGACGGGTGAGAGGGTGAACTGAGCGATGCAGTTTTCCCTGTGCTGTGGGGCGCCAGGCTCTGGCTTCTAAATCAAATAGTCAAGCGGGAATAGCACATTTGGATGGTGGGTCGGGGTTTTCGTGTCAAGCCGCTTGATGACAACCCTCGCCCCACCGGGGCCATCGATGGCCACCCCTTAGGTTTTTCCGAGATAGCAGAAAAACGAAGAGGCGCAGCACCACGGTTGAGGGCTCTACCTCTCACTGCATCGTTTTCCCACCATCCCTGAATTTTTTTACCCCGGGTCACCCAAGGTCAGGTCACCAGACGAGGTCAACCAAGGTCACCTCACTTCAACTTTAGAGCTCTGTAAGAGCTACATTTCGAAGTCGATCGATTTGAAACTTCTTACACTTTATGGCCCCTCCAGGGTCTAAAAGGTGTATATCCGGGATTTTTCGATTTCGTGCCCTGAGGTCAGGTCACGAGGTGACCTCTCCCATTGAAAAAACATGAGGAAAAGCTGTCTTATGATCTAAAAGTCACAAAAGCGATTGAAATTGCTCAGCTTGATCAGAAAACCGTTCTTGGAGACCCTTTCACGGATTCCAGGGACCATATTTGCCATTTGACCTCTCCAAGGTCATCCAAGGTCACCAGGGTTCAAAAACAGTATTTTGACAATAATGTTTGCCCTAATTAAGCTAGAACGCTGAAGCAAACACCATCGGATTTGTCTCGTCACTGGCTTTCATTTGATAAACGGCAAGGCCACTTTTTTACCTTTCGTGACCCCAGGTCATCTTAGGTCACGAAGTGACCTCTGGAGGTCAAACCACTGGCGGGAGGTCTTGAAGTTTCACATAGCGGAAAAAGTACTGACAATTTCCTATCAAATGTACTTTACCAGACTTCAATAGCTCTAATGGCATAAGGGTTATGCCCAGTTTGCTTAAGTATTGTATATTTGAGTGAAAATAGCCGATCTTGACCTAATTTGACCTCTGGAGGTCAAACCATTGACCTGAGCACTAAAACATGTGAAGTAATTTCTTACTGAATTCACGCGAGCTTTCTATTGCACTTTGCAGA
Source organism: Lepas anatifera (assembly GCA_034440635.1). Lineage (NCBI taxonomy): Eukaryota > Metazoa > Arthropoda > Thecostraca > Lepadidae > Lepas > Lepas anatifera. Next base: position 480,209 of record JAOTON010001654.1, read on the forward strand.
TTTGCGATAACGCCCATATTTTCGGAGTTAGAGGGGGCATCGATGGCCCCCGGTGGGGCGAAGGTGGCGCTGGACACCCGGTGGTGCGCGGGTTAAGTGAGGCTCCAATCCCAAAAGCCGATCATGGAATAACTAGGACAAACCTTACAAAAACATGCCTGCATCACAAGCTAGCCATTTTGCATGCGACTGGCTGCCTGGCCGGGCGCCCAACGTGGGTAGCCGATGTTGGCAGGGTGTGTGTTTAATTTAAATAAATAATTTAATGAGTTGGGGGACCATGCCTCAGTTCGACCTTGAATCTTACGGACCATTTTCTGTGATTCCGAAATATGGGCGTTTTACTTTCTCTTCTACAGAGACATTTCTCAGTCCCTGGAGTATCGTTTGTTCTCTGCATGGGTTTCAGTAAAAGCAGAAACAGGAGAAAACCACAGTGCCTCCCACACCTCGATGCATTTCCAGTCCATTCAGAGATGCACGCTGACCCGAGTATTCCACGGCGCCAAGGCGGCGTTAGAGTGACCCTGGGTCCTCCTCCACAGGTGACGCTACAGTTCAGTAAATCGGGAAGACAGTTCTGCGGAGGCAGCATCCTCAACGAACGCTTCATTCTCACCGCTGCCCACTGCGTCTTGGGGTGAGTGCCCTCGGTCAGGCCACCAGCGCTCCTGACGCAGTCCTTGACCCCCTTGACCCAACCCTGCAGCGGCGCTGACTCGGGTAAATGGACCAAAACGTTTATGAGAGATGTAAAATCGATTCAAGTATGATTGGAATAAAATGCAGGCCCTCGTTTCGTCGAACGCTCCTAACACAGTGTGCGTAAGATCCAACTTGAGACGCCACTGGTTATGGAGATCTACAAAGTTACCTGTGTATGCAGAAGCCGGGCATCTAAGATCAGCGTCGGCGTCTCCAAGCACCGAAGAAAGAACGATACTGACGGCGTCATAATGCAAGTGCAAGCCATCCGCATCCACGAAAGCTACAACTCAAATACGCAGAACAACGACATAGCCATCCTTAAGTAAGTGCGTACGATCATGGTAATGAGACGAAAGGGATCGTTCAATGCGCTGACCCAGAAATTCCTAGAAACAAAACCAGTGCTTCATATAATATCTGGGAACGAGTGAATGAGAGTGTGAATGTGAGATATATTTATCCAAGTTTTACCCGTTCTACCCTCCGCACTGGAATTATAAATTTGTCGACACGTCGCCTCCGGAAGGCAACAATTACGAATTTGCTTCCATGTCGGTTGAGGGGGGGCGGGGCGGCTGGTACCGAACTGATCACGAGAGCAGGAGATAAACTGGATTACTGAGGGGAAGTTGTTTGGAGATGGTGGCGCCACAAAAATGTCTGGGCACTGGAGACCTTTGATTGCTTGCTCTCAGTTTTCCTCTCTTCGTTCAAGTTTGACAACTACTCTCTGCTTTTCTAGCCAGGTCCAGGCACTTTCTGTTTCAAAAATTTCCTCTAGGTTCTCCAGATCTTGAAAATACGTTTCTGGCCTCCTGACTACCGAGTTCAGGGAAGAGCACAAATTGGAGGCGATGTACTTGGAGCGTTCCAAGGGCAATTCTTCAAGGAATAGCATTCCCCTCCTATATGTATTCACTGAAATTTCTAGTGCAACCTAGACAAGTTCTAGCTCTACACATATCGCACGACTTAAAGCTGCGATGGCATTGCATGGCAGGAAGCCCCCTGGGAACATTTTATCTTTTTATGCATTGGCTACATAGAATTCAAGGCTTTCAGCCATTTTATGACCTTTTGTGTTTCAGGAGTTTAATTAAACAGTTGAGAATATCAATGCTCAGTTGACCTAATTAACAAACTGGGCGTAGCCGAGTTCCAAAAGCGATGATTTCTATGAAATTCAATTGACCCTCTTACGAGATTCCTCGCCAACAAAATGGAGCGTAAAGAGGATGTCCCGAACCCTTCTGTAAACGACGGTCAATAGCTATTGAAAATACCGATTTCTCGAACTCGGTTCATCTTCGTCAAAATTTCATGCAGATTCCAAATCCGGTGTCAAAGGAACGGGAAAAGCGAAGGATTATTAAAGGGCGTATCTAGAAAAACAAATAAGGGAGATAAACAAGGCAGACCTGGGTCGATTAAAAAAATGAATCATCAACACGGCTTCCCTTTTGCCTCTGATTCCCGGGGTTAAGGTATACTGGAAAGATCATTCAGCGAGGACAGTCACACCATCTACCCCCAGATTGTCCAACCATCAAAAGCGCTCAGCTGGTGTGGCATCGTGAATGAGGTGTACCTATATGGACAACTGCAACTGCTTGACTCTAGAGATAGTATACAGATTGTCATGAGTGTAGTAGTAGTAGTAGTAGTAGTAGTTTCCCTCCAGCCTCCTTACGGAGGTGTAGCCGTCCGGCTCTGGAGGGACCTGGCAGCCCTCGCCACGGCCGCCACGTAGTCGTCGCCACGCATCTCCTCCAGACTCGGGTAGATGGTTCCGGTGAGGCGATGGCGCGTTGCCATCAGGGCCGGACACCTCCCCAGGATGTGAGCCGGGGTATCCAGCTCCTCCCGACAGAGTCGGCACCAGCTGGCCCGGCAGCGAGCGTCGCCGCACTGGGCGCACTGCCGGGAGGGGTTGCCCCTATCCGGTGGAGGTAGGCTGTCGAGCCGGACCAGTGGCCGGCTCGGAGTTGATGGACTTCGACGGCCGTCCCCCTCTCGACGTGGGTCAAGGGCAGCGGGACCCGCTCGTCCATCAGCTGACGGTACCAGCCTGGGGGGCGGTCGCGGGCGACCCGGGAGCGGGCCGCTCTCGCCGCCGCCCGGTGGACCGTTCTCACGTCGATCGGGACGTGCTCCTGTGGGAGTCGAGAGGCCTCCTTGGCGAGTTGATCGGCTCTCTCGTTGCCTCGGATGTCGCAGTGAGACGGCACCCATTGCAGGTGGATGCGACGGCCGTCGGATGAGATGTCCAACAGGGACCTCCAGATCGCCGCCCCGAGGGGTGGCGTCTGGGCTGGGGGTCCCTGACGGAGGGTGGCTAGTGCCGCCTGCGAGTCGGTGCAGACGACAATGGGGTCTTCCACGTGCGTCGGGTGTTCCTGAACGTGTCTGAGGGCCGCGTGCAGCGCTACGAGCTCCGCGCGGTAGCTCAAGCACAACGCTCCGGCGGGGACTCGCAGGTAGTGCTCCTCGGCGTCTGGCTCCTCGATGAAAACGCCGGCCCCGCCGTTCAGCACGCCGGAGTCCGCAGATCCGTCGGTCCAAATCCAGGTGGCGCATTGTGGGAGCGACGATAGGTGCAGGGTGGCGGCTTCTCTTCTCCGGTCCGGCGGTGTCTCGGCCATGACCACCTCCCCGACATCCAACCGGAAGGTCACCGTGCCAGGGCTCGTCCATGGAGGCAGGTGCCGGGGGAGGACAGGCTCCACAGGGGACGCGACGCCCGCGGCCTGCCACGCCGCGAGGCCGACGTCCCTCCAGCCGGTGACTGTGGAGAGCCTTGCTGGGGCTCTGGCGTCTACCACGACTCGGAGAGGGTCGGATGGCGGGAGGGCTCGGGCCTTCGCCAGGAACCGCGCTGCCAGCGTGGTGCGGCGCGCCGATACCGGGACCAAGCCGGCCTCCGCCATAACGGCGTGAGTTGGGGTGGAGATGGGGCAGCCGGTGATGATACGGGCGGCCGCTCGCATCTCCCTCTCCAGGACCTCGACGTGTGAGGGGGCGTCGCCGGTAGCCAGGCAGCGGCCGCGTGCTCCAGGGCGCCGCGGACGTATCCGTTGGCCACCATCCTGAGCATCCTCTCGTCGAGGCCCCAGTCTCGTCCGGTGAGAGTGCGGAGATGGGCGAGTCGGGGTCTGGTACGCGTCCTGAGGGTCTTGCAGTGGGTTCCGAAGTGGAGCAGGCGGTCCAGCGTTACACCCAGGAGCTTAAGGTGGTCGCCCGCGGCCACCGTCTTGCCGGCCACCTTGATGGCGTAGTCGGCGGCGTCACGTGACCATTGTGATAGCACCAGTGCCTGGGTTTTTTCCCCCGCTACTAACACCTTGGAGCGCTGGGCCCATCGGACGAGGGCGTCAGCTGCCAGCTGGGCTCGGGACTTCGCTGAGGCTAAATCATTTCCCGCGCAGAGGGCAGCGGTGTCATCCGCGTACAGAAATGGGGTGACACCTGGGATCCGTCTGAGGTCAGCCGCGAGCGGGGCCGCCCATAACAGAAACAGGGTCGGAGACAAGACACTGCCCTGCGGCAGGCCTGCCCGGAACACCCGCTCGCGGCTCATCACGCCGTTGACCTCAACCTTGGCTCGACGGTCCCGAGGGAACTGCCATGTCCAGCGCACCAGACACAACGGTACGCCCATCTCCAGTAGTCTGGACCTCAAGAGTCTATGGTTCACCGTGTCGTAAGCGCGCGCAAAGTCGAAGGCGAGAAGGACGAACTTCTGGGCCGTCGCACCGTCGGCCGCCCTCCCAGACCGCGACTTGGGGAGCTGCCACCCATCCTGAACTTGCTGGATCAGGCGCCCGATGGAGTCTTCCACTGCACGCCCCTCTCTGAAGCCGACCTGCTCGGCGGGGATAAGATCCCGCAGGGTGGCGGCGTACGATAAGCGGGAGAGCACCAGGCGCTCCATCAGCTTCGACAAGTGACTGGTCAGGGCGATGGGGCGGTAGCTGCCGACGTATCGCTTGTCCTTCCCAGCCTTCGGAATTGGGACAATCGTTGCGCGGCGCCATTCCCGAGGGACAGACCCCCGCGCCATGAGGCATTGAACAGCCTCAGCAGGTTCTCCCCGGGCGACCGGCCCTAGGTGCTTGAGCATCTCGTTGGTGATGCCATCCGGGCCGCCGGCTTTCTTCAGCTTGAGTTGCTGGAGCTCACGGGTCAACTCTTCCATAGTGAATTCCGAGCAGCAGGCAGACCTCGTCCCGCCGCACTCTTGACACCGGCTGAAAGCAGGGCTGGACATCTTCTGTTTTGCCTCGCGGTCTTGTTTCGGGGCGCGCACTTGCCGCGAAACCCACGCGTAGGTCTGACAGAAAGCCTCAGCCCTCTCGGAGTCCCTCGTCAGGAGGCGGCCGTCCACGATCATAGCCTGCCCATCCCGGTGTTCGTCGTCGGTGGCACCCTCCCATTTCTTCAGGGTCTTAAGAGATCCTGCCGACGCTGCTGGGGTGGTTCAGCTCCTCTGAGACGAACTGCCGGAACCGGGACCGCGACACTCGACGTTCTACCTCTGCCGCGTGTCTCTTGGCCTGGATCCACCGTTGTTTGGAGTCAGGGTCCTCCGCACAAACCCGTTCGCGCGCAGCCTTCCGTTCTCTCACGGCCTCGGCCAGCTCGGGGTCCAGGGCCCAGGGCTTTGGGTCCGCGCGGGCACCCCTGGGGATGAAGCGGGAGCTGGCCTGCTGAAGAACGGTGGTGAACCGGGTGCAGAGGTCCTGGGGGAAGCTGACTCAGGCACCGCCTCGGACAAGGCAGTCTCACAGTATCCCACCCAGTTAACCCAGTCGGCTTTCTGGAATTGCCACTTGGTCTTGCGGATTCGACGAGGGGCGGCAAAACCGTCACGGACGGTGAGTGTCATGGGGAGGTGATCACTTCCCAGGTCCGGTCCGACAGCCCAGTTAGTTCTGCGGGCGATACTGGCGCCGCAGACGGCCAGGTCAGGAGTGGTGCGGCTCCCCGTGCGGTAGCTGGCGAAGGTGGCCTCCCCGGTATTCAGCACGGACCAGCCGGCACGGTTCAGCCAACCCGCCACGCGCTGACCAACCTCACCCGCGGCGTCGCAGCTGTCGTCCCACATTGGGTGATGGGCGTTAAAGTCCCCGACGATGCTGGTGTCGTCGTTGGTTGGGAGCTTTTCAGGGTCGAAATGGTCCTCTCGCAGATCATCGGCAGCTGCCCGGATAGGAGGACGGTAGATATTAAATATGTCCACCGGTCTGCTGCTAAAGATGCGAACCCCGCATACTTCGGTCGTGTCATCCATCGGAGCTAGCGGACGGTCATCCAGAGGTGCGAACTGGATGCCCGCACGGACGTAGATGGCGACGTCTCCTCCTCTGGCCCTTGCACCTGGTTGACGCCCTCGCGCCCGTCGCGTGACCACCGGGGGCTGGAACCCCGGGAGCCTCACAGCAGATTTGGGGAACTGGCCCTCTTGGACGGCTACCACGTCCGCCTGTGCCGAGGGAAGCCAGCGTTGGAGCTCAGGTACTTTAGATCTGAGACCCTCCGCGTTCCAACACACGATGTGCAGGAGACTTCGTGTCGCTCGGTTGCGTCGGTTACGCGCTCTCCTCCTGCCGGACCCACCGGGCCAGTCTCAGCGGTCACTCCCCCGTCGGTGCGCGCGGGGGCGGGCGCGGGCGCTGCCTGGGGGCTAATCATCTAGCGGGCCGGTCCCGCGCAGCGAGCGCGGTCCCGGACCCGCAGAAGCAAGCCTCCCGGCGTGATAGGTATGCAGTCGACTCGGAGATGCGCGACGACGAGAAGACGGCGGCAGCGGAGACCACCGCCAGGTGCCACTCGGAGAGGGCACGAGTTGGAGCCCGTTTGGTGTCCCGGTGCTGGAGTCGGCCAGCATCGGGGGTCCGGCTGGACCCAAATCTCCCACCACTTGAAGGCGGGCTCCGCCGGGAGGCCCGCCTCATGAGTGCTCGCGTTCCCAGTGTCCCAAAACCTGGGGTGCTGGGTGCAGAACGACACCCAGTCAAGCAGAATTTTCCACTCACTTATTTTTTTGCTGAATTTTCCACTCACTTCCAACAATACTTACTACTATTGAATTTTACTCAACAATACTTACTACGAAGGCCAGCTCCATTGCCTCCTCTACCAACGTCCACTGGAAAAATCGACAGCAGCAGAATCGACTAGAAGATCGCCAAATTAACTCGGCTCTTTTGCGCTTCTTTCGCTTTTCTGCAAGAAAATCTGGCGACTTCTATTTTTCTGGCCAATTATACCTGGCATCCTTATCTCCACTGATTTCAGTGGAACAACAGAATCGAAATTCTGGCGCGGGCAAGACGCTCAGTGCCCCCTGCCCCACCGGAGAAAGTTTCAATGGGTAAACACCGCCACTAAATTCCACCACTCACAAAATTGGTGAGTGGAAAATTAGACACCCTAGCCCTGTGTTACCAAAAAAAATGAGCTGACCGCTTTGAAAGATAAATTTTTGGAAAGCAGTTTATCTGTGCGCATGATTTCTAGGCTTACGTCCTTGAAAAGTTGTTTTTTGTATTTCTGGTACCGAGAATAGTGAAAAACCATTTTTGGTCATCTTGTTGTTAAAAGCAATTATCTTGAAATTTGTATGCTAAGCAGCATGTTTTTTGACATTGTATCGTAGAAAATTGACCATTTATTGCGAAGAAAATCATTTTTATCCACATCAGCCCTTCATTGCTGCGTCCACGCCGTGTGACACCCAAATCCACTCACGACACCCTATGACACCCTAGGCATAAATACGCTGATATTTACGTTGAACTGAAAGTGTCCGGTACTTGAATACATTGAAACTCTACATTTTCATTAAAGGATTTTTTTGGGCAACAAGAATGCATCCAGTTACCCTTCAAACATCGGCACTTTTTTGTATGGCTGGTCTTCGGCGTGGACTTACCAAAACGCCGTCTTTACATCTAGTAAATAAAAGCGGCATCTTTAGGCTTTTTGAAAGGCAGGTTTCTTATTCGTTTTTGACAAAACATTGTTAGTCTTCCTCTCTGTGTGCTTTTAGTTGTATAATTTTCTAGTCTGTAAGGATTTAGAAAATTAATTTAGAGCAATTTTTGAAATGCAAACTATGTAGCTCATGGGACCGGCAAGCGGCAAGCGATCAGAAATTTAAAGTAGTAGTCGCTCTGACGCTGTCGCAACCCGCCGCGCCTGGCTGATTGTAGACGAAAGGAAGAAACAACAACAGCAGAAAGGAGAAGGCTGTAGCATCGATTAGAGTGATAGAAAGCAGCATATTCATATGAAGGTGAGTATATATGTGAATAGGAGCAGGAGAATTGACAGGTAAAGAAAAGAACCTTTTCGCAAGAGTCGGGAAGAGTTTGTTGCCATATAGAAAGTTTGCAGTTTCGTCTGGGTTAGTTAAGTGTAAACCAAGGCTCTACTGGGCTCTAGCATAGGTGTATGCGAGGTGCAGTGATTGAGGTCAGGAGTGGCCTCCAAAATTCTGATAACTATAGGTATAGGTATAGGAGGGGCTTTGTCCCGGACAGAAAAACTATACAGTGTATGCTTAGATAATTGATTTTGGCACTAGGTATTGCATGAAAAATCCCTTTTCATTTTTCATTACCTGCCGGTCTCGAAGGCCCTCTCTGCAGAGTTGGTCTAAGGGGGGCCCCGATATTTCGTCTCAGGGGCCCTTTAGAGCTGGTTGTGTGGGAGAGGAGAGAGGGCACAAGAGTTTGTCTAGGGAAGCCCCCCAAGAGTTGATCTTCATCCTAAAAATGTTAGTCTTGGTGGCTCCCAGAGTTCTTTCCCCCAAAGGTTGGTCTCAGAGGCCCCCAAAAAGTTTTTTATTTGTGGCAATTCACCATTTCCTTAAAAAATAATTGGCGACTGCATCAGGGGGTTAACCTACCTGCTTAACCCAAATTTTTCACATGGTAATGGTCAAACAATTCTGCTTGGGGACAATTTAAAAATATTTACTTTGAGAAAATTAAAGGAGATACCCATCCCTCAGTTCAAACAAGGGCTTTGAGAGTTTACCACCTGAGTACCCAAATTGGAAAATTTTTCTCCGCCATACATTTTGAGGAGAATTTTCCACTCACTCGCCATAAATTCCGAGCTGAATTTTCCACTCGACACCCCAGCGCAAAACCTATTTTGGGTCACTGCGCGTTCCTCATTGCACACAAATGTAATATCCGAGCCGATGCAGTCACCAACGACAACAGCGAGCGACCGTACCGAAACCAACCGCTATTCCTCTCGTTCAGGCTGAAGAAGTCGCTCCGCTCGCTTCTCAACGACCGGAAGGGTTGGGTGAGGCCGGTGTGTCTGCCGATCGCCCGCTGCACCAGCACCTCCACCTGTTTCCAGGGTCGGACAGCCACCCTGGCCGGCTGGGGACTCCTGGATCCGCAGGCCCTGGAGGGCGCCCCGGCCGTCCAGTTCGTACGGCTACCGGTGATGACCAACAAGGCGTGCCAGGACGACTACAAAAAGTACAGGATTGGCATCACCTCGAAAATGGTGTGCGCCGGAGTGCCCCGAGGCGGCGTGGACTCCTGTCAGGTGAGGGTCGGGGCAAAGGCTATGCTCTGGGGGCAGGGAGGCGTTGGCTGATCAGCAGTCCGCGAGTAGGATCTAACAGCGCAGTGGTTTGGCAGTGCTGGCAGCGGGTCTCACTCTTCACCTTACCACAGATAACAAAGCGAGTTAGAGCAGGTATGCACATTTCGAAAGTAAACAACAAATTCACGATAGTCTAAATTAAAATTAACCCGGGTGAGGGTATTTTGTATTCCTGGATCAACTATTCTATCTCCAATACCGCAAATTATTTGAGCACCTCTTGCAAGTGGTTCAAAACGAAACAAAACTACTGGCAGCTACACCAACTATTCACCGAACTGTTTCTCCCAAACCGTTGTGACTGTCGATGCGCAGTATTCACAGCTTCGCTGGTTGACCGAAACAAGAGAGCCTATCCGGTGATGCTGCGTCGCCGTGTCCAGTTCAATTGCTCCCCGGCGTCCCTCCACCGGCGCCCAGCGCCCTCGCAAGTACGTCTCCTACAGCCCCAAATCGAGCCACAATGACTGCGCCATCTCCCTACTCAAGCCGCAGATGCCTCAGGGAAGAGCTTGAAGAGACCAGGCCGTACCGCGGCGTGACGCCATTTTGTGTTTCAGGGTGACAGCGGCGGCCCCATGACGGTCACCAGCAGGGATGGAACCCACACTCAGATCGGTGTTGTCAGCTTCGGCCGGGGGTGCGCGCTGCCTGGCGCCCCCGGCGTCTACACCAGGGTATCAGGTCAGTGGGGTCACGGCGTCCACACCAGGGTATCAGGTCAGTGGGGTCACGGCGTCTACACCAGGGTATCAGGTCAGTGAGGTCACGGCGTCTACACCAGGGTATCAGGTCAGTGGGGTCATGGCGTCTCCGGCGTCTACACCAGGGTATCAGGTCAGTGGGGTCACGGCGTCTACACCAGGGTATCAGGTCAGTGGGGTCACGGCGTCTACACCAGGGTATCAGGTCAGTGGGGTCACGGCGTCTACACCAGGGTATCAGGTCAGTGGGTTCATGGCGTCTCCGGCGTCTACACCAGGGTATCAGGTCAGTGGGGTCACGGCGTCTACACCAGGGTATCAGGTCAGTGGGGTCACGGCGTCTACACCAGGGTATCAGGTCAGTGGGGTCACGGCGTCTACACCAGGGTATCAGGTCAGTGGGGTTACGGTGTATAAACCAGGGTATCAGGTCAGTGGGGTCATGGCGTCTCCGGCGTCTACACCAGGGTATCAGGTCAGTGGGGTCACGGCGTCTACACCAGGGTATCAGGTCAGTGGGTTCATGGCGTCTCCGGCGTCTACACCAGGGTATCAGGTCAGTGGGGTCACGGCGTCTACACCAGGGTATCAGGTCAGTGGGGTTACGGTGTATAAACCAGGGTATCAGGTCAGTGGGGTCATGGCGTCTCCGGCGTCTACACCAGGGTATCAGGTCAGTGGGGTCACGGCGTCTACACCAGGGTATCAGGTCAGTGGGGTCACGGCGTCTACACCAGGGTATCAGGTCAGTGGGGTTACGGTGTATAAACCAGGGTATCAGGTCAGTGGGGTCATGGCGTCTACACCAGGGTATCAGGTCAGTGGGGTTACGGTGTATAAACCAGGGTATCAGGTCAGTGGGGTCACGGCGTCTACACCAGGGTATCAGGTCAGTGGGGTTACGGTGTATAAACCAGGGTATCAGGTCAGTGGGGTCATGGCGTCTCCGGCGTCTACACCAGGGTATCAGGTCAGTGGGGTGACGGCGTCTACACCAGGGTATCAGGTCAGTGGGGTCACGGCGTCTACACCAGGGTATCAGGTCAGTGGGTTCATGGCGTCTCCGGCGTCTACACCAGGGTATCAGGTCAGTGGGGTCACGGCGTCTACACCAGGGTATCAGGTCAGTGGGGTCACGGCGTCTACACCAGGGTATCAGGTCAGTGGGGTCACGGCGTCTACACCAGGGTATCAGGTCAGTGGGGTCACGGCGTCTACACCAGGGTATCAGGTCAATGGGGTCATGGCGTCTCCGGCGTCTACACCAGGGTATCAGGTCAGTGGGGTTACGGTGTATAAACCAGGGTATCAGGTCAGTGGGGTCATGGCGTCTCCGGCGTCTACACCAGGGTATCAGGTCAGTGGGGTCACGGCGTCTACACCAGGGTATCAGGTCAGTGGGGTCACGGCGTCTACACCAGGGTATCAGGTCAGTGGGGTCACGGCGTCTACACCAGGGTATCAGGTCAGTGGGGTCACGGCGTCTACACCAGGGTATCAGGTCAGTGGGGTCACGGCGTCTACACCAGGGTATCAGGTCAATGGGGTCATGGCGTCTCCGGCGTCTACACCAGGGTATCAGGTCAGTGAGGTCACGGCGTCTACACCAGGGTATCAGGTCAGTGGGGTGACGGCGTCTACACCACGGTATCAGGCCAGTGGGGTCATGGCACCCCCGGCGTCTACACCAGGGTATCAGGTCAGTGGGGTCACGGCGTCTACACCAGGGTATCAGGTCAGTGGGGTGACGGCGTCTACACCAGGGTATCAGGTCAGTGGGGTCACGGCGTCTACACCAGGGTATCAGGTCAGTGGGGTTACGGTGTCTACACCAGGGTATCAGGTCAGTGGGGTCACGGCGTCTACACCAGGGTATCAGGTCAGTGGGGTCACGGCGTCTACACCAGGGTATCAGGTCAGCGGGGTCACGGCGTCTACACCAGGGTATCAGGTCAGTGGGGTCACGGCGTCTACACCAGGGTATCAGGTCAGTGGGGTCACGGCGTCTACACCAGGGTATCAGGTCAGTGGGGTCACGGCGTCTACACCAGGGTATCAGGTCAGTGGGGTTACGGTGTATACACCAGGGTATCAGTGGGGTCACGGCGTCTACACCAGGGTATCAGGTCAGTGGGGTCACGGCGTCTACACCAGGGTATCAGGTCAGTGGGGTAACGGCGTCTACACCAGGATATCAGGTCAGTGGGATTACGGCGTCTACACCAGGGTATCAGGTCAGTGGGGTTACGGCGTCTACACCAGGGTATCAGGTCAGTGGGGTAACGGCGTCTACACCAGGATATCAGGTCAGTGGGGTCACGGCGTCTACACCAGGGTATCAGGTCAGTGGGGTTACGGTGCCCCTGGCATCTACACCGGGGTATCTGGTCAGTGATTCAGGGCGCCTCAAAAGTGTCGCCCCTTGTCCCGATAGCGCCTCCTCCCCCTCCAACCATGTGCCCCCCATCGACAATCCGCTAGGAACGAACTTGATGGTTCTGGAGCAATGGGCAAAAAAGTAAAGTTCTGGATGCTATTCCCTACCCCGGAGAAGCTGTCTTTATTAATGCCAAATGGGCATGCCCATGGGATTTGTTATTCACTTTTTTAAGAACCCACATTTATCTGAATGTCAGTGAAAAATTCACGGCCCAGCATCTCCGTAGGACATCGTGGCGCAGACTTGGACTTTCTGCAAAATTTATATTTTACTTATTGAAGAGGCGTGTGCGAGCTCAGGTAAGACATGATCCCAGTGCTGATCATGGGCGCATAGGCGGATCCAGGGGGGGCAAGGGTGGGGGGGCACGTGCCCCCCCGATCGACCCTCGGCGCCTCCCTGAAAGGTCGATGGCGCCCCCTGAAATGTCGCTTCCCACCCCCCCCAGGATGCGAAAGTCGGCGCCCACCGATAGGATTTGGCGCCCACCTGATAGCTCTTGCCGGTCATAAGTGGCGCCCCCTGGTCCGGATGGCGCCCCCCCGGTCCGGATGGCGCCCCCGGGAAGGTGCCCCCCCCGATCGGCAATCCTGGATCCGCCTATGCATGGGCGTCGATAGCGAAGGGGACAGTGGATGCTTCCCCTAAGTCGCGAATCAGGGGTAACGATCCAAAACAATTTCTGCGTGGACAAACACAACACACATTTACCTGCGTGTAAATGTGTGATGAAGTGCATCGCCGTTAAGTTTATGAAGCCAGCCTATATGGTCAAAATTATGCTCCTCCCCTACCCCCGGTCATTGCCAATCCGAGGTCCGCCCCCACATCCAGCACAAATTCCGTGACGACGAATGCTAATAGGTGCAATCCGCTCATTTTGTTGACGGAAATACGCATATCCAATTTCTGCCTAATCGAGCCAGTAGTTTCTGAGCTATCGGAGAGGGGTGCACAGGTGCGCAGCTAGCGTAGCTAGATGTAATCGTAACTTCTCATTCAAGATTCGCCCGAACGTATGTCGCAAATTTCACCACGACCGGGTACACGGATTCTGAATTATGGGGTGGCGGGTAAAGTATGCTCACCCCTTTCCCGTGCACCAGCGCGAGAGCGTTGTGACTTAGCATTAAACTGGCCTTTATATCTTAACTCAGCATTGGCGATGCCCGCACATCAAGTTCACGCCTATTCAGACGGGCAAAAACCGAGTTATGATGCAATAAGTAACGGCAATTTGATGATTTGACATGCTCTTGCTTTTGCACGTGCCACGAGTTTCGCTAAGACCCTATCCATTTCTGATATGTTCAGGCAGTAATTGAGCTGATCAGGCTATAATATCGTGAATATCTCGTCACGGTAACTTTCACCCTTTCAGAGATGCAGGTTCGCCATTAGCGTGACGGTTGTCCGAGCCCGGCCCTATCGCTCATATGTACAATTGCATTCATATTTAGATGGACCCTACGGGCGTTGCGCTGAAACAACAACTTCTGGGGTTTATCGACGCACCAACAGTCAAAGTTATAAGTCGCTGCCCCTAACCCCTTTCCCTGCCGATGGGGTTTCTGAGATTTCTCATTGTTCAGGAAACCCGCCGACCTTTGACTCTATGTCAGCCGCGTAGAAAGCGAACGCGCTAACGACCAAACAAACGCTGCACTTTCGTTCCCTTTTTATTTTTCGTAAAATCATACTCGGTATCACCTTAAAATGCACCTGGATCTGAGTCAGAAAGGCTGACCCAATGCGGTTGTTTTCAGAACTTACCAACTGGATTCGCAAGCACACTCGTCTCTAGAACACCAAGACGGCGGACGTAGCCAGGACGAGGAGGTCGCCGTGCATCAGAAGTGGCCTCGGTGCGACGCAGCAGTGAAAACAATCCCGCCTCCAAGATGCGACAGGCTGATATCTTGTTATTGTTTGATAGATTGTTGGGCATATTATTCTCAACGCCTGGGTTGTGAGACAAAACTGACGAAGACTGACTGACAAAGGGCACATGTCCCTCACTCTTGTTGTGTTGTTATTGTTCCACGTTGTTGCTGTTACTGTGAATACATCGCGTTGTTAACAGATATCAAACCGTTCGATTAATAAGTTATCTGGAACGCTTGCTCACCGTATAATACTTCATTCCTTCATCAATGCAGGGATAAGTCTGGTTGGCACATGGGCGCAAGTAATTTCTAGCCATATTTGTGCGCGATACATGTCTATATTCCATCTGATTCGAGGAGCCTTATGGATCGGGACGGCATCAATTGTTTTCGGAATGATGGTTAGACAAAATAAACCATAACAATAGTAATGATAACAGGAACCCTCGGCAAATGTCACATACGCGTCTCAGTAGTACTGGAAAAACCGAGAGCACGCAGAATGCGTTGGCTGGTGCGGGGCCCCGACAGCAGTGTTGGTCCCTGGGAGAAACTAAAGTTCCTACCCGCCGGCCTCGATAGTAATACTGGACAATGGGAGAGTACTTACCCGCCGACCCCGACAAGAGTGCTGGACACTGGGAGAAACTCAAGTTCCTACCCGCCGGCCTCGATAGTAATGCTGACCACTGGGAGAAACACGAGTACTTACCAGCCGGCCCCGACAGTAGTGCTGGGCACTGTGAGAAACTCGAGTACCTACCTGCCAGTCCCGACAGTAGTGCTGGCCACTGTGAGAAACTCGAGTACTTACCAGCCGGCCCCGACAGTAGTGCTGGGCACTGGGAGCAACTCAAGAACCTACCAGCCGATCCCGGCAGTAGTGCTGGCCACTGGGAGAAACTCGAGTACTTACCCGCGGCTGCAGAATCACCGTCAGGCGACGTCGCTGGGCAGTGAGCAGACGACAGTGTAGCCGAGTCTGCGTGCCAGCCTCAGCTTCAGCCGCGCCAGCCCTGCCGCCCGCTGCTCCGCCTCCCCCACAGCCACACCCTGCTGCACCGTCACCACCTCTGCCAGCTGTCCGTCTCCACACTTAGCGCACCACGGCACACTCTCGTCCGCCTCTGCGGGATGTCCGTCCTCAGTGGGCCCGCCGCTGCCGCCATCCAGCCTGCTGACAGCCAGATGACCGTCCAGCAGCTCCAGACAGTGCATCTGGCCGTCAGCCTCGGACACCACCACGCTGGCGATGTTGATGTGCGGCAGCGGACGGGCCAGCTGGACCCGAGCGTCCGGCCAGCGGCAGCGGGCGGCGCAGAGGAGGCGGGCCAGCGCCGGCCGGCGCGCCAGCTCGGCGTGCACAGAGGGCGCTGGCAGCGACGCAGGCCGGCTCAGCAGAGACGCCAGCGGCGGCGGCTGCAGGCGTGTCTCCAGAGAGGCGGCCAGACGCAGCACCGCCAGACGGCTCAGCTGCCGGGTCAGACCAGCGCCTGCCGGCATTAAGACCCATTCTTGTTCACAGCCTAGCTACCTCATAATTAGGACGGACGTTTTAGGAGCACCGGGGCTTGAAGGAGAGCAGGACATTCTATTGACCCTTTACCATCGAGATCGGCTTATGTTAAGGTAGGTAGGGCTCCTGTCCACCCAGTGCTGATTCAGGGGGTAGGCGGGCACGTGCCCCCCATCCTGACTGAGCCTCAACGCCCATTCTCCCTACGTCATTGGCACCCAACTTCCTCCCCCAGGATGCTAGCTAGTATCACCACGTCCGCGATAAGATTTGGCACCCATCCGATAGGTAACGTCATCCCAAAGCGGCAGCTCCCTAATCTCCCAAACAGGCGGCTCCCTCACCTTCCAGGCCGGCGGCTGTGCTGCGTGTGAGCACCCTCTCCAGCAGCGGGAGCGGGTACAGACCGAGCACGGCCAAAGAGAGCAGCGCGTCCACCAGCAGAGCGTCACTCTTCCATGCGGACATGGCCGGTAGCAGGCGACGCACCGTCTCCGGCCGCAGAGGCTGCCCAAGCTGCGACAGCACGTGCAGCAGCCGAGCTGCGTCCTTGGGCCGCCCGTCAGGCACCGGTGACGATGCTGATGGCTGCGAGTGGGGGCCCACCCGGAGGAACAGTGTGGTCTCCAAAGCCTGCAGCACCGCCAGGTCGTGTCGTGGCGGTGACGCGAAAGCTGCCCCCAAGTGAGCGGCGCACGGCAGCGTCAGTGCCCGGTCTCGCCCCAAGAGGTACCGGCGCAGCGCGGCCAGCAGCGCAGGCGGCGCCACCCGCGCCAGCCGCACTGCCTTCACTAGCGCCACCAGGTGAGCTGGATCTGAACCGGCAGTTCCGGCGTCGTCCGCCAGACGACAGGCCTCGCGAACGATGGCAGCGCGCAGCAGTGGCTCGGTGACCGGCGCTGAGCAGCGGAAGGAGGAGGAACAGAGTACCACAAGGTCCATGGGTGACAACTGAGCAGCCTGTGTGGCAAGTGAGCGCTGGAGCTGCCGCCAGGTTTGACGCGGCAGTGGAGCGCGGCTCAGTGCGGCAGCCAGCAGCAGACTCAGCAGGCAGGGCGGGTCCGACTCGGCTGCAGCAGCCGCTGGCTCCAGGGCGGCCAGCACGGCCGCGCGCAGGCTGGGACGGAGCTGCGGCGGAGTCAGACGGGCTGCCAGCGCCAGCAGCGCTCCCCGCTCAGGCAGTGAGGTCCCGGGCTCGGCTGCAATGTGCAGAACTTCCTTTGAGACGGAGGCCACCGCCTGGTCACCGCCAGACTCGGTGTGGGAGTGAGGAGTCTGGTACAGGTTCTTAAGCCTTTCAGCAGCACACAGTGACTTCCCCAGAAAATGGTTCTTGTGAAATATGTGGTCCAGTATTTGATGCTCTAAGCTCTCTCTCACATTTTTCTTGGCTGATGTGGAAAAGGTGACACATCTTTTTAATGCAAGTCCTAATACTTGAAAAAAAGAGACTGCTATCATGTTTCTCAAATGTCTTCAGGCGTCCTGGCAAAAAACAACATTAACAACATTAAACACCCAATAAGTTACAGCATTCACCAGATGAAAGCGTCGGGTGTCAATGAATAAAAATTAAAAACCATTCCACGTCAAATCGCACACGAGTTGCTCTCATCCCCTTCTAGTTTAGTGAGTTGTGAGGACCAAAAAGGGAAGTTTTTTGGCTCTAGCATCTGACCGGACTGCGAAAAAGTTCATTTTTAAACCTCGTTGGATTTCTCCGTTACACCAAATTGATTGACACATTACATGATTATGCTCAGTCACAAAATAAAATGTAACAATGGTCTGAAAGTAAGTTCAATGTAATTATTTAATCTGAAATAGGTAAATATAAGGCCAACCAACTCACAATGACAACACAATAGCATGTAAATAAAAGGTGTAACACATTTTCCTAGAAAGTTATTAACAAGAGTGCTTAAGTAGACCCAGATGACCCATTGGTCACAGCTCAAAACTTATCACTTGATCCTGGGGAGTTGGGAGTGGCCTAAGATACAAAGATATTTAAAATAGGCAGCTATTCGGAGTCAGATCTAAAAAATTGTGCATTTCTCGGCCATTTCCCGTTTCCCCATGCATTTTCAATGGCGGGATAATGGGACGCACCCGCACCTGACCTTGGGTCATCAATATCGAGAATCATGTTACTGCAACTTGTGACACTTGGGGAACCTATCATGTAATGTCAATCTCTGATAAATATATGAAAAATATTCTCACTGTTAGTGTTCCCATTCAAAACGTTTTTGGAGGTGAGGTCACTGGACCTGGCCTGGTGACCTGGCTGGAGATCAGAGATGACATATACATAAAAAACCATTTGAGTATACTGGAGCTCAGATATTCCTTGAAAATGCTGTTAGCTTGGACTTTGCAAAATTGTAACAACAAATCACAATGACACATCAACAAATTTACACTAATATTTGAAAACCTTAAATTTTGGGATGGTATAAGAGGTTCCGATTTTACAAGTTCAGAATCAGCACCTTAAAAAATCTTAAAATATGACACAGATAAAAGCCAGTTGTTATATTTCCCCCTTGGAAATGTTTTAGTTATGAGTTGAGTCGTGCATTATGTTAATTAACATGAACCAATGTCAGAAATGGCTAAAACTCAAGATGACATAAATGCTTAGAACCAATACAATTTCATGAAACATACCAATTATGAGATTATACTATTAGCCATTTACAACATGTCACACTTTTCAGTTTGATCAGTCCGGCAACACCAGAATGTTGCTACTTCTAACAACACTCTGCTAACATGTGATATGTTACAGCTGCTGCACACACCCTTGTCTGGCTCTGGTCTGTGCCATGGGGTAGCCTCAGTGGGCCTGCCTACATCTACCCATCCAACTGAAAAAATACATAAACTCACAAATAAGTTGGTCCATACATGACTGTAGGGTGTTCCTTCATGCTTTAGCCATGAAATTAGACAGAAATTAAAATCTAACATGCAATTCCATGAGCTTTATTGACATGTAGGCAATGAATACCAAAAGTACACTCCTCTCAGCCGGCACCATTAACTGTAAAGGAAGTTGCGAAATTTTAATGTGGGGAATACAGAAGGTCAGATATTATAGAAACAAAAAATCACTAATTCTAACTATATTTTGTTTAACAATTTATTTACAGAAAATTTTTAAAAAATCATTTTTTACAAAGGTCAACAGATTTCAATAAATATAGTAATAAGAATTAACAAATGCCTCAAAGTGCCAGGAACCATTCTCACGAAAGGGTGTGCGGTACCCAAATTTTATCTTCAGATTTGAATCACAAGCAGATTCACAGGGGCCAAGGTCCCCTCAAAATGGGAAAACTTTGGCTTATTTTCTTTAGATAAAAATATGTTTTCACAATTTTTTCTGACTTACTATTTATACTTACAACTTATATTATTATATATTAGATTATACTTCTAAATATTTCGGGAAAGTGGACGTCTTATTGCAGATCAACCCCTCAGTGTCTCCAGTGTCAGTGGCTCTTGCTTGCCTTTTGCTGTAACTGTTCCTCTGTGTTATTGAAATATTCACACTGATACAATGATTCTGACACATCAGAATGTATTTTTGATGCACCAGGCCAATATATGCCTGTAATGCTTCTCACCCATGCCTACCTGGCCATACTCAAGGGCCTTTAATGAGTGAATTGTAACCTTTCTGGAGAGCTGGTGCTTGTTTTAGGGATTTTTTGCTTAATTACCTGCATTGGTGCAAGTGTGTGTACAATTTCAAACATGTTCATAAAATTTACAGCCTCGTAGTAATTTTCATTACAAACATTGGGTTTGTTCCCTCATCCTCCATAAAAACAGTAAAGGTAAAGATCGAAAAATGTTAGGATTTTTGCTTCAAACTACCGAGTTGACAACAAAAAGCTTACTTATAGCCAAGCACTGAAATAAAGTTTGGCCCTCTTTTAGTTTTCTAGATGACCAGGTAGATTACTACCAAGAAAACCTAGCATTATTACCTCTACAGTATTTCACAGAGGACACCGGAACAGCTCCGTAGCGAGGGTACTGTAAGACAAAGGCAGGAAGGGAAAAAATAAGCGATGTTACCGCTCTCCGGGGCAATACCCTCACCAAGCTCGAAGCGCACGGGTCCTCTACACCTTTCTCTATTACCCTGCTCTACACCGACCAGACAAGCTTACAAAATGCGAACTACAAAGCAAAAAAGAAGCGTTCTTCACTCCAACCAAAGCAATCGAGACACAAGACACCACTTCCCCAAAAACATGAACACGATGTGACAACTTCCCTCAAGACTTCTCAAGTCTCCTCAACCCTTCTGCAAGAGAAAATAAAACACAAGGCGGTTCAAAGGTTATTCAGACCCCGTTCAAGTTGTTTGGCAGCATTACGTCATCATGGCTGGAGAGGCGCTACAGTTGAGGTGGGACTTTTTGGAAAAAGCTGGTCCCGGTCTCGGCCAACATTACTTGGTCCCGGCCTGGTCCCGGCGAGGAAGGATGTGGTCCCGGCCTGGTCCCGGCAGCCTTTTTCCCCACTTATTGGCTTTTAAACATAATAATTTCTTGTGGATTAAGAGCCAAACATATTAAGAAAATTCATATCATCAGTACATAAGTGAATCAACATAAAGTATGAACCATAGCTTCAGGAAATCCATACCTACTATCATGAAAAATGGCTACAATTATCTCACAATGCTGAGGAAACATTTGCATTTTAAACCCTTAAAGGTAAGAAGCTGTACATCAATACAAATTTAAGCAGTATCACACCTCCCTTCTGTCCATCCATAAACATTCAATCAATCAGCATATCTGAGTTTTATCATGGAAGGTCAGGACACAAATACCTGCAAGAGCCTTAATCAAATCACCAAAGCACAGGAGCAATTTGACAGATCACTTTTACAGTTGGTATGTGACTTAACGACTGTTTTTGACTGTTTATGAAGAATTATGTGAGTTGACACGCTGGATGAAGGAACTGACAATTAATATTTTACATACCTAGGTAGTTCTCCAAAAACAATTAGGTAAGAAGCCCCGCCTTCCTTCCTTCCTCCCCAACACCCCACACCAAAAATGTCGCCCATGCATGGATTTGAAGGCCAAGCATAAACTGTGAGAAGAAAAGCTAGTAGCAAAAACTGTCTTCTTTGATTCGTGTTAAAACGGCTTTCTATTACTCTAGTCAAATCAAAATTGTTCATTATTAATGCTAATAACAATATTTGCTTGTAATAGGCAAAATATAAAAGCAGCCGCAGACGGCGCACTAAAGACAAATAGTAAATTATCTTGTTTAGTAATCAATCAATTTTTATTTCATTTTCCATATAGACAGGTGAAGAGAAGCAAAGGACATGAACAGCAGATAAGAAACATGAGAGAGGCAAGCAATAGTCATACAGTACAGCACAAGGTGAGTATGTTGTGATATTAGTATGTTATGAGATTAGGACAAATAATAATGCTGGTCAGTAGAAATAACACAAAAACAAAGCAGAAAAACAAAAAAGAGAAGCAATTCAAAACAAAATGAGCAGACAGATCATCCAAAACGTGCCTAACAGAACAAATAAAATGACGGAAAAACTAACCAATTATAATTACATGTTTGATTGAAGTTGTGGGCCCACATATGTTCTTCACGTTAGTCACAAACGAAGGAAAAGAAAACACCCAGGTTCACACACATTGTGCCGGATAAGAACAGATAATTGTGGCAATTAATGAAGCAAAAACCAATTAATGAACCAATTAATGAATCAATGAATGAAAAACCAATTAAAAAGGTTTCGGCCTCATTGTATTTGGATTTCAGCAAAGCGTTCGACACCGTAAACCACGAAATTCTTCTTTCTAAACTCCATCACTACGGAATTCGGGGTAGTTCACTAAATTTCTTTCGTACCTACCTCTTAAATCGCACTCAAATTGTGAAGTATAACGGAATTTCCTCTAATATGCCCAGGGTAATGCCCAGGGGCATCCCGCAGGGGAGTGTACTGGGCCCCCTTCTCTTCCTGCTGTACGTAAATGATATATCCAAAAGCTCCAAAATTCCAAATTTCTATCTGTTTGCCGATGACACGGCCCTCCTATACTCTGCTGATAACTTACCTCAACTACAAAGCAAAATTAACAACTCGCTGCCAGATATCACGTCCTGGCTGCTGTGCAACAGACTCACAATCAATGCGAAAAAATCATCTTATCAACTCTTCTCGACCTCATCCAAAAATGACCTGAATATCGCTATCAATAACACCCCTATTCAACGTAAATTTTCATTTAAGTATCTAGGCATTACTCTCGATGAGGATCTGAAGTGGTCAAATCACATCAAAAACGTTGAGAACGCGATTTCCCGCAACATTGGAATTATCTCAAGATCAAAACACATATTTGACTCCGGTCACCTCCTCCTGCTGTACAATTCTTTCGTGCTCCCGTACCTAAATTATGGTTTACCTGTTTGGGGGAACGCATTTCCCTATCGCTTTAATAAATTAACCACTTTACAAAAGAGGATTCTCCGTGTAATCGACAAAACTGACCGTTTGGCTCATACCAGCCCCTTGTTCAAAAAGTACAAAATTCTGAAATTAACTGACCTTATCGAATTCAGCCAAATCAATATCTTGCACAACTACCTACGACGCACGGTTCCATGTGTTATTTCAAACAAATTACAGCTAGTGGATCCGAACCAAACGGGGAGAAACTTCAGGCAAGCTCAGCATTTTGCTGTGCAATTCGCTCCAACCTTATACCGCAAATTTTCATTTTTCATTGCTGCCCCCGGAACTGGAACAAAGTCATCGCCTCAAAAATAAGATGTTTGGAAGACGTACCCCTGAGTAAAAGCTTTTTCCGCAAGGTTGTAACAAAACTGTACCTGGACGATTACTAATCATTATGTTTGTATATGCCGATACGCACTGTTTACCATTCATTCTTGCTTGCTCGCTCTCTTGATTTTTGTAACAATGTAACGCAAAGCTTGCCTCAACATAACAAGTGTAACCAGTATAATTAACATAAAGTAAACCTCGCCGCAAAGAAATTTTTGAATAGTGCAGCTGTTGGCGCTCTCACAGGCAGGCCTCAGGCACCTCCCTGCCGTTCCATTAAATCCCCGCTCTGTTTTGCGCGCTCCCAATCACTTCATTTTCACTTACTAAACTCAGGCGCACTTTCATTCTCCTTTTTCCGCCCTGTCACAATAACATAACGCTGTCCTCAGGGCTCTGGAGAGTAGCTGTGCCGGGATCTTGCCCGGCTGCTCACTTGCGGCGTGCGGCCGGAGACCGCGAGGTCCGGCCCGATCGACTGCACACCTGCGGCGGGCAGCCGGAGACCGCGCGGTCCGGCCCGACCGACTGCGCGACGGCCCTCCCCGCCCCTACGCTCGCGCTCCGCCGGCGCGCACGCGCGCGAACTGCGGCTCATCGTGCATTCCCGGTTATTCCGATGATGGCGCCACCTGCGAGTTGCGCCCTCTGTACGGGGCGGGGATGAGGACGACGGTCGTGTGTTTATATATATATATGCTTTGTCTTGAACTGATTTTTACTGTGTGCAAGTGTGATTCACCGATTTGTTGAGTATGTTTTCTTCCTCTCTCTTCCTCCCGCGGGATCTTTCCTATACTTCTTATGTACTGTTTTAATCTGATTTTATTTGATTGTGTTTTTATTCAGCAAATACATGTGTATGGACGTAATGAAGCAAAGACAAAGCAACGAGCAGGGAGCCAACAGCGCAAAAGCAGGACGCAGAACATAACCAGGCGAAATGAGAGCAGAGATGACACTAAGTGCGCAAAAAGCAAACGAAAACGGATAAACAAAAGTTGAGTTAAATGGAACAGCACAAGAGCAGTGAGAAAAAGCAAAGAGCAATACAAGAACGAAATGAACATAGCAAAACGAAATGAGCTCACGTAATATGGCGCGACACCTGATATATGCAGACACCTCGACCATCCTCGGCGACTGAGAGCCCATCCACCATCCGACATTATCTCCATGAGGCCAGCGAGTGGGAGCGCTGCGCTGCATTTGGCACATGCTTCTCTCAATTCGGGGTCTCAAATTGTCTCAAATCTATGCTGAAGGTATGGGAGGCAGTATCAATTCAGTCTCAAATGTTTCAAATGTGTGCACTAACAAAGGGCCAATTGCGACCATTAGTAGAGGTGGGACTTTTTGGAAAAAGCTGGTCCCGGTCCGGTCCCGGTCCGGCCAACATTTCTTGGTCCCGGCCTAGTCCCGGCAAGAAAGATGTGGTCCCGGCCCGGTCCCGGCAGCCTTTTTCCCACTTATTGGCTTTTAAACATACTAATTCTTGTGGATTAAGAGCCAAACATATTAAGCAAATTTATATCATCATTACATAAACAAATCAACATAAAGTATGAACTACAGCTTCAAGAAATCCTTACCTACTATCATGAAAAATGGCCACAATTATCTGACAATGCTCTCTGAGGAAACGTTTGCATGTTAAACCCTTAAAAGGTACCTAAAAAATTATACATCAATCCAAATTCAAGCTGTATCACACCTCCCTTCAGTCCATCAATAAACATTCGATCAATAAGCTTACCTAAGTTTTATCAGGGAAGGTCAGGACACAAATACCTTCAAGAGCCTTAAGATCAAATCACCAAAGCACAGGAGCAATTTGACATATCACTTTTGCAGTTGCCATGTGACTACAGGACTGTTTTTGGCTGTTTAGGAAGCATTATGAGAGTTGATACACTGGATGAAGGAACTGACAATTAATGTTTGACATACCTAGGTAGTTCTCCAAAAACAATTAGGTAGGTGCCGAAGGCACCCACCTTCCTTCCTTCTTTCCTTTTCCTTCCCAACAACCAACCAAGACACACACACAAACAATAGGGCTAATGTCCATGTATGGATTTCCAAATATGGAGGCCAAGCATAGGTCTGTTACAAAGCAAAGCTAATAGCAAAAAATGCCTTCTTTGATTCGTGTTAAAACGTTTTTCAATTATTTTAAACAAATCAAATTTTTAATTTTAAATACCAATAATAATATTTGCTTGTTATAGACAAAAAATTTTACAGCAGCCGCAGACGGCGCACTAAAGACAACTAGTACATTTAGCAAGAAAATAAAGCAAAAATTTACTGAATTATCACATGGTTAAAGGGATATTGTCGCAAAAATTTTTATTGTGGTTTCTTAATATTTGAAAAATCCTGATTCTGGCACTATCAATCATTTCTTTATCTTCAGCTAAATTTTTGGAGGCCACTCAACAATTATTCAAATTCGCTAACAATATCAATAATAGGCTGTAACCTGCTCTTCACCTCTATTCTATCAATCAAAGTTTTAAGTTCTACAAATGATTTTTTGGGAGTAGAAAATGTTTTTATGCTGTATTCGTATTCAATTTATTTTTATTAACCCTTAAAAATACAAATATTAGATTAGTTTGGCCAAAACATTCGGCTTGAGAAAACTTATCAGGAAAGTTTTAAAATCGGGCAGGTGTCGTACAGCGGGGATGGTATAGTGGCCTCCATTCCCGACTCTCACGCGGGTAATACGGGTTCGAATCTAGGTCGTGGAAGTTTTTACTGTAAAAAGATTTTTTCTGAATTTCTTCTTATTTGTTCATGCGTTCTAATGGATGAAGCATAGTCGGATTCATGTTTGCCGATCGGGGGAGGGGTAACTTCCGCGGAGGGCACCATCCGGACCAGGGGGGGGGCACCTTTGACCGGCAAAACCATCAGATGGACGCTAAATCCTATCAGTGTGCGCCGATTTTCGCATCCTGGGGGAGGGGATGGGACGCGACATTTTAGGGTTCACCGAGAGTTGATCAGAGAGGGGAGGGGGGGCGCGTGCCCCCTTTGCCCTCCTGGATCCTCCTATGGGATGAAGTAAATATTCTAAGGACAATTTCTTCTGGTTATCCCTCCGTCCGGGTAGTTGAGGGAAAGGGAATATTAGCCCCAAATATTTTTCTAATCTGACCGGCGTACCAAACTGGAACCGGCTTGTCTCCAGCTCCCTGCAATGGTTCTCAATCCGTCGGATTTCCCTCTATTGGAGACCAGTTCCCCTGTTTTCTGACCAGCGGGACACACTGTTCGCCGTTCGAAAATGTCTTTTGTGTCCTTTGCTGAAGGCCATTCTTGAAGGCTGACCGGTTTTCGTGCAAACCAAGAACCAGAAACCGACCCAATAAAAAGCAGGGGTGACTCTTCGAGATTATATGTGTTAATCTCGAGATTAATGTGTCTCGAGATTAATTAATCGTTTAACCCTCGCCCCACCGGGGGTCATCGATGGCCCCCTAAGGTTTTTCCGGGATGGCAGAAAGACGATGAGGCGCAGCACCGTGGTTGAGGGCTCTACCTCTCACTGCATTTTCCCACCATCCCTGAAATTTTTTACCCCGGGTCACCGAGGGTCAGGTCACCAGACGAGGTCAACCAAGGTCACCTCACTTCAGCTTTAGAGCTCTGTAAGAGCTACATTTCGGAGTCGATCGATTTGAAACTTCCTACACTTTATGACCCCTCCAGGGTCTACAAGGTGTATATCCGGGATTTTTCGATTTCGTGCCCTGAGGTCAGGTCACGAGGTGACCTCTCCCATTGAAAAAGCATGGGAAAAGCTGTCTTATGATCTAAAAGTCACAAAAACGATTGAAAATGCTGAGCTTGATCAGAAAAGCGTTTTTGGACACCCTTTCACGGATTCCAGGGGCCATATTTGCCCTTTGACATCCCCAAGGTCATCCAAGGTCACCAGGGGTCAAAAACAGTATTTTGACAATAACTTTGACCTGTATAAGCTAGTGCGCTGAAACAAACACCATCGTGTTTGTCTCGTCATTGGCTTTCATTTGATATACGGCAAGGTCACTTTCCGACCTTTCGTGACCTCAGGTCATACTAGGTCACGAGGTGACCTCTGGAGATCAAACTACTGGTGGGAGGGCTTTACGCTTTCATAGCAGAAAAAGTACTGGCAATTTCCTATCAAATGTTCTTTCCCACACCTCAATAGCTCTAAGGGCATAAGAGTTATGCCCAGTTTGCTTAAGCATTGCATATTTGAGTGAAAATAGCCGATCTTGACCTAATTTGACCTCTGGAGGTCAAACCATAGACCTGAACACTAAAACATGTGAAGTAATTTCTTACTGAATTCACGCGAGCTTTCTAGTGCACTTTGCAGATTTGCGCTAACGCCCATATTTTCGGAGTTAGAGGGGGGCCATCGATGACCCCCGGTGGGGCCAAGGTGGCGCCGGACCCCCGGTGGGGCGCGGGTTAACACGCGCATTGACGGGAGGCGGGTACCCGCCCCCCCCCGTCTGGTTTTTCGGATAGAACATAAAAACGGCGGCGCGTAGCGCCGCCGCACTTGTATCCATACGCGTATATTAACAGTAAAAACGCAGCACATGGTAAAACATACACTCCTAACACTAGGCAAAGAAAACTAGGCAGGGGCACCGCCACGGAATTTAAGCCATCACACATTTATTAGGTAGGTACTTAACACACTCGGGTTAAAAATAAACTCGGGTTAAAAAACTTGACATACCTTCTCTCATCATTTTTACAACTTTTGTCAAAATTTTAAGGTTAGGTCATCTCAGGTCAGGTCACCAGTACAGGTCAAGTGACCTGACCTCAAAGTTTAAGACAAAATAAGTCGGAACAAAGTGAACTCATCCGATTGAAGTGACCTGACAAAATGGTTAAAATATTTCGATGGAGAAGCGTATGGGCTACCCAAAGCCGTTTACCATTTTTCACTACCTACCGTGGTTCTGGAGATTTTAGGGGGGTACCCGCGCCCCCTGTCAAAGCGAAGGTGGCGCAGAGCTCCGTCAATGCGCGTGTTAATCTGGTAAAACAACGAGATAAAACGTTAATCCGTACGAGATAAAACATGTTCGAGATTAAATGTGGCGGTCTCCCAGGGCGGACCACCCTGAAAGACCGCCTGGGCCTTTCACGGCAGGAGAGTGTGGAGGTGGAGCGCCTGCGCACTGGCCACTCCCTTCTCCTGTGCAGCTACCGAAAGAGGATCGGCCTGGACCCGGAGGCCACGTTACAGGAATGCGACGATGGAGAGGACGAGATCCTCCACCACTTTCTGACCCGGTGCCCTGCGTGCGCTGACCTGCGCTGGGACATATTTGGACGGGACGACCCGCCCATCCGGGAGGCGCTGGTGGACCCGCGACGGCTGGCGATGTTCCTTCGGCGGTTGGGGCGCCTGCAGGGGCGCCCCCCCATATGGCCGGAACACTCAATCAATCAATCAGATTAAATGTGTCCGTCGACATCTAAATCTTTGATATAATTGTAATTCTTTGGTCTCCGGAGAATATAAAAACACGTAGTCTAGAGAACCAGAGAATAGCTGAATGTGATACGGAAGAATAACTCTTGATATGCGTCAGAACTGGGGAACCAGAGAGCAGCCACCACGATCCTTGGATGAACTAATCAAAGTGTGGAACGCACCACGAACCCAAACCTGATCACTTTTTGTTTCAGGGGGAACGTTTGTTGTGTGTTGCAGGTTGGAGATGGACTGGCCACCTCACTCCTCTGTCTGTGGTGGTAGCTCTTTCTAATTTTTTTCGTATATAGATATACAAGATTTAAGAATACATTGTTTTTTACTTCAAGTTGAGTTAGTTTCTGATCAGGGCACATCAAGAAAATATACCTCAAAATTATAGCCTGGAACAGTTCGTATTAAATAAAAAGGATTCTATAATTAATCTTAACATTGGTAGTCACAGAGTCTAAACCTAAGAAGACGCATCGCAGCTTTAAGACAAGCAAGCTGCTAGCCTCATGAGTGACATTTGTTTATGAAAATGATAAGCGTTTATTTTTAATACTTCGGAGTTCGGAAACGGTCCTTTCTCATAATAGAACAAACAATTCCAGAAGCACTTCATATATCATACCATTATATAAAATAGTATATTAACCGTTATTTTTATTGGATTGTTTATTAGATTATCTACGTTGATAAGATATTTCATGACCAGCCTCCTCGAATCATAGTTCCAAAATGGGGCTAATACACTGATAAATATTCAGGTACATGCCTTCACCAAAATTCTCATAATATAATAGGTGAACACATACATTTTTAGTCAGAGTGCTAGGATAACCTCGAATCGAGTTCCAATATTTGAATGTTCCAGTACTGAACTGCATTATTCCAGCATTCGATTTCCAAATCAGATCTAAATTTCAAGCCTTGGTCACACTATGACCAAAAGTTTTCGCTTATTGTATTATGAGGATTCTGACGAGGGGCTGGGCCCGAATATGTGATCACAGTGTGATCACAGGCTCCATTTTGCGTCAAGAATTCGAGAGGCAAAGCCATGAAACATCTTACCAATTTATAATCATGCTCCTCGGCTACGCAATGCAAAATTCATCTACTTTTAAAAACCAACAGATATCAGTTGATCAATGAGGCTTATATTCAATCTCACAAAAACATGAGAAAATATAACCTACCAGGAAATTACCAGCGATTGATAACCCTCGGCAGTTGAGAAACGCGTGCAACAATCAGGTCTGCGAGTCCCCAACGAGCAGTCTTCCGAGTGCAACGTGGACTAGAGGATATAACTCAGTACGTCAGTGACGGATCCAGGCCAATATTTTTTGTGGGGGGAGGGGAGGACAGGGTCCAAAATCGTGAATACACATTTTTTTAAAGGTCGGTGAAAATCGCAGGGTTTGGGAGGAAAGTTAATTTTCCCTGAACCCACCAGTGGGTATGCAGCTCCTAGCTTCCAGTCCTTGAAGTGCACTCTAAGAAGGCTGGGAGCGAACCAAATACTGAGTGTACATCAAAAGCATAACAGGTTTTGCATCTGTCCACAATAAAAGCTACACGGTTTGATAAAATGTTCACCGCAATAGTCTGAGCACAGAGGTGTCACTTATTATTTTCGCCGACTTTCGCACGTACGACCACCAACAAAATCTGACCACTTGATTTTTTACTATAAAGACCCTTTGCATTACCAGTTTTCTTACCTTTAGGCTAAAAATACTTTTAATGGCATATTTTACTGAGGTCCTCAGAGGATTTGCCTTAATATACCGCGATAAACACCACTTACGCACATACATGAACGTATACTGCGGGCACACAGGCAGACGACCGAGGTGCACTCAGGCAGGTTCGTGTTCAATGCAGAAAACTGCTGGCTGTGGTACTCTGCCAACTCTGGGATTCCATTGCTCGTCCTCTGAAGCTTGTCTTCCAGCAGCAGGCGTAATTTGCGATAGTCACTGTCGAGGGGCAGCACCTGATTATTTCTGCTTTGCGTTCAGCTTGCTGGGGTAGGCTCTTCTTAAATTTGAAGATATTTTCACAGCAGGAACAAATGGGACCGAATAAAGGGTACAAACAAAATATCACAAGCCCACAATGACAGCAAACAAGACATCACTGAATCTTGTTTTAAACATGTGCAATATATATATATATATTATATATATATATATATTCAAGAACAAAGACATCCCCAAAGACGATCTATAGTCTAGATCATGGGTTTGTGGAGGGGTCAGGTGGAACCATGCAAATTCATGCTTTTTATAAATTACAATACATTATTTCAACACTGGCCCACAATATGAAACAAATATTCCAAATTTCAGGTCTATGGGAGAATCGGTCTGATTGGGTTCATCCCATTCAAACTAACAAACAAAATGATCATACACAAGCTGGTCCATTGGGACGACAGCTTGATGATACACAGCAGCTACAAAAGACAGGTTTTCTAGTAAACAAATTTTTTCTTTGAAGTGACCCGCCTAATCTTTCATATATTCTTCCAGGAAAACACAAAAAATTGCATCACCCAAGACTGCCCCCCTGTCATTCCTACATGACTATCCATACTCTTTGTTCACAATTATATTGTTGTATTGGGTACACTCCTAGTGTTTCAAATCATAATATATCTTATCCTAGTTTTCCTTCAGTTCATTTTTAATATCAATTATAAAAAGCATGCAGATGGGCATTTTCAGAGGGCAGATGGATGAATTCATCTGCAGATGGGCATGAATGCAGATGGGCATTTTCCGAGGGTAGATGGATGAATTCATGCTACAGTCACTTTCATGTCTGGAAACAAACAGTAGCACTTGAAATATGAGTAAATGGATCTGATAAGTAGATAGGAGTACACTGACTTCTATGTACTGTATGGTACCAAAATAAATGGAAAATCTGTTTCAATCTGTAAAATTAATCAAAAACATTTTCATACTTAAAAGAAGGTAAGCTAAGCAGCAAATGCACTAGCATGCAGACATTGTGCAGAGCCAGTATTTGTAACAGGTAGAAATTTGTAATTCAAATTACAAGCTTGATATAGACTTTTACTAGAGTGCACAAATATTGTAAATATAAAGTTAGACCAAAAAGAGAGGGAATATGGGCAATTCAAAAATAATATGCTTAAATAATCATTGGAGAATTGCCATCACCAAATAATTTTGACCTATTTTGATACACAAGTTCACCTGTGCAACAATAAAATGAGGACTTTTTGGCATTGACACTGCTCATAAGCCTTGTTCCGTCTGCCAGCACAGCCTTGTCCGCGAGCCCTCAAGCCTCTCCTCTAGAAAAGAAATACCACAACTGTCTCTAGTATGTGCTATGGCTAATCAGACAAAAATGAACCAGAATACTTATCTGCCAATCACAATAAAGTATGCTACCACTGTTGTGCTGTTACTGTTTTTCCAGCAGCACCACAGCAGGTAGCCAGCCTGTAAATCTAAGATTGGTTCTAAGATTGGTTCTCAGGGAGAGGCTATAGCCATGTGACAGACTCAATCCAGTGTGCAAAGTATGGCATTTTCAACGAGATCTCGTCAGGGTGAGTGTCCTAGGAGACAAGAGTGAGTGGTGTGAAGTTCATCAACCTGGTGTGAATTTCCCAGACTGGTGCAAGGAAGGTGACACTGAAAACCAAACAAATAATGGCTGAATGGTTATAAAGACACAGGAGGGGACCTTATAACAAGTATTTAACTAACTAATACAACAGGTAGCATTGCATTGTGTGGGTAGGAAAGGGTGCATTTTTCTCTATGGTATATAGCAGTTTGGTGTGAATTTTTGGTGTCTGGCAGTGCAATGATTTTAGGTGGCTGGTGTGACTCGTCTAGCCTGCTGCCATACTTTGCAGACTGGGACTCAATGCTGCTCGCTGATTGGTGTTGACAGACGAAACGTGACCACAGCTATAACAGAGGGCCAAAATGAATAGTTATCAATTAAGCATACAATTTTCTTTTTGGCAACTTCATGAACCTAATTAATGCAGAACAGAAACATTAAATGCATTGCCCATACCTGATAGGATTAGTGTTTGACTAACTCACTACACTCACTACACAAAACCTCAATAAGCATTGGTGGCCAGCAAAGATGGATGGCAAAAATTCAAATTGTTTCATTAACTTTTCACGCATAGATTTTTTACCTCTAAGAAAATCTCAATTGACCACATCAAAGGCTCAAAATATTCTACGTGCAGATTACCGACGATATGTTGATCCACGAGAACGGAGAGCCGACAATCTCCTTGTCCGAAAAACCATCCAAAGCTTTCTTTATGCCTCAAAGGAGGCTCTTCTGGATCGCGCTACCCGTATCTTTTTATTGTATCATTTTAGCTGCAATGCAATCATGCAATAACGAACAATTATTAATTATAATCTTTAGGGTATTCGGGCCTGACCGCAGCGCTAATTAGTGTTATAGAATTTGTATTCATATCTTCGCGTTTGCCGCGGTTTTTGAAATGGTGAATATCGATAGTTCATCGGTAGCCATGATGACATCACATTGATGTAAGATAAGCCCACGTGACCAGATCCTATAAGGACTGGGCTTCTGATTGGTTGATGGTATTTCTTTAAAGTCCTATATTTCTCTTTCAAAAGCGTTTTGGAAATATATTTTTATAGAATAATTTTTGATGTTATAGGTTTTAGCTACTGAATTGCTTTAAAAGAAATGTTTGACATTTTTTCATATATAAATTGATAGCTCCAGCCGGGTCTACGTCACTTTATCGTTACCATAAGGACTCGGTAAAGTCGTCTATAAATGTTGACTTTGAGGCCGATTTTCAGGCATTTTGAGCCTGAATTTGCAAAAATGAGAATATGACTTCTGAAACAACTTTTTGTAACCTTTTGATCTAGCCAATAAAAATTTTTGCGACAATGTCCCTTTAATACTTTTTAGCCTTGAGGCTACTAAAGCTTGTGCTACTGCTTGGTTGAATTTTTCTTCAAAGACACTAGTGGCGCACACTTGTTTTTTACCTTTATTAATCTTCTCAGGGTACTTTAACTACGGGTACAACCAAGTTTCCTACTAAATATAGTCCTCCCATGATGACGTCATCGCAATTTCCTACTAAGTTCTAGGAGATTCTACTAAGTTTTTGGAAGGATCAGCTGGAACATACCAAGTTTGGGCGTATTTGGCAGCAATCTAGTATAAATCGAAATCAACTTGTTTCACCCATTTGACAGTAACCTTGATATCAACGGCGAGCAGCGTATTTTACGTAAATCTAATGAAAAAATCATAACACTTCAAAGAATTTGTTGAATGGACATGCGTTTATTTGATCAACTAAGGCCTACTTAATAGCCGAGAGAAATAAGTTTACCCTCACTCAAGAAATCACCGGTCTTTATTGTCTTCTGCTGTAAGTGCCACCAACAGCCAATCAAAGGTCAGAAATCAACAGCCAATCAAAATCGAGATTAGTCTTACTGCAAACAGCTGTTAGTGCTGAACCCAGGGGGGTTGCGCTCCGGCTTTTTAGCATAGGCCAAAAATGGCAACCGCAAATCTGGCATTCGGCACGGCGATGACGTCAGCAATCGCCTAGAAATGCTTAGCAACGCATTGCCGCTGTGTATGGAAGAAGACGGGGCTCAGCAGATAGTTTGCGTGTTAGGGGCAATAATACTGCTTTTTTGTGAACGTGGGGTAATGAATCCTGGGTCTGCCCCTCGCCAGATGCATGTTGAAACCGTACAACGATCCCACGATCCGTAGCCGATTTTCATCCAATGAATGGGCGGCTCCACCTCGAGAGCAATCGCTGACGTCACAAACGTAAAAGTCTCTAAAAAAGAGGTTGCCATTTTTTGAGAGCGGAGCGTTCTACCTCTACATTTAAAGGCCTTGGCTGAACCTGTCCTTATTTTGACACACTCTGGAAAATTTGTAAAAATAATATTCTTCCCGGAGTTTTTGCAAAACGTCTGATGGTTTCACAAATCAAAATCTTTTAGCTTTCAGTTCAACCATATAAGTTTTGTTGATACAGTTCTAAAATAGGTTATTTAGAGGTTCGAAAAAGTGCAATTTCTCAAATGCCCTGCATAGTAACTGTTGTGCCTCTCCAGCCATTATGACGTAATGCTGCCAAACAACTTGAACGGGGTCTGATTCTTCTTGTTGTTGTCCACGGTTCTTAGAGATAGTTGTCGTCTACGACAACGAAGCGGTGTGGTCAGAACAAAGGTGGGTAAAAAGGCGGGCGCTCAGCCATGGCCAAGACAGCCGAATTTTACAGCTGGCACAGGAAGCTGACTGCTGGAAAAGCATAGAATTAGCTGCAGAGCCAGAGAAGTTCCATCAAACATAATCTACTGAGGAAGTTACGGGTGAATATAATATTTATTATATTTATTTATCCTATTTGTAGACACAAAGAGTTTCAGTAAATTTTATTGTCAGCTGATTGCCGCCCAGGTCGAGCTGGCGGGTGTGTTTGTCATAAGGAGCTGGCGGTGTGTTGAAGAGATAGGGACTTTAGGCGTACAACTTGGCGTGAAAGAGACAATTCTACAAACAACGTTCAGTGCCGTTATTCTCCGCACATCTACAGTGTCTTGTGTTGAAATAGAATTTGGGCCGTTAGGATGGATTGATTTTCTGTTTGTATGTGTGAATTTGTGTATGGACGGAAAGCTGTTGACTTTTTTTGAATTACCTACCTATAGTGCCAACTTCTTTGGTGTGATCCAAGTAAGTGCTGTGATCACCGTGGTGCCCAAGAGTCATATCAGGCACAGATGTGTGCTCAACGCCTGGATGTCACGCGAGACCAAGGGAAAGGATCATGATCTGCCATTCTTCAGGGTCCCAAAGGGAGCCAACTAGGTAAGGAATATGGCATCAAAATGATTTTACACTTTTCAAAATTGCCTATAGGGCTAAGGTTGGGCGGCTCTCCTCCTTCCCAGTCTGCAAAGGTATGATAATTCTGACCAGTTTTTGGTGTCGTGTACCTCCAAGACTGGTCCGCATAAGCACAAATTTTGGAGAAAATGAAATGTTGACGAGTATTTACCAACTGAGTGTAACAAAAATAATAATAAATAAGTAATACTGAGTGTGAGTTTACATGTGTGAATGGCAGTTGCCAATACTGAACTCACATAGAATTTGCAGCGTATAGAAACTGGGCGAAAGAATATAAAATACCATATTGTTATTCTAAGTTAAACAATAATTCATCACATTCATATTTCATGCCCTAGGGCAGCTGGGGATATAGTACCAGTTTGTGTGGTTGGAGTACCAGCCAAATTGTTTGGAAATAAGTAGAGTTCAGTGTGATTTTATGCCCATTTTGGACTTCCCAATTTTAGGTGAGTGGTGGTGCGATCATTCTCAATAGCTGGTGCAACTTCTTTGGCATGCTGCCATACTTTGCTAACTGGCCGTCTTACTGGATGGTTTCCTCTTATCAGTACTGACTGACTGCCGCTTGATTCATGTATGTAGAATTTGACAGATTTACACCAAAATCTCATTGGTGTAACCTTTGGGCAGAAATTACTGGTTTGGGGCAACTCTTGTCATTCTTTTTGGCGAGTACAACAATATTGGAGCTGAGTGTGACAGCTAGGACAGTGCTGACCCTTGTTAAAAGAAGTCATAAATGTATGTCCCAATAAGTTAGTAAAACAAGGTGAAATTGATGAAAAAGAAAATACTCACTTCAGTGTACAAGGACTCTGGCCCAACTGCTGAATTTCTTCCCCAATTAGGGTAGGATTTGAGCTACCCCAAGCATATTTTCCAGTTTCCCTGCCACGTTCTGCAGATCAGTTCATGACTCAAATGACATTCCCGTCATAGGCGGATCCAGGATCACCGATGGAGTGGGGGCACCGTGCCCGGGGTAGTCAGGGTGATGCTTACAATGGCTTCATAAGAATTCAAGTCCTGTCAGCTGGTGGGGCACTAATAGCCGTTTCATTAATATATTTGGATTGGGCTTCAAAAGCCTTATTCATCAAAATGATTTGATTATTTATAATACCCCTCCAGTACCGATTGTTAGTTATTTGGGTTTTCGGGCGCACGAACCAATGTTAATTATCTCGCCCATTTTGGTACCCATTGTAATCGTGTTGTATTGTGTTCTTTTTCCAGCGCGACCCCAATGAGGTAACCTGGACATGCGAAACCTCTTCGGTCGCGAGCAGCAGCGCGCGGCAAGAGGCAGCCTGGACTTGCAGAAACCTTTCGGCGGCGAGCAACGAGTGCCGGCAAAAGCTCGCGTGCAACAAAGCCGTCATCCAGGCGCTACTGCTACCAGTGCTCTCTCTCTGATATGGTGGCGTGTAGCCGCAGTTCAATTGATGGCTAGATTTGTCAATCAATTTTGAAGTTCTTGTCCCTGCGTTTGCAAGAAATGTTCAAAATAAATACCAATGATATATTGAATAAGCTGCGAGTGGTACTAACAGGGTGAACATTTATCCCATGCCTTTTTAGATTAGATGAGTATTTTTATTAATACTGTGTCCCAGCCAGTTCCCCCAGAAAGATCTATTGGTGCCATACATGGGACTTGAAAACACGCAAAACTTCCGAAGATACCTACTTTTGATAACTGCAGTGGAACTCTTCACTGTTCTTGTCTTTTGGCCTTGCTCAGCGATCAACTCCTCTGGATTTCTTATCTACCCAGGGATGGCAAAGTGACCTTTTAAGTTATACGTATGGTAGAAAAGTGGCCTACCAATATAATTGCACATTTACGGTGGACTCATTTTGCACTGCCAAGTTCTATATTTCTTGTATGTCGCGTAGCTCCCCGCGATTGGATTCGCCATTCCGCCATTGGAAAGCCATTGACGCTTTCATAGTGGTTTGATTGGGCATTTCAGGAAGCTTCGTATAGATCGGCCAACAAGTGCTCCCTCACCCTCTGAATCTAACTTTCTGTTATCCCGGTGCCAATATCTAAAGCCATTTTTAGGCACAGGGGCAACACGTTTTGAGAAAGGTGTTCGGCGATAAATTACCGTAAGCATGGTGTTTTATAAATCAACTAGAATATAGTCATTTGAGGAGACCGTGGCCTCTCGACCTCCAACAAGATTTGGATTTCCTACGTACACATGGACGTCGAAAGTGGGGGATGATGAGACGCGTCCCCCTACTCGCGAATCAGAGGGGGGACGGTCCCAAGGCTTGGTGACTCGTCCTGGGTTTTTATTTGGATCCTCTTATTGACTTGCGTTTTACCTTCGTTGGTGCATTGAATTCTGCAGCCCAACTCGCTAAGTTTGTCGGTGAAATGTATTGCGCAGTATCGTTTTTCAGATACGGCCCATTCGCTCCAAATTTTCGCGCCCCAGCGCCCCCCCCCGCCTCTGGTCGTCCCGAGTCGTGGTCCGTCCCCACCGGTAAAATTCCGCGGCGACGCCCCCTGCCTCTGCACCGCGATCTCGCGTTGCGGTGCCCGTCATCGAAGTGATCTGAGCTTCATATGTGTAGGTGAGGGTGGACAGGAGGCGGATGCACGAGTGCTGTTTGAGGGGTGGGGCAACGCAGGAGAAATAGTAAAAACATAGTATTGTTGTTAAAAGATCGGTAAAAATTGCCATTTTGGGGGCATGGCCTCTGCCCCCCTCCGTACGCGGATCCAGGACAGGCGGTGCCCCCATCAACCCTCGTCGCTCCCTGAAATGGATCTGGCGTCGCCTTGGAAGGCCAATGGTGTCCCCTGAGAAACCCGTCGCTTCTTACCCCCCCATTGATGCAAAAATCCGTGCCCCCGGATATGATTTCTTCGCCCACACGTGATAAGTTCATGCTTAGTCAAAAATAACAACCACCCCCACCAATGCCCGGATGGTGCCCCCCTCACCCGATCGACATGCTGAATCCACCTATAAGCCCCCTCTGCACGTCTGCCAAAACTGCAGGGCAAGGAAGGGTGAGTAATGTTCCTATTCACTCTCACTCCCCTTGGAAGTTGGATCCGTCTGCTGCCTCCGGACATTTTTTACTTTACCCGATTATATGACTGGCGAAGTATGGTCACTGGCAGCGAGCGAACGGGGAGAACTGCAGGCGAGCCTCAGCGATATAAATTTAACACCTTAACCCAATGTCGTTGACTGGGACGAAATGAGTTGAAACATAAGCCAGTCCAGGATTGCTGAGATCGAAGGCGTTCCAGTGAGCGCCAGCTCAGCATTCGCAGTGCCACTTTGGCCAGGCTCCTGTGAAAGGTGGACATTCTGTGTTTGACGCGGTTGCATCCTGGAGGGGAACAAGCGGCATTTCCAGGGGCGAGAATCGATCAGAACAATGTTTGCCTTACCCCCTGCATCCGCTTAGCACTAAGGTTGAAAAGCTCATGGGTGCCCGCCCCTTGTTTTTGACGTTCACCAATCGCTGAGTA